>WNWK01001269.1:15000-97500 GCA_009830355.1 Cherax destructor | reverse complement strand
GGATTGGGAGGAAGGGGAGAGTGGGGAGAGGGGAGGGGAGGGGGAGAAAACTCACGACAGGAAAATTTATGCATTCAAGTGTAATTAAAAGTCGTTTTGCTTTCAGGATCAGGTTCTGTTTTCCTGGTGTTCGTAATGCTAATTTCCTGTTTTCCTGTTTTTTTCGGTTTTCTGTTTAATCGCCGTTTTCATGGTTATTTTCACTTGTCTTTCTTTCAGGGGAAGGAAATGTTTCATGTATTTAAGTCATTGCTTTGTTTTTGCTTTGGATAGTCATTTTATATTTTTTTGTGTGAAAAGTTAAGATTCAATATTCTCAGCCTACTACACAGTTTCAATGTAAGGCACACACACACACACACACACACACACACACACACACACACACACACACACACACACACACACACACACACACACTTTAGTCACAGAGTTGTCAGGAAGTGGAATAGTCTAGCAAGTGACGTAGTGGAAGCAGGAACCATACATAGTTTTAAGACGAGGTATGATAAAACTCACGGAGCAGGGAGAGAGAGGACCTAGTAGCAATCAGTGAAGAGGCGGGGCCAGGAGCTATGACTCGACTCCTGCAAACACAAATAGGTGAGTACACACACACACACACACTATATATATATATATATATATATATATATATATATATATATATATATATATATATATATATATATATTATCCGAACTGTTCAACCAGATCTAAATTATCCACCCAGCCCATAACCCCTGCAACCATACTCTGGCTGCCCCAGCAACCTTCCAGACAGCCCGAGGGTAAACACACGTTCAGCGAGAGCCTGATGAAGCCTCGCACGCCAAATCCAGCCCCCGCCCGGGAGCAATCTAGTCCCCAAAATTGCATATAACAATGCCTCAGGCATCCTCGCCGAAATCTTGGCAGAAAACTCTTTTTTTTTTTATATCTTGGCTCAAGAAGTCGCGAATTTGCATAGTGTATAAGGTTATAGGTTAGTGTGCAAAATACGTTGTTTGTGTGTGGGTGTGTGAGTGTTAGTTACCATTTTGTCCTAGGCACATGTCAATTAGACACTAGGCCTGTTGTATATATGTGTGTGTATGTGTATGTAAGGAAACACTTCGAAATGTTTCTGCCCCACCGGGAATTGAACCCGGCCCCTCCGTGCGTGAAGCAAGAGCTTTACGCACTGGGCCACGTGTGTGTGTGTGTGTGTGTGTGTGTGTGTGTGTGTGTGTGTGAGTGTGTGTGTGTGTGTGTGTGTGTGTGTGTGTGTGTGTGTGCGTGCGTGCGTGTGTGTATTACAGTTTGTTAGACCCAACATCGAAAAACTTAATGACAATGAAATCGCTGTTTATCTTCACCTCTCACTTCTCGTCCTCCTACTCCCTTCCCTCCCTCCTTCCTTTCCTCCCTCCTTCCTTCCCTCCCTCATCAACGCTCTGCACTGTCCTAAAACCGTGCACCTGTACACAAATTTCCCAACAGCAACAATTTAGAAGAACGATTATCTTCATCCTTGGTGATGGTGGGGGACAAAAATAGGTCTCAGGAATACACATCCTTATATTACCTACAACTCTCTCACTCCTTTCTCTCTCAGCGTATGAGAACAAAGTGACTTGCGTGGGAAGAGAGATGGTTATTAGGAGAGGGCGCAACATTATCCCGTGGGAGAATAACTCGTGGCGTGAGAAAGATGCGCTGACCGTGGGAGAGTGAAAAAAAAGAAGGTTGTCTGTCGACTAGCATGGAAACACACACACACACACACAGGATCCATGCATAGCTTGAAGAAGAGGTACGATGAAGCTCTTGGGGCAGGGTGAGAGGGGACCTAGTAACGTCTAACGAAGAGGCGGGGCCAGGAGCTAAGACTCGACCCCAACAACCACAAATAGGTGAGTACACACACACACGCACACACACACACACACACACACACACACACACACACACTTGCTTAACGAGAAAGGAGAGGAAATAATTGGCAAAAAAAAAAGCTCTTAAAAAGGTAAGGGAAAGGAAGTAAATTAAGCGGAAAGATTATCTTGTAGGAATCTCCATCAGAACGGTGGAGAAATTTACTGCATCGGGAAAAAATATATCGCTGTGAAAAATATATATTGCGAGGAGGGGGGGTAAAAACTTTTTTTTTTTTCAATGTGGAAACAAATACAAGGATTATGGGAAGAAAGTGGTAAGGAAATATATTTTCATATTGTGGGAAAGAACAGCCGGAGCCGCGAGCGCTGAGGCAGAAATCTCAGGCATAGTGGGGAAAAAAACATAAGAGAGTCTTTTACTCATAGGAAAAAGCTATATTATACTGTCGTGGCAGAGACGAGAAGAGAAGGAAACAGTGAGGGAGGCAGCCAGGGAAAAAAAAAGGCAAAAGGGAAAAATGTTATATAAAATTCCAGTATAACGAACCATAAGAGAGAGAGATTAAAGGTCAGGTAGACCTAAAGAACGACACCGGCAGATAAACAGAGACAAGGGGACAGAGAGAATGATACGGGGACAAAGCAACAGAAAGAATCTCAGATAAAACGCACACACAGTACCCGGGAAAGACAACCATCAGCGCACCCACCGAGAAGTCGATACCATGATCACCTGCTGGGGAAACTAAACTACACTGACTTGAGTTCTGTTACTGCCCCCACCCCCTGTCTTGACAAGTGAGATCAGAATAGGCAAGTAGAAAGCTCTCCCAACCTCCACTCATCCCATCTCACACTCCAACTGCCACCACCCGTATTTTCTCATATTCTGATGCTATATGCAAGACCACCGTCAATATTGGTTATTACAACAATGAAAAAAATCGTCTTCCAGACCCCAACCTTCAAGAGATCAGCAACTTTTACGTAAACTAAATCAACTCTCCAAGCCACGCTATATCCAAGTCATTTTTTTACAGGGTTCTACAAGGTTACGTTTAGGGTTCCTGACTTTATCTACAAGCTAAGACTGTTACCTACATCAGCTTATTTGAGAGCCTTTTTATTGTTAAGAGATATACAAAAAAAAAGTGAATAGGAGGAAGCTGCAGCCAGCTGTGGGCCAGCGATGTTATTTACAAAGTCACAGTGTGACTTTGTAAATAAAGTTTAGGTCGTCGTAAGTTTCTCTCTTCTATATGCGGGTTATTTGTTCCAGTCACGGTATTGTGCCTTCTTTTTTTATTTTGATTAACTTGTTTCGTTGATGTCGTCAGGAGCCTAATGCTCCTTTCGATAAGAAACCTTGCCTGGAGGTGGCAGGGGATGGCAGCAAAGCAGAGTGAGGAAGCGCTATACAGGCTGGGCATGATAGGGCTGGGCGTCAGTGAGCTGTAACGAGCCACTGGAAAAGTAACATAGAGAGGAAGGGGTGATGGCGCTGGGTGGCGGCTGTGGATGAAGGTGATGCTGTTAGATAGGTGAGAGGGTGGCTGCTACATGCCCACCCGTTCACTAGGTCAACCTCCAAGACTGACATTTAAGTCTGACCTCCAAGTTCGTGCCTGACAGACACTGTATACCAGACTCGTGTGTGTGTACTCACCTAGTTGTGGTTGCAGGGGTCGAGTCATAGCTCCTGTGTGTGTGTGTGTGTGTGTGTGTGTGTGTGTGTGAGTGTGTGTGTATTTGTGGCATTTATGGATTTGGAAAAGGCATATGATAGGGTGGATAGTGGGGCAATGTGGCAGATGTTGCAGGTGTATGGAATAGGAGGTAGGTTACTGAAAGCGGTGAAAGGTTTTTACGAGGATAGTGAGGCTCAGGTTAGAGTATGTAGGCGAGAGGGAGATTATTTCCCAGTAAAAGTGGGCCTTAGACAGGGATGTGTGATGTCACCATGACTGTTCAATATATTTATAGATGGGGTTGTAAGAGAAGTGAATGCTCGGGTGTTGGTAAGAGGTGTGGGGTTAAAAGATAAAGAATCTAACACAAAGTGGGAATTGTCAAAGTTGCTCTTTGCTGATGATACTGTGCTTCTGGGGGATTCTGAAGAGAAGTTGCAGAGGTTGGTGGATGAGTTTGGTAGGGTGTGTAAAACAAGGAAATTAAAAGTGAATATAGGAAAGAGTAAGATGATGAGGATAACAAAAAAGATTAGATAACAGAAGATTGGATATCAGATTGGAGGGAGAGAGTATGGAGGAGGTGAATGTGTTCAGATATTTGGGAGTGGACGTGTCAGCAGATGGGTCTATGAAGGATGAGGTGAATCATAGAATTAACGAGGGGAAAAAGGTGAGTGGTGCACTGAGGAGTCTGTGGAGACGGAGAACTTTATCCATGAAAGCGAAGAATTGAATGTATGAGAGTATAGTTATACCAACGCTCTTGTATGAGTGTGAGACATGGGTTGTGAATGTTGCAACAAGGAGAAGGCTGGAGACAGTGGAGATGTCATGTCTGAGGGCAATGTGTGGTGTGAATATAATGCAGAGAATCCGTAGTTTGGAGATTAGGAGGAGGTGTGGGATTACCAAAACTATTATCCAGAGGGCTGAGGAGGGGTTATTGAAGTGGTTTGTACATGTAGAGAGGATGGATAAAATTAGAATGACTTCGAGAGTGTATAAATCTGTAGTGGAGGGAAGGCGGAGTAGGGGTCGGCCTAGAAAAGGTTGGAGGGAGGGGGTAAAGGAGGTTTTGTGTGCGAGGGGCTTGGACTTCCAGCAAACGTGCGTGAGCGTGTTAAATAGGAGCGAATGGAGACAAATGTTTTTTTAGGACTTGAAGTGCAGTTGGAGTGTAGGCAAGGTAACATTTATGAAGGGATTCAGGGAAACCGGCAGGCCGGACTTGATTCCTGGAGATGGGAAGTACAGTGCCTGCACTCTGAATGAGGTGAGTTAATGTTGCAGTTTTGTAGCTGTAGTGTAAGCACTCCTCTGGCAAGACAGTGATGGAGTGAATGATGATGAAAGTTTTTCTTTGTCGGGTCACTCTACCTTGGTGGGAAACGGCCTATGTGTTAATAATAATAATAATAATAATAATAATATATATATATATATATATATATATATATATATATTACCCTGGGAACGCCGCCACACGCGGGTTAAGCTACGAGTGCTTGTTGCCGGGAGTTGCCCTACTGTGTATTTATTAACGTATTGCGTCTCCCTGGGGAACCCGTACAGGTATATTACACCTACTAACTAAGCTAATGTCTGAATGCATTTATCATAATATACATTATGAATGTTCAGATATTAATGGCCTGGTAATTATTTATATTATTAATGTACAACCAATGTGTAACTAAGAGAGTATTTACATTCAGCTAAACAATTCTAATTTAACGAACATTTATTAATATTATTATTCGTAGTAATAGTAGTAGTATTTGTATTATTATTATTGTTATTATTATTATTATTATTATTATTATTATTATTATTATTATTATTATTATTATTATTATTATTATTATTATTATTATTATTATTATTATTATTATTATTATTATTATTATTATTATTATTAGCAAGTATTAGAATTTAATTAGGTAAACCATTGCATAAAACAACAAATGTTAATTTCAGTGAGAAATTAATTCATGTTTTGATTGCATGAAGGAGCCAGAGAGAGTTAAGCAGAGAGAGAGAGAGAGAGAGAGAGAGAGAGAGAGAGAAGAGAGAGAGAGAGAGGAGAAGAGAGAGAGAGAGAAGAAGATGCAGGGGCAGTAACGTGGGAGACAGCAGAGCAACTAGAACTTGGAACTAACTCTTCAATGTGGAAATAACAAGTCGAGGACCTCACCCTCCCACTTCCACTCACCCTCTTCCATCTCCCTTCCTAACTCACAACTACCACAAAGAAGAAATGAGAAATAAACACAGTTCTGAGAAGCTTCAACCGTTCTACTTCCCTTTCTCATCTGCTTACAATCTCTTCTCATCCAAAACCAAAAAAGGAAATTTGAGAAATGGAGCCTCTCTTTCCAAGTTGAAACCGATAAATGAGCTTCTACAGATAGAGCTTCGGGGAGAGTGTCGAAAAGGTTCACATTGTAATTTCTTGAGCGCGTTCTTTCCAAGTTGAAATTCCGAGTTGAGCGAAGGAGTCCATGAGCTGGGAGAGTGTCGAGCGAAGGAGTTCCATGAGTCTTGCGACGGCATTTCCAGGAGTGTCGAGCGAAGGAGTTCCATGAGTCTGGCGACGGCATTTCCAGGAGTGTCGAGCGAAGGAGTTCCATGAGTCTGGCGACGGCATTTCCAGGAGTGTCGAACGAAGGAGTTACATGAGTCTGGCGACGGCATTTCAGGAGTGTCGAACGAAGGAGTTACATGAGTCTGGCGACGGCATTTCCAGGAGTGTCGAGCGAAGGAGTTCCATGAGTCTGGCGACGGCATTTCCAGGAGTGTCGAGCGAAGGAGTTCCATGAGTTTGACGATGGCATTTCCAGGAGTGTCGAGCGAAGGAGTTCAATGAGAGAGTCTGGTGATGGTGTTTCCAGGAGTGTCTAGCGAAGGAGCCCACAGGAATCGAGCGAAAGAATTCCCAAGAGAGAGTCGAGTGACTGAATTACCCGGAGAGTTGCTGTTGGTGCTTCCCGGGAGTCCTGGAAAATATAGTTAAACAAATCTGGGCGGGAATTATGAAGCTCAGGAGAGTGTCAGGCGAAGGAATTCCAGAGTGCCCAGCTAAAGAGTTCCAAGGAAAGTGTCAAGCGAAGGAATTCCAGAGTGCTTAGCTAAGAAGTTCCCAGGAAAGTGTCAAGCAAAGGAATTTGAGAGTGTTCAGCTAAGGAGTTCCCAGGAAAGTGTGAAGAGGAAAAAAAGGAGTGCCAGAGTGCCTGGCCGAAGGAGTGCTAGAGAGTCAGCAACTCGACTGAATTGCAAAGCATTTTCATTTGCATATATTTTTATATTTTCTTTCTTGTTGAAGGATGAATACACAAGCTCACAGCGACCGCTCGTGTTTATTTTGCCGTTGCTTTACCTCCATCTCTTGTGTTCTTTTTTTACAAGACGGTAAAACCTTCAAGGAGTTTTCATGGAAGTCAAGAAAGTGTAGAGACGTGGGTCATAGTAACAGCCTTCCTGTTTGACTGACTGGATTAATATTTCCAGGGCCTTTAATTACTATTTAATTTATTTGGAAAACTCTAAAACACTGGGAAATGGGAGGTAATCATGTTCGATCTCACAGGATGATAACTTAAGTTCCTTTGGTCAGTGGGTCGTCACGAGCATCAAGGCAGCCTTGTGAAAGTGAGTCGGTAATTTTGATAGGTTGTTGTAGACTACACGAATGTCATTAAGACATCACATCACTTGTACACCACCTTCTGCTTTGGGCGGATCTCTGATCTGCCCAAAACAGAAGGAATCCCTGAGCTATCTTAAGACAGAAGGAATCCCTGAACCATCTTAGGACAGAAGGAATCCCTGATCTATCTTAGGACAGAAGGAATCCCTGGTTCATGTTATGGCAGAATTAATCCCTGATCCCCCTTAGGACAGAAGAAATTCCTGATCCATCTTAAGACAGAAGGAATTCCTGATTCATCTTAGGACAGAAGGAATCCATGATTCATCTTAAGACAGAAGAAATCCCTAGTCATCCCAAGACAGAAGGAGGGCCTGGTATATTCAAAAATAAAAGGAACATCTTTTCCCTTGGGCCACTGTCAGGTTTGGGAAGGGAAAGGTATTTTCGCCAGACATGTAGAAAGTTAGCAGTGGAAAAGCGAGCAGCGGCTTCATGTTTTATTAAAACCATAATTAAATTTAAGCTTATTGATGTTTTAGTGTTGATGGATTAAGTTTGGCTCGGGACTGTACTAATAGTGTGTGTGTGTATGTGTGTGTGTGTGTGTGTGTGTGTGTGTGTGTGTGTGTGTGTGTGTGTGTGTATGTGTGTGTGCACGCGCGTGTGTGGATGAATGGGTGGGTTTCATGGTAGTAACCACCACTTCTGTAACTACCAGCACCACAGCTACCACTACTACTAATACAACCAACTGACACCAATAACACCCCTCACAATCAACAACTTAACTCATCCCCCTACCCTCACCCATTCCAAAACCCCCATGAAACGTCCACTGTCCCCCAACAACCACTACAAACATTATTATTATTATTATTATTATTATTATTATTATTATTATTATTATTATTATTATTATTATTATTATAATAACATTCTTGTGAGAACGTCAAACCCATATGCATCGCTTACGGAATGTGAGCTCAACAGATTTGACCCAAGAGAGATAGATAGATAGATAGACAGATAGATAGATAGATAGATAGATAGATAGATAGATGAGAAGAGAAAAGAGAGAGAGAGAGAGAGAGAGAGAGAGAGAGAGAGAGAGAGAGAGAGAGCACCAATTCTTTGGTTTGTAAGCTCTTTAACAACATCGATGCACTCCTGTTTAAGGGATCATCACAGCCACACACCAACTACCATCATTAACACCACCACCACTACCACCACCTCTACTACCACCCTCATTGTCTAGTACAACATTACCAAAACAGGACACATTAGACCCCCATCCCCCTCACTAGAGGTGTAATGAGCTCAATAACAGTTAGTTTAGTGCTCTCTCCGGCCCTTCTGCTCACGACTAATTTGCCAAATTTACTGATTTGGCAACAGTGTTTTTGTTTACTTTTCCGCCTCGGTGATCCCATGAGTTTATTTATATATTTTAGCCGCGCGAGTTAATTTCACCGGATTTACAAGGTTTTTTTTTGATTTACTGTTACTGTCAGTGCCAACGTTGTTTTCATAATAACTATAATATTCGAATTATTATTTTGTAAACTATTTTGAAGCTTTGGTAAGTGGTGTTGGAAACGCCTTTTGGATTATCGTTAAAGGCGTACAAGGAAAATATGTAACAAATGACAAGCCCACAAGGGTGTATATACACCGAGATGTGTATAGCTCTCGGTGTGTATATATGCAGGGTTTACTTGAGTCCCTATTTTAGGGATTAAAGTATTCTTGACTGGTGGTGAACATGTTACTAGTATTTGATAAGCTTCGTGTGGTCGACAAGGTTTAAACCCCCATTAACCAACCTATCAGTTCAGCGTTAGAGTTATATAAATTCAGGCAGTCAGCCAATCAAAGCCACTACCGCAAGTCTGGTTCCAGAACAGAGAGTTCTGGGGTACAAAGATTCGATAAGAGAGGTCTCTTACGCCACCGAATGAACGATACGAAGATTGGGTAAGAGGGAGAGAAAGATCTTACATCGGTGGAAGAACGATACGAAGACTGGGTAAGAGGGAGAGAAAGATCTTACATCGGTGGAAGAACGATACGAAGACTGGGTAAGAGGGAGAGAAAGATCTTACATCACTGGAAGAACAATGCGCTCTGGAAACCATACATTCAAATGAGCCCGAGGGATATAAGAAAGAATTCAGTGTTAGGACAATGAACAAACAGAATGAATCAACCAGGAATATAGTCGAGGTCAACTCACCACAAAGGACTTAAAGGGATATATGAAACAAAAAAGAGTTTAAAATGGCAGGCAGATAATTGAATTGCAAAATAGGGGTACAAGAGCTAGGGTTCAACCCCCAAGAAACACAATTACATGAATACATTTAAGATAATCTCTCTCTCTCTCTCATACACAGAGTCACACAGTTACACACACACACACACGCACACACACACACACACACACACACACACACACACACACACACACACACACACACGCACACACAGCTTCTGAATACCAGCTCGTCAGCAAGGCCGCGACAGGAGGTGCCTTGCATTACATTACCTAATCTGAAGCATTGTGTATGCAACGTGACGCTACGACCGACAGAATCTGGCCGTCTCCCGGGAGGCTGGTATTAACCCGAGAGAGAGAGAGAGAGAGAGAGAGAGAGAGAGAGAGAGAGAGAGAGAGAGAGAGAGAGAGAGAGAGAGAGAGAGAGAACGCTTTTTTATCCGCCTTGTAGCAATGATTTGGTTTAGACAAAAACCCACGACATCTCGCATAATACACACCTCATATAATACACATCTCGTATAATACACACCTCATATAATACACATCTCGTATAATACACACCTCATATAATACACATCTCGCATAATACACACCTCATATAATACACATCTCGTATAATACACACCGCATATAATACACATCTCGTATAATACACACCTCATATAATACACATCTCGCATAATACACACCGCATATAATACACATCTCGTATAATACACACCTCATATAATACACATCTCGCATAATACACACCTCATATTATACACATCTCGTATAATACACACCGCATATAATACACATCTCATATAATACACACCTCATAAATATAATACACATCTCATATAATTTACGAATACACATAACATGATGCACATTTCATTAATACACATCTTATATAAATTGCTTCAGGATGGGCCTATAAGGCACTGGCTGGCCCTAGGTCATCTGACCAAAAAAAATTAGGTCCAGTTAGCGAGGTGTTATTATAAGACAAAGACCCGCGTCAGGGGGTAAAAATTAGCCCGTTTCCTGACGAATAAAACATCAACACAGACTTTGACTTGGAAGCGTCTTCCCACGAGTTCCTCTGTCTTACTGTTCCCATAGGTTCCTCTGTCTTAACAACCTGATCTTATATCTGTTCACCAGTCTCAAAAAAACAAATCTCTCTCTCTCTCTCTCTCTCTCTCTCTCTCTCTCTCTCTCTCTCTCAGACACTAGGAACAATACTGACTCTGAACAATGCTCTTTCAAGACTGCTCGTATTGTACAGTTTTGTTTCTTGAATAAAACAAAAACAATAAAACAAGAGAGTGTTTAGAGAGGAGTAATAAAACACAAGTTTTAATTTAAATAATGCCAGGGGTGAAAGGCTTAGTTAATCAAACATTTTTTCTCTTTACCTACATGAGAAATGTGCTGATCCAAGGGATTACAGCTCCCCTTCCCTTGGATCAAACCTGATTATCTCCAATTCTTAAGAGATTGTATATCATTTATGCATTTAGCGCTTCCCCATGAATAATAATAATAATAATAATAATAATAATAATAATAATAATAATAATAATAATAATAATAATAATAATAATAACTATAATAATTTTAATAAAATAATATAATAATTGTATAATAATAATAATAATAATAATATTAATAATAATAATAATAATAATAATAATAATAATAATAATAATAATAATAATAATAATAATAATAATAATAATAATAAAACAGAAGCAGTCACACAATTACAATTAAAATCATAGTCACAGTACCCCCCAATCATCCCTCAGATCCCCTGAGAGCCACACCGGGGTAATGTGGCTCTCTCCCCGTAGAGGAACACTCCTAGCACCCCACTCCCACCCCACTCCTAGCACCCCACTCCCACCCCACCCAACTCCAGAGAAACCTCGAACCTGTGATAAATAATGAGGAAGCCTATCAATGTATCAGCCGCTCACTCGTGTTGTTCTCCAGAGGTTTGAGCCGATGGTTCAAAACCTTCATCGGTTTAGGACGAAAATGTTACTTAAGAGAGAGAGAGAGAGAGAGAGAGAGAGAGAGAGAGAGAGAGAGAGAGAGAGAGAGAGAGAGAGAGATAGAGAGTACATGGGAAAGACAGGACGCAGAGTACTTGGTAGTCCTGACCGAGGTTATCTGCTGAGAAATCCTCTCGTCTGCTTGTATGAAGATAAAAGTCTATCGTGTATTATGAAGGTGTCTGAATCAAGGATAGAAAAGCAGGAAAGAGAAATTATGAAATTATTATTATTATTATTGATTTTGTAGAGTAATAAAGGATATGGGACAATAAAGAGCACCTTTTTATTATCCGTCTTATATAACTGTTTTGGTTTAGATAATATATCACATCTCTCGCATAATACACAACTAATACACAATGTAATACACAACTCATACAACACGTGAGTGGCCAGCAGTCTTGGGTCTCGCTGTGAAAAAAAAAGTGTGTTTCGTTTGGCGTTTTCACAAAACCTGGGAGGAATTTAGAAGGTGATGGGACCCGTTTTAGCAAGCGTAGCCGAGTGGTTACGGTCGCGTGTCTCGTTAGTGAGATCGATTAATCGGTCCCCTTGTAACTGACAATTTATTTTCACGGTGTAATCAAATCTTATTTCGCAATTCGATTTCATGTGAAGTGCTAACCAGTGCGTGAGAGGGAAGGGGGAAGGTGATTCAGAGCAAAAGAAGTGGTGGAGGCTCGATCCTCTGTATAATATCAGGCTCATTGATGAAAATGATGTGTTTGTGTGTGTGTGTGTGTCTGTGAATGATAATCCCATTGCCACAGCAACGGCATCTCCATAGACGAGATTCATAGGCTCATTAATGGTAATTATGAGTTAATTAATGCCTCTCCACCTTAATTCCCTCATTATTCCAAGCGAGCGAAGCAAAAAAACGAGAGAGAAGTACAATTAGTCATAATGGTGTTGTATACACACACATCAGTTGGCTGGTGAAGAGCCGCTTCGATTTTATATATGCAAGCGGTGAGCAAACATGTTGTTGGGTCCAGTGTGGAGTGTGTGGGAGTACGTGTGTGTGTGTTTGTGTGAGTGTGTGTATTTGTGTGTGTGTGTGTGTGTGTGTGTGTGTGTTTGTGTGAGTGTGTGTGTTTGTTTGTGTGTGTGTGTGTGTGTGTGTGTGTGTGTGTGTTTGCTATGAAGACAGATAAAATTGCAAATTAAAGGGAAAAAGACACCCAATCACTGTTGACAGTGAAGAGTTTAACAATATTTACCACGTAAACAAGCAGTCCAACCAGACAGGATATACAGCGACAATTCGCACACAAATCAAACAGAATTTGCTCTATGAGAATCTGAGAGGAACATGTTGGGAAAGAAAAAGGATCTCATCCCCCAAGGAATATTCAAGAGTCCCTGAAGACCTCGCTCGTCCTCTCTGAGGCACGCCAGTTCGACCACAAAATAAAATTACGAACACCTCTGACTCCGAACTCTGAGAGTGCGCTTGTTGGTTTATACGTCAGTGTGGCTGACCATGGGGGCTGCGTCCACTCCAGCGTCATCTGATACACATCCGGAATCTCTGACACCCATCCAGGGTAATCTGATACTTGTCCAGCATTAGCCGATACCTCTCCTGCGTCATCTGACATCCATCCAGGGCAATCTGATACTGATCCAGTTAGGTTAGGTAAGGTTCGTCAGGAAACAGGACAAGTGTCTCCTGACGCGGGTCTTAGTCATATGATGACCTCGGTCATCTGACCGAGGCCTTCCGCTGGCTTACCGGTCCACCCCTTTAAAAATTATGGTAATAGTTATAACCATTTAGTTGTGTCATCTGACATCCATCTTGCGTCCTCTGATACGCACAGCGTTGGCTGACGCCCGTCCTGTGCATAGCCGGATTATTTTTTGTAGGCCCAGGGGCCTACAAAAAATAATCACAACAGTCAACAGTTCATCATATACGTGATATAATAACATCTATAATTATAAACTTAGAAAGTAACTATGAACACTTTTCATTTAATCTCTGGAGGCTCTCCAGCTGGTGAAGGCCCCTGGATTGCAGCCTCTAAAACCCATGCTTTAATCTGGCCCCGGTTCTGCGTCATCTAACCCCCAGCCTGTCATTTCATACTCACACAGCGTCATTTGACGCCCGTCCTGCCTCATCTGCCTCTCAGTCTGCGTCATCTGTCACCCATCCTGCGTCATCTGTCACCCATCCATCACAGATGAATGCTTGAAAGACAGTCTATAGACCAACACGTATGAAATCAAAGATGTGTAGACACAGCAAGCCACGAGTTCCCCCAAAAATCCTTTTATCTAGCGGAATTTACTCACTCTCTCCTGTCACCATTTTTTAACGCTCTCAAATAGAGTGAGAGATTGAAAGCGACCGCACAATGAAATGGTGTTGGGAGTGAATTTCTTTTACCGCATTGTATAAGTGCTTCGAATAATGTTGAGACATTTCTAGGGTGTAAATTGACGAAGTGCAATTACGTGAGTGGTGTGGTGCTGATTACTTTCAACTGATGATTGTATGTATCCGCTCCAGCTTGGAACTCTGGCTGCACTCAGAGTTTCCAATAATCCATAAATATCCACCTGTTCATCACTCTTCTCAGTTTCTGGTTTATTTCTCTCACTAATAATTCTTTGCAGTTAATATTTTTGCAAACCGGATACCTCTTTTTTTATGTCTTTTTTTTGCATATCATTAAGGGTATTGATTCTCAGATCTCGGTTGAATAGTCTGAATTCATGACTCGTTGAGTTGCTGTGTTGATTGAAACTACACAAACTGGAATAACAAACTTTACACCACAAAAGTAACTTCACTGAAGCTAGAACTTTGAGTAGCTTTTAAGATAGGTTGAGAGGGTGTGGGTGGGTGTTAGCTAGATTTGACTAGTATGGGCCAGTAGGCCACCTGCAGTGCTCTAACGTTTCTTATCTTGAAGAACAAAAAGACTGGAACAATACACAAATAACCAGCACAAAGGACAAAGAGAAGGAAATGATCTAAGTCGGACCGAAACGTCGTCTTAAGCTCCTCCTTACTCCTATGTGCTGTTATCTGTGTATCTTCTTATCGTTCTGATATACTCTGTAGAAGGTTCCAAACCTATCTAGAGCGTAAACACTGAAAACTGTATTGTCGTATACGAACTAAGTCTGACCGAAACGTCGTCTTAAGCTCCTCCTTACTCCTATGTGCTGTTATCTGTGTATCTTCTTATCGTCCTGACATACTCTGTAGAAGGTTCCAAACCTATCTAGAGGGTAAACACTGAAAACTGCATTATCGTATACGAACTGCAGAAAACCACCTGGACTTACATCACAGACTAAAATCTTTGTTGTGAACCAGAGAACTAAGGGCTGAGCACTGATATAGCCTCGTACGTGGCGTAGACATGGCTGTTTCTGGTACCACAATAGCCTATTCGTTGTAAGTTTGGCTTGCTATGAGTTCGAATCCCCCGTTCAGTGAATTGTTTACAATCGTGTCATCACGATCTCGCGAGTGATTTCTGTATCTCGGAAGCCTAAATGAGGCTTCGTGGCTCAGTGGTACAGTGGTGGACCTCCTGCAGGCCTGGACTACGGTTCGAATCCCCGTCCGTTCTTGCTTCAGTACTAATTATCTTGAGTTTATTGTCCTTATAATTCCACCAAAGTAAAAAAAAAATAAAACATATCTAAGATACCAGATTTAAAATCTGAGCCACATTTACTGAATGACTTTATTGATAAAAGGTGTAGTTCAAAACCTTTTAAAAAAAAATTCGAAAACTTCGGCCAATTTTCCGTACGACAGATAACGCCGACGTGGAATGACGTGGAACTTTAAATATATTGTGCTTCACAATCATCGTTATATTTATGCCAACTTCTAGTTTTTATCTAATTATTTCAGGCTTTCCTTTCTTTCCATCCTCTAGTTCCTGGGCTGTCTCTCTCTCTTTCTCTTAGCTAGCAACAAGTACAGAAGCGAAGCCAGGTCATTGAAATAGGTAAGTACAGATAGATGAGTACAAATATGCTATTAAAATAGGTAAATACAGATAGGTGAGTACAAATATGCTATTAAAATAGGTAAATACAGATAGGTGAGTACAAATATGCTAGCTCAAAAAGACTAGAAGGAATAGATAAACATCAATAGGAAAGTACAAATCTGTAAATACAAAAATGGCGAGTACTAATAAAAGAGTACTAAAACAATGACTATAAATAGGCGAGTACAAATGGTCGAGTACATATACAGTTAAGTACATATAAATGAAAATGATGGACAGGAAAATTATTGATAGGAAAAATTATAGACAGGAAAATTATGAACAGGGAAAATTATGGAGAAGGAAAATTATGGAGAAGGAAAATTATGGAGAAGGAAAATTATGGACAATGAAAATTATAGACAAGGAAAATTATGGATAGGAAAATCACGGACAGGGAAAATTATGGACAGGAAAATTATGGAAAGGAAAATTATGGACAGGAAAATTATGGACAGGAAAATTATGGACAATGAAAATTATGGACAAGGAAAATTATGGATAGGAAAATCACGGACAGGGAAAATTATGGACAGGAAAATTATGGATAGGAAAATTATGGACAGGAAAATTATGGACAGGAAAATTATGGACAGGAAAATTATGGACAATGAAAATTATGGACAAGGAAAATTATGGATAGGAAAATCACGGACAGGGAAAATTATGGACAGGAAAATTATGGAAAGGAAAATTATGGACAGGAAAATTATGGACAGGAAAATTATGGACAGGAAAATTATGGACAGGAAAATTTTAGACGTGAAAAATTATGGACAGGGAAAGTAAATTATGGACAGGAATTATGTACAGGGAAAATTATGAACAGAAAAAATATGAACAGGGAAATTATGGACAGGAAAATGACATTATTTGCCTGTGCTTTTTTTTTTTTTAACTTCATAACAAATTCCACAACAAATTAATAATTACCTTCATATTAAATGGACACGTACATAATTAGGTTATTAGTTACGTATTACAAAAAAACTAATTCCCATGGGCTTGATAATTCCAAAATAGGGAATGAGAATTATTTAGGATTATTTTTTAAGGGAGTGGGAGGGTGCTATGATGGTGGGAGGGTTGTTTTAGATCCGTGGCATTGGAGCTGCCTCGCAGCTTCCTTGGATTAGTTCTGAGTACCTCCCATGCACCCACACACCTATCTCCCACACCCACCACCCACACCCACCTCCCACGCTCACCTCCCACACCCACCTCCTCCACCCACCTTCCACACCCACCTCCCACGCTCACCTCCCACACCCATTTCCCACACCCACCTCCCACACACACCTCCCACACCCACCTCCCACACCCACCTCCCACACCCACCTCCCACACCCACCTCCCACACCCACCTCCCACACCCACCTCCCACTCCCACCTCCCACACCCACCTCCCACACTCCCACAGACGAAGGGAAAATATGCAATCGCTCAGCGCCTTGGACTCCATCGTCAGGAAAAGGCATAAGAGTTCAGAAAAATGAATAACTGAAGAGAAATTGTGGAAATATTTGAGTGTTACGAGGCTGGAATGGGAGGAGAGGGGCGTGTGTTGGTGGTGGGGAGAGTGGGGTGATGAGAGATGTGTGGGGTGGGGAGAGTGGGGTGATGAGAGATGTGTGGGACTATCGTCCACAGGAACTTTGTGGGGTGTAAACTGAACTAAATGTGTGGGGGTGGTGGGGAGAATGTGGGGTGGGGAGAGATGTGTGGGGTGGGGAGAGATGTGTAGAACTAAATGTGTGGGGGTGGTGGGGAGAATGTGGGGTGGGGAGAGATGTGTGGGGTGGGGAGAGATGTGTGGGGTGGGGAGAGATGTGTAGAACTAAATGTGTGGGGGTGGTGGGGAGAATGTGGGGTGGGGAGAGATGTGTGGGGTGGGGAGAGATGCGTAGTACTACCTTCCACATGAGATTTATGGGGGTGCAAACTGAGCTAAATATGTGGGGGTGGTGGGGATTGATGGAGAAAAGCCAAAGTGAGTTTGGGTGGGGAGAATATGGTAGAGTCTGAGAAGGGAGAAGAGTGTGGTGGCGTTAAAGAAGGATGGGAAGAGTGGGGAGAAAGCAAGGGAGTGTAAAGTGATAGGAAAGGCTGGAGGATGTAGGGAGAAGACAGTGGATCGAGGGGGAGATAGGGAGAGTGGGGAGAAGATAAGGAAGTGTGGGGATGGGAGGGAAGGTTGGGGCTGTATGGAAAAGAGAATGAAGGTGGAGAAGAGGGGGGAGAGAAGAGAGGGAGGAAAGAGAGTGTGAGTGGGGAAGAAAGAGAGGTGGAAAAGAGAGGGGGAGAGAGAAGAGAGAGAGGGGTAGAGAAGAGAAAGAGGGAACGTGAGCGGGGGGAGCGCATGAAAGTTCCAGTATAAAATCTTGGTATAATGAGAAAAGTATCCAGATATAACATGCAGTATTTAATCTAGAGCGACAGCCTACAGGAAGCCACCACCACAAAGCATTTCCCGTGTTGCAGGCAACACACAGGCAACACACGGCACTTGCTGTGAGATTAAACGTGTCGTAATGTATACGGCGGCCAGGACTGCAGCGGTCGCAGGCGTACCCAACTCCTGACGTTTACATGACAGCTAATGTGTGGGAAAATGTGTTTGTGAAATCCCTGGACAATGTTTTCTTACACAGCTGTCATGCTTGACTTTAGTTAAGTGTGTACTCACCTGTTTGTGGTTGCAGGGGTCGAGACTCAGCTCCTGGCCCCGCCGCTTCACTGATCGCTACTAGGTCCTCTCTCTCTCTCTCTGCTCCATGAGCTTTATCATACCTCGTCTTAAAGTTATGTATGGTTCCTGCCTCGTGTGTGTGTGTGTGTGTGTGTGTGTGTGTGTGTGTGTGTGTGTGTGTGTGTGTGTGTGTGTGTGCGAAGGAGCAAGTGTCAGTAGAATCTTAAAAATATTATACACAATATCTCATCCTCTCGTAGATTAAATTATTTCCACCTTCAGTACAGACGTAGTGTCAGATAAAACATTTTAAACCTAACATTAGCACTTAACAATATCCTGTGACATTAATATCTAACTAACTCCAGAAGAGTAATAGAGCACTCTCACACTCTTCCTGCCTCACCCGTCAGCTTTCATCTCACCTGTCAGGCATCGCCTCATCCGTCAGCTTTCATCTCACCTGTCAGGCATCACCTCTCTCGTCTGCCTGGGTCACACCTTGTATGTACATTTTGCAGTTTCGATTAAAAGTGCGATAATTTACTTATTTTAACTAAAAAATAATGTCAGAAAATTCTTCAAACGGTTCTGAATCGTCGAAATTTGCAAATATAATAACGTTTTAGCACACATTTACAGACACACAGGCCTTTTGTGTATCATCTTATGCCTTTTTGAGCCACTCCGTCAAGGAATATATACTAATAAACCAGTGTAATAAATGGTGTTATGTTAATAAAGATAATAAAAAATAACATTTGAAACAAATTGAATAATTGGGAGGCAGAGTATTGCCTCTTGTTACTTTCACGGTTGAGCGATAAACAAGTATGGGCCGTACATAGCCTGGGGAATAGGAGGCCATTAGGCTTCATCCTAAGAAGAGGAGGGGGTAGCAATCATTCCCGGGATCAAGAGCATCTTCGCTAGCATCAAGGACACCCCCACCGAACAGTATTTTACTCTCATTTCTCCAACCCTTAAAAATAAACTTTTATATATAACTATTGGTTACCAACGATAAAATCAAGAACTTTTTTTTTTTACTCCAGCTAATCTATGAGTTTGTTTTTTGCGTTCCAAGTTCCCTAAAGTTACCTCTCTCTTTTTCCCACTTTCCTTTTATCAGATTCTTTTCCTCTGACGTATTTTGTTACCGAGGACGTGGATGGGGATTTAAAGAGCTCTTCTTTAAATCACAGAAGGGATGGGGATCGAACCCAGAGGCGAAGGACTTGTTTACAAGCTTGTTGTTACCATTAATAGGATCAATAAAATGTGTATCAAATATATCTAGAAATTTTATCTAAACAAAATAGCAAGTAGTAAATAATAGTAAAGTAGTACTTTAGCATTTAACAGCTGTTTAACATTCAACAGATGTTTAACATTCAACAGATGTTTAACATTCAACAGCTGATCAGCGACTGATCAGGAGTTAAGTATGAATACATGGGAGTACATGGGAGTACATGGGAGTATATGGAGAGTACATGCGACTACACTGGAGTACAAACTCAGACAGGTAACAAAAGGCCTTGAAAACTATGTAAAGGTTATCTTCTAAAAGACAACTAATTGCTTAGTTATTGTTACAGTTATTTTTGTTATATGAGGACAGGATAGTACAGCAGAAGGCTCTCTTCCTATCCTCCACTCCCTTCGGTCACACTGTCGACATGATAATGTGAGTGAAAAATGTGGATTGATATTGACTGATACTTAGACAGAGACAGGGGAAAATAGTCCTTAGTCATAAATAACAAAAAGGCACAATACCGTGACTGGAACAATACATAAATAACCCGCGCATAGGAGAGAGGAGCTTACGAAGACGTTTCGGTCTGACTTGGACCATTTACAAAGTCACACTAACAAAAAGAGAGAGGGTTGCCAGTGTATATAAGAGAGATAAAAGGAACGAGACTAAGTGAGAAATGGTATGGTGATACAGGCAAGTTGTGGAAAATGGTACTTATAAACAGTTCAGGACATTTATTAGAGGAAACGTTTAGCCACGTGGCGAAACGTTTCCTCTAATATATGTCCTGAACTGTACGTAAGTGCCTTTTTCCACAACTACGAGAAAAACAGCAACAACAACGACAACAACAATAATAGCTACTATAAAAATAACGAAAGCAACAACAACAACTTACTCCAGATAACTTGCTCTGCTACAACAATAATAACAACAACAACGACGACGACAAAAACAACAACAACAACAACAACGAAGACGACGCCAAAAACAACAACAACGACAAAAACCTACTACAAATTACTAGCTCTGCTACTGCTTCTATTAATCACGCTTCCACTACTTTTGTTATGTCGTTGGTAGTCAATAGTCCCCAAGGTTCCATCGATCATTTTCGATATAGCCTTGTTGGATATAACTTACCTTTGCTGTGTTCTCAGGCAGGCCCCGGCACGGTGCTCGGTTCAGTTGCATATTTGCAAAGTGCTTGTTCAAAGGATTTATGACCGGGTTGCTTTTGTGTTCATGACTTTGGAAGGCAGGCATTTAAAGTTTTGCTTTAACCTTCCTTTGTGCAAAATCTCCTGTCTGGAATTTTCATACGGGGAAGAGAAAGACAAAGAGAGAGGGAGAGAGAGAAAGAGAAAGAAAGGGAAGCAGTTGCATTGCAATAGCTGTTAAGGAGACAATACTTTAGACAGCTGCCTCTTCCTGTAGGTGTCATCGCAAGTAGCCTTAAGATCTCAGATTTCCCTATGTACGTGATAGAAAACTGCTTCAAACTTAATCCATCTCAGCACCATTAAGGGCTGCTCCACATCAGCACTTTCCAGCATGTCTCTCACCCACTCCTAGCCTCGAAGACCTACCCAATTCAGCCATCAAAAAAATGATCTCATTTCCAGAATCCCATCAAAGGTATACTGTACTCACCATCCGATCAAAGCCGTCCGGGTCCCAGCATCCCATCAAAGCTATCCCGTATCCAGCATCCACCTCCGAAGAGCCAACCACCTCACATCCCAGCCTTCCCTTGCAAGGAGAACGTGAAGGATAGTAAAGAGACGAACGCCGGATAGACCTCTCCAGCCATCCCCCGCACAATCACTTTCCTACGCTACGTCACTATCAACACTGGACGGGGAATGGACCGGAATAGACGGGAATGGATTGGAATGGCCGGGAATGGACTGGCCTAAGTGAAAGGGCTTTCACTCCCTTCTCTTGAAGAGATGAGTTGGAATGTGCATCATTTACCAGAGATGAGAGAGATTTCTAATCAGCCTCTTCCTCCTGTTTTTTTAATCAGCAAAATATGGATGAGTTTGGAACGGAACTCAACTCTTATATATATAGCAATTTGCATGGGAATCACCCTATATGGAAGAGGCCGTTTGAACGCAGACGGGAATTAGGAAGGCATGAGACGATGGAATATAAGGAGTGATGGGGGTAATTTGAGCTCTCCAGATAGAAGAGGAAGATGTGCGTGGGAAGAGGAAGAGGAGGAGCAGCAGGAAAGAATAAGATCGGTAAAGGAATACTAATTATATTCTTATACCCATTACACATGAATAATTATTACGCCAGAAATGGTGGTGGTGGTGGTGATGATGATGTTGATGATGATGATGATGATGATGATGATGATGATGATGATGATGATGATGATGATGTTGATGATGATGATGTTGATGATGATGATGTTGAGATGATGATGATGATGATGATGATGATGATGATGATGTTGATGATGATGATGTTGATGATGATGATGTTGAGGATGATGATGATGATGATGATGATGATGATGATGATGATGATGATGTTGATGATGATGATGTTGAGAATGATGATGATGATGGAGCTGGGAAAGGCGAACATAAACAAGAAAACATATTTCGTAATATCTGCTGAAGAATAGATGATAGAGAGAGAGAGAGAGAGAGAGAGAGAGAGAGAGAGAGAGAGAGAGAGAGAGAGAGAGAGAGAGAGAGAGAGAGAGAGAGAGAGAGAAAGAGAGAGAGAGAGAGAGAGAGACATAGAGAAAAATATGGAGAATGAAGGGGAAGAACAAATCAGAAAAATAATAAAATGATGACCAAATGAGCCATAAGTGTCCAGACCAGAGTGCCTCTATAATCTGGGAGCCCATCAGAGTTCTGGCCTCTCTCTCTCTCTCTCTCTCTCTCTCTCTCTCTCTCTTCTAGGCTTCAGCAGACTTAGGTGGAACATTTTTTAGGTTTCTGTAGATGCCCAAATAATTATTCTGCTCTCAGAGGCTCCCGAAGATCGTAGGTGTCGGTAGTAACTATGGTAGCGGGATGGGGATGGAAGATGACTGATGTTTCGTTAGAATGGGTAAGTGAGACCAGGTGAATGGGTAGAGAGGGTAGTAGATGGCTGGTGTGGCAGTAGATGGGGCAGTAGATAGCTGGTGAGTGGTACAAGAATTAGTAGATAGGTGGTTAGACAGCTATGGTGGTTGTACAAAACATTAGTAGACAGGTATTGTGTTATTGTCAGTCACCATCAACATTGGGAGACATCCCAATGTTGATGCTATTGTATTCATGTTGGTGCTATTGTATGTTGGTGCTATTGTATTCATTCCTTTTTACAATTTTTACATAATATACGCACTTACCAAATTTTCACATGCAGAAACCAAAAGTCGATCGCATCATCCTCCCCCTTCCCCCCCAAACACAAAAAAACAAATGCAACAATGGCAAATGTTTCACACGCACCGAGCTCATTTTGGCTGTAAATTTGCTTTCCGTTTTTCCACGACTCTGCTCTAATAAACAACAAATATATGCCGCCACGCCACTCATTTGCATACACTTGATAACAAAACATTAAAATGTACTACTGATTATATTGGCAATGTTTTATTCGCTCACGATGATATATTCTGATATTAATTACTCTATCAGTGTCGAAGCTGTAGCGCATTGTTCCACTTTTCAACGAAATAAACACTTATATATATATATATATATATATATATATATATATATATATATATATATATATATTAGCAGGGATTTCTTGGCGCTGAACGATCTCCTTTCTCAGAGGCATCTTCACTCTCCCATCTCGGCTCCAACTCCTCGGATCAACAACACCCACGCTCCATTTCCTCTGATCCAGTTTTAGGTGTTGCCAATTTTTTCGAATTCTCGATTTTTTTTTTAACCTTTCCTTTTTTGGGTCTATCCCAAGAGCGGTCGGGCTTCAGCTCCTGGGTCAAGACTGCCCTGCTCCATTTCCTCGGATCAAGTCTACCATTCATATGTGAGTAAATGAAGTGTAACTACCTTAGAGTTGTTTGTAATGTAAGCAAATTTAGTCTTAAAATGATATTGACATAAGGATATTTTAACAATATTCCTAATAAACAAATTTAAGCGACATAAGGTTGTATTACATCTCCTGGGCCTATAGCTCCTGGTAACGCCTTACCACATACAACTGCTTACAAGAATACGGAGGTGAAAATTAAGTTCCCAGGATAACACAATTTTAGCTGCTAAACATTCATGTGTCATATTACAGCTCTTGGGTCTCACATTTCATATTCAATCAGGAGGTGAAATCATTACACAAAATCATCTTTACAAATTTTATTTAAGCATAATACATTACAATACAACAAAATACACACGACGTTACACCTAATACAATATTATACCTGATACAATATTATACCTAATACGGTATTATACTTAATACAATATTATACCTAATACAATATTATACCTAATACAATATTATACCTAATACAATATTATACCTAATACAATATTATACTTAATACAATATTATACCTAATACAATATTATACCTAATACAATATTATACCTAATACAATATTATACCTAATACAATATTATACTTAATAAAATATTATACCTAATACAATATTTTACCTAATACAATATTATACCTAATACAATATTATACTTAATACAACATTATAGCTAATACAATATTATACCTAATACAATGTTATACCTAATACAATATTATATCTATCACAATATTATTCCTAATACAATATTATACCTAATACAATGTTTTTCAATACAACAAACTAACACACAATGCTTTACAATACGTTATACAGATTTAGGGTGAATATAAATTATTCTTTCTTCGCTTTCTATATGTTCTTCTTGCAAAGAAATTTTGTACTTTCTGTAGTGGATCCTCCTCCTGGGATGACCACATCCCTTCAGGAGATGAGTGTTACTGAGAGACACTTTATGGGTGTGATGCTGTGAGGTGGTGACGACGTTACACCAGAATAATTTATCTTTTACTTAGTTGCTGGAAATCATCCGAAGAACTTTCTTCTTCTCTGGAGTTATGCAAGAAATATTCATCACCACAACACACACACACACATTGTTGAATAAATGTTTGTGTATGTTTGATACAGAGGATTGTGTTTGTGTGTGTGTTGCTTTATTCGTGTATGTAAACGTTCACAAATACACTTACACAACTAAATAATAGAACAAGCTAATAATTGACATAGGTACAATATTGAATATAAATATATGTTCAAATTATCATTGAGTGGCCACTCCTTGGTGGGCTAACTGGGATAGAGATCTCTCTTGTCTCAGGTAGTCGACGTTCGGGTCTGTCCAGGTGGATGTTATTACAGAGCGCAGATTTTCTGCGTGTCCTCCTCTGTAATAACATCTACCTTCGTATACTGATATTAATACACTTGTGTAGTAATATCATATATGGACAGTGCTTCAAGGGTGACTAAAACTGCTGACCTCAGGGAAGTGGTGAAGGGTGTATACCTGAAGCCACGGACCTGGGGTGGGACTGCTGACCTCAGAGAAGTGGTGAAGGGTGTATACTTGGATCCACGGACCTGGGGTGGGACTGCTGACCTCAGGGAAGTGGTGAAGGGTGTATACCTGGATCCACGGACCTGAGGTGGGACTTGCTGACCTCAGGGAAAGGGTGAAGGGTGAATACCTAGATCCACGGACCTGGGGTGGGACTTGCTGACCTCAGGAAAGTGGTGAAGGGTGTATTCCTGGATCCACGGACCTGGGGTGGGACTGCTGACCTCAGAGAAGTGGTGAAGGGTGAATACCTGGATCCACGGACCTGGGGTGGGACTGCTGACCTCAGAGAAGTGGTGAAGGGTGTATACCTGAAACCACGGACCTGGGGTGGGACTTGCTGACCTCAGGGAAAGGGTGAAGGGTGAATACCTAGATCCACGGACCTGGGGTGGGACTTGCTGACCTCGGGGAAATGGTGAAGGGTGTATACCTGGAACCACGGACCTGGGGTGGGACTGCTGACCTTAGGGAAGTGGTGAACCTGGGACCAAGGGAAGGGAAGACATCCGGGGGCCCACGGATGAATTCCCGGGGTAGGGTATGAAGTGTACGACAGGAAGTGTAGGACAGGAAATGAGGAAATAAGAATATCTGAGGTGACACAGATAGACTCCTGGACATATGAACCTGGGGAAGACTTAGATGCAAGATTACTGAGTGTAGGATAGGCAGTCTAGGATAGGAAGTGGGGAAGGGAGAATATCTGAGGGGACACAGATGGACTCCTAGACACACGGACCTGGGGAAGACTTAGATGCAAGATTACTGATGTAGGATAGGAAGTGGGGAAGGGAGAATATCTGAGGGAACACTGATGGACTCCTAGACACACGGACCTGGGGAAGACTTAGATGCAAGATTACTGAGTATAGGATAGGAAGTGGGGAAGGAATCTGAGGACAGATGGACTCCGACACACGGACCTAGTCAAATAGAAGGAATGGACTAACACGGACCTGGGAAACTAAAAACCAGTAAGTGGGGAGGTGACTAAAGACGAACCACATGGCAAGGTGTGGTAACTCAGAGATGACTTAGATGCAAGATTAGGATAGGAAGTGGGGAAATAAGAATATCTGAGGGGACACAGATGGACTCCTAGACACACGGACCTGGGAAGACTTAGATGCAAGATTAGGATAGGAAGTGTGGAAAGGAGAATATCTGAGGGGACACAGATGGACTCCTAGACACACGGACCTGGGGAAGACTTAGATGCAAGATTACTGAGTCTAGGATAGGAAGTGGGAAGGGAGAATATCTGAGGGGACCAGATGGACTCCTAGACACACGGACCTGGGAAGACTTAGATGCAAGATTACTGAGTCTAGGATAGGAAGTGGGGAAGGAGAATATCTGAGGGGACCAGATGGACTCCTAGACACACGGACCTAGATGCAAGATTAGGATAGGAAATGGGACTCCTAGATGCAAGATTAGGGATAGGAAATGGGGACTCCTAGATTGAAGTGTAGGAGGAAGTGGGGAAGGAGAATATCTGAGGGACACAGATGGACTCCTAGACACACGGACCTAGGAAGACTTAGATGCAAGATTAGGATAGGAAGTGTGGAAGGAGAATATCTGAGGACACAGATGGACTCCTAGACACACGGACCTGGGGAAGACTTAGATGCAAGATTACTGAGTCTAGGATAGGAAGTGGGGAAGGGAGAATATCTGAGGGGACGCAGATGGACTCCTAGACACACGGACCTGGGAAAGACTTAGATGCAAGATTACTGAGTCTAGGATAGGAAGTGGGGAAGGGAGAATATCTGAGGGGACACAGATGGACTCCTAGACACACGGACCTAGATGCAAGATTAGGATAGGAAATGGGGACTCCTAGACACACGGACCTGGGGAAAGCATTAAAAACACAGTAAGTGGGGAGGGGGTGGACCTTAAAGACGAACCACATGGCAAGGTGTGGTAACTCAGAGATGAATCATGCAAACTACTACTAATAATAATAATAATTATATAATATAAAATAGGTAATTATTATTAGTTTCACCTTGCCTGCATGGATCGATCCCGACACTGATGAATATTATATAATGTACTTGCAGAAATATGAGATTATTATTAAAATGATTAATATTATTATATAAACAATAGCTTATTGACGTCACACATCGTTATCTAAGACTCAGTGGCATCACACATCACTAACTCTGAGGTTGACAGTAGTTGCAAACTCTTAATTTGGGCCTCATTGTTGTTTTACATTACACGCAAATAACATCAGCCAGGGAGACTTGACCTGGTTACCCAACACACTTCAGCTCCCGATTAACCAACTTGGCCACCAAGTTCTTTTATACTGTTCATTTTTCTTGGGAGGCAGGGTTGTTATATTATGTTTTGCCATATTATGTTTTATTGTGTCATATATATATGTTAATAAGCTATTAGCATAACATGGAGATAAATGCTATGCAACACCGACACGATGGAAAACTAGACACACAATGCAATCATAGCATAGTGAAGTGAAGGGTCAGGTGGTTAGTGTTGAAGTTGATTACTGAGAAGAGATTGGATTTGAGAAAGACCTACCCGGCATAGGCCAGTAGGTTTGTTGCTTGTATACAACGCTGAAGAAGTTTCCTGGCAAGAGGTTCAGCTATGTTGTGAAAGCTTCGTTCTAAAGTCTAGCGAGAACTGACCAACCAGCACGATCTTCTCCACTTCTACTCTCACCACAACACCAAAACTAAACGCCTGCATGGTTGCTCCAGTGGAAATTCTATATTCGTTGAAGGACCAGCAATAGCAGCATCATCAGTAGCATCAACAGCATCATCATCACCAGCAGCAGTAGGGTTCTGATGAATATTTCTTGCATAACTCCAGAGAAGAAGAAAGTTCTTCGGGTGATTTACACCACCTCACAGCATCACACCCATAAAGTGTCTCTCAGTAACACTCTCATCCCCCGAAGTGATGTGGTCATCCCAGGAGGAGGATCCACAACAGAAAGCCCAAAATTTCTTTGCAAGAACATATAAAAAGCGAAGAAAGAATAATTTATACTCATCCTAAATCTGTATATTGTATTGTAAAATACTGTTTTTTTTAGTATAGGTATAATACTGTATTAGGTATAACATTGTGTGTTATTTTGTTGTATTATAAAACATTGTATTAGGTATAACATTGTATTAGGTATAACATTGTATTAGGTATAACATTGTATTAGGTATAACATTGTATTAGGTATGCGTATTTCCACTGAAGAATTATATATGGGAAACCCGACATATATATTACATACTTATTGTAACATTACCACATTCTTAAGAAATATATTTCTAAAGCCATTATTTGTGTATATAATATTAACGACTGCGTCTGGTTTGTATTATTTACTTAACATTACTTTTTGTTGAGTAATGTTATGTAAATTACTCAACAAAGTAATTTTAATAGGTAAAATTTAACCATTAAAATATTTCCTTAGGTTCTGAAACCTTAAGCCAGTGGAAGGCCTCTATCAGATGACCAAGAGCTCCAGCTGCAGGTCATCGTGTGACTTGTTGTGTTTCCTGACTAAGTTAACCTAACCTGCTTCATGAAGGCTCACTGGAAATGTGTTAACTTGAGGGCTAACATATGTGAGTATAATTCTTGTACTACGTTATATATTAACTTGGTATTTTATCTTATATCAAAGTATTTACTGGAATTTATCCTATATAATTACATTATTGTACTGTTCATAGAACATTCCACTACATTATTTTCTAACTCAATTATTCAACTTTGTCCTGAAATGCCTATCTAAATTTCGTCTTCTATAAAATCTCTTTGTTTAATACTTTATTATTTTGAAAACTTTAAGTCTGCTGTAAATCATATATAGATGAAATTATCTTAGCTGGGTCACTGAATTCATGCTGTAAATAAAATTTTAAATAATATAAAGATGGATGAATATATATATATATATATATATATATATATATATATATATATATATATATATATATATATATATATATATATATATATATATATATATATATATATATATATATATATATATATATATATATATATATATATATATATATATATATATATATATATATATATATATATATATATATATATATATATATATATATATATATATATATATATGTACAGGGTGTATGTGTGTGTGTGTGTATGATGTATGTATTTGATATCCAGGTCGACATGAGTGTCAGCATTAAATAACCTAGTTATTACAGAGTCTAAAAACATACACTCAGCTGAACTAATCGTTCACTTACGTTCAAAAAAACATTTAACAGGTTCACAACAACAAAAAAATCATGCATATTAAAACGGAAATTGAATACTTTTAACAATCTAAATTTTATCGCTGTATTTTTTGTGTGTGTGAATGTGAGTATATATATCTGAATACCAATTCTCCTGGAAATATTTCAGAGCAGAATGACTGAAATTTGAATAATAAACGCGAGAGTTGTGACGAATATTTACTTAGTAAAAATGAAAGGATGATGTTTTGTGAAGGATGAAGAAGAGGAAGTGGACGAGGGAGAGGAGAAGAAGGAGGAGGAGGAGAAGGAAGAAGAGGGAAAATGCGGTCTGGATGAAAATGAGAGAGACAGTTGCAGTGTAATTTGATCCTTCATGGGGAAACGTTTCGTGTTTAAGACTTGATAAAACCAATTACATGGGAGAAACGTTGTCCGTAGAGGATCACATTATACTGCGTCTCTTTTCCACGAGGAGGAGAAGGAAGAGAGAAAAGTAAAAAGAGAAGGAAGTAGATAGACAATACACAAATAGGAGAGAGAAACGACGTTTCGGTCCGACTTTGACCATTAACAAAGTAGATAAAGGAGAGAAGACGGATAAAAGATGGAAATGATATGCAAATTGAAGAGGAAGTCGAAGAAGAGGAGGAGGAAAATAAGAAAAAAGAGGATATGGATAAAGGAATAAAGAAGGAAAATAATGGAAAATGGAAGAGGGCGACGAGGAGGAAGATGATTGAGAGAACGAGGGAGAGAAGAAGGAAAAAAGATGAGGATGTGAATAAAGAGATGACAAAGAGGTTCAGAGAGGAAGAATTTGGAAATGTAGGAGAGAGGGGGAGAGAGAGAGAGAGAGAGAGAGAGAGAGAGAGAGAGAGAGAGAGAGAGAGAGAGAGAGAGAGAGAGAGAGAGAGAGAGAGAGAGAGAGAGAGAGAGAGAGAATGAGGAGGGAGAGAATAAAGAATTAAAGAGGAGGAGAAATAAAAAGAGGAAGAGGATAAGAGGATAAGAAATTAGAGAACAAGGAAGAAGTCAAGGAAAGTATTAGGAAATAAATTAAGAAGTAAACAAGAAAGAATTAGAAGAAAATGAAAAGGAAGAGAAATAGAGGATGAAGATGGAGAACAGAGGAGGAATAAGAGGAGGAAAAGGAGAAACAAGGAAACGGGAAAGATGAAAAGGGGAGGAGGAAATATGAAGGAAGAAGGGGAATGGGAGAGAAAGAGCGAGGAAAGAAGGAATAGCAAAAAGGTATAAGAGAGAAAACAGAAGAGTAGAGGTGGAGAAAAGGGAAAAGTAGGACAGAAGAAGGAAAGTATGTACAGGAGAAGAAATAGGTGGAAGGAAAATATAGGGAGAAGGAAGAGGGAGAAAAAGGTAACAAGGATAAAAACATAATTAAGAATTTAAATAATATTATCCTCTTAATGGTTAGTATGTTAATGATTCTACTTCTACCTTCATTCCTTCCTTCCGTCATTCATTCATTCTTTCATTCATTCCTTCCTTCCTTCATTCATTCATTTAGTATTTCCTTCCATTTCTTCCTTACTTTCTTCTTTGCTGTCTTCCCATTCTTCCTGCCATCCATTTTTATTTCCTTGCTTATTCCTCTCTTCCTCCATTACTTCATTCATTCTTTCCTTCCTTCCTTCCTTTCCTCTTTTCATCGTTCAGTTTTTCCTCCTCTTCTCAGCCTCGCTCCCTTTCCTCCCTCTCCCTTCTCTCTCTCTCACTCTTATTTTTTTTTAATTTGCCTCATTCATGAACTCTTCTCTTCTCTTCTCATCTTCTCCTTTTTTTATTTTCTATATTTTCTCTACTTTAACTCCCTCCCACCTTCCTTCTCTCTCTCCCTCCCTACTTTTCTCATCTTCTAACTTCCTTATCTCCCTCCATCCATCTCCTCCCTCCCTTCTTCCTTCCCTCCCACCCCTTCTTCCTTCCCTAACTCTCCTTCATCCCTTCCTCCCTCCCTCCTACCCTTCTTCACTCCCTCCATCTCCTCCCTCCCTTCCTCCTTCCCTCTCACCCTCTCCCTGCCGTTCAGTAAGTCTCCCTGACCATGAGAACGACCTCTTCCATTCCATTACCCCCTGCTTCGTTCAATGGAACACCACCCCCTGTTCCCCCTCCCCAATCACCCCTTACCATCCCCATGCCGCTATTACCCCCATCCCTCCCCCAATATCATTCACTCACCCTCCCTACCCCATCATTCACTCCCTCCTGCCCACTCTTGCGTGTCTGGTTCGATTATGCGTTCCTCTGACAGAGAATCCTATATATTTACACCCCTTCCCGTTCGTTCGGAACGTTTAGTTGAACGTGGTCGCGGCGCGTGTTCGATTGTGTCTCGTTCTGTGCTTCTAGAAGAGAGGAGGAGGATGCGATGCTGGGGAAGAGAGGAGGAGGATGCGATGCTGGGGAAGAGAGGAGGAGGATGCGATGCTGGGGAAGAGATTTTGATTCGAGGTGTTGGGGGCTGCTCTCTCTCCTTGCTCGGATCAAAGCTGGTTACCTATCACTCACGAGGCGCTGTAGCACCCTAAGTTTGCCCTTCCCCATGATTGTGATTATGATGATGTCAGTAATAATAATAATAATAATAATAATAATAATAATAATAATAATAATAATAATAATAATAATTATAATAATAATATAATTATTATTATTATTATTATTATTATTATTATTATTATTATTATTATTATTATTATTATTATGTGTTGTAGTAGTAGTAGTATTAGATTTAGAAGTAGCAGTAGTAGTAGTAGTGGTAGTAGTAGTCGAAGTAATAGTAGTAGTAGTAGTGGTAATAGTAGTGGTAATAATAATGTAAATAATGTTTTATTACGATTAATTATTTTTGTATATTATTTTAATTAACTGGACGACTCATGTGGTGAGTCATTACCTATTCCTTTTTTTTCCATTTTAATTTCTTCATCGTTTCTCTCCCGTTTCAGAAAAGGTACTGACCTTTTTTTTTTTTTTGCATATTGTGTTCAATTCTTGTCTTTGTTTATTCTACTTTCTAACACCTTGTACTGTCTGTAGCTAAAGAAATGCAAAGTTTGTGAAGATTGTGGCCTCTTATCCATTCCCTTGAGTATTTTGTACGTCTTAATCATGTTTCCCCAAGTTCTTTCTTCAAAAGCAGTAAGGTTTAATTCTCCTAGTAGTCTCCGGCACTAGGCCGGCTGTTAACCTTTGGACTTTCTTGAGCTTGAACGCCATGAAATATACTGTCTGTGTGGATACCCTTTATTTTACATACTTGCAGCAGGACCTGTGTTTCTAACATATTTGTAAAGCAATTACCCTTTACGGATGCCATCCATAACAGTCGACTAACACATATTTATAATTTTGATACTATTTGGACAGGGACTGCTAGTTGGACAGGGACTGCTAGTTGGACAGGGACTGCTAGTTGGACAGGGACTGCTAGTTGGACAGGGACTGCTAGTTGGACAGGGACTGCTAGTTGGACAGGGACTGCTAGTTGGACAGGGACTGCTAGTTGGACAGGGACTGCTAGTTGGACAGGGGCTACTAGTGTGACAGGGACTGCTAGTTGGACAGGGCTACTAGTGTGACAGGGGCTACTAGTTGGACAGGGACTACTAGTTGGATAGGGCTACTAGTTGGACAGGGGCTACTAGTTGGACAGGGGCAACTAGTTGGACAGGGGCTACTAGATGAACATGGGCTACTAGTTGGACAGAGGCTACTAGATGGACAGGGGCTATTAGACAGGGGCTACTATTTGGACAGGGGTTACAAGTTGGGCAGGTACTTCTAATTGGACAGGGGCTACTTGTTGAACAGGGGCTGCTAGTTGGACAGGGTCTACTAGATGGACAGGAGCTACTAGTTGGACCGGTACTTCTAATTGGATAGGGGCTACTTGTTGAACAGGGGCTGCTAGTTGGACAGAGGATACTAGTTGGACATTGGATACTAGTTGGACAATTACTTCTAAAAGGACAGGAGCTACTAGTTGGACAGGGGTTACTAGTTGGACTGGGACTGTCACTTGTGAACCAAGCGATCTTAAAACTGAGCTCCTAGGCACCCTCTTCTGAATACGAGGGGGGGGGGAGGGAGGAGCAGGGAAAGAATAGTTCGTGATAAGAGGTACTTGGGCACGCTGGGAAAAAAAGAGATTATGAAAGAGAGAGGATGGGGGAGGTTGGTGAGGTTGGGGAGGCGCGTGGGGAGGTTAGTAAGGTGCAGGGGAAGAGGAAAGAAGCGGCTTGATGGAGGGTAGAAGAGGAAATTGTCTGTGTTAGAGAAGTGGTAGTCTGATGGGTGTGGGAAACGTGCTGTAACGTAAGCAGTGTATCCTCAGATGCATGTAAAACAACCACAGTGAGAAAAAATTGTGAAATTCCAAGCGATTTCGGGATTTCTCACATAAAAAAAATCACGAAAGCTCTTGGAATTTCACTATTTTATTTTTTAAACTGTGGTTATTCTAGATATTGTGATATCACCTGTTTACTGTGATCTTATTGCAAAAATGTTGCATCTAATAGAGGGAGCAGCAACACCCTGTGGGTGTTCCCACAGTGTATCTGGTATATAGAATAAAATAATCGCACACTGCTGGCGTTCCCACACTGTAATTATCATATAAAATAGGGTGGCAGCACCCTGTGGTTGTTCCCACAATAGAACAAGCTGCTAGCATTACACTGCGGGTGTTATCACAATGTGATTATGATATAAAATAAGGTAGTAGCAGGCTGTTAGTGCTAGCACATTGTAACTGTCATACAGTAAAGGTTAACTCACACAAACACACACACACACACACACACACACACACACACACTCGGGGCAGAAACATTTCGAAGTGTTTCCTTACATACACATACACACACACATACATACAACAGGCCTAGTGTCTAATTGACATGTGCCTAGGACAAAATGGTAACTAACACACACACAAGGTGGACAGGGCCAGAATGTTTCAGATATAAGATACGTGAACAAGGTGCCACAACAGGAAGCTGAAAACCCAGATGAGTCACAGGGATGTTAGGAAGCATTTATTCAGCACTAGAGTTGTCAGGAAGTGGAACAATCTGGAGAGCGATGTAGTGGAGGCAGGATTTATACATAGCCTTTAGAAGAGGTATGATAAGGCTCTTGGAGCGGAGTGACCTAGTAGCGACTAGAGAAGAGACGGGGCCAGGAGCTGTGACTCGACCCTTACAACCACATATAGGTGAGTACTGCGGGTGTACCGAATGTGGATTAATCGTCTAATCCCTCATCTCCTTCCTTCATTTCCCTCTCCACATCATTCTCCCTCTTGCCTAATCTAACCCTTTCATGATTTTCCCCCCCTTTCCATCTCCTTCCATACCCTTCTTTCTACTCCATCTGGTGTCTTTTAAGACCCTCCCCATTCCGCCAGCCATCCCTTTAATTACTATGTCTGTGTTATTCCATTTTTGAGCCTCCGTCCCTACAGAGAGGTCACACGCGCCCTCTGTCTTCCCCTCGCGTGATCACTGTACTTTCCCCTTCCATCGTCTATCTCTGTCTCTTATTTATACCATACACTCGTTCATTTCTCTCTCTCTCTTCACTTCGGCAACTCTTTTTGTTATAATGACAGCCAGTCTCTCTCTCTCTCTCTCTCTCTCTCTCTCTCTCTCTCTCTCTCTCTCTCTCTCTCTCTCTCTCTCTCTCTCTCTCTCTCTCTCTCTCTCTCTCTCTCTCTCTCTCTCTCTCTCTCTCTCGGCACGACCTTTGCTGCTGAAGATGGTCGCCATTTCAGGGGAAATACTTCATATTCTTGGGTTTCTTGGCTTTGCTATAATAATAATAATAATAATAATAATAATAATAATAATAATAATAATAATAATAATAATAATAATAATAAAATAATAACAATAATAACCACAACAACATCAATAATAATAATAATAGTAAAAATAATAGCTATAATTATAATGATAATAATAATATTAATAATAATAATAATAATAATAATAACAACAGCAACAACAATATCAACAACAACAACAACATCAACAACAACATCAACAACAACAACAACAACAACAACAACAACAACAACAACAACAACAATAATAATATTATAATAAGGGAAAATAATAGCTATAATAATAATAACAGCAACAACAACATCAACAACAACATCAACAGCAACAACAACAACAACAACAACAACAACAACATCAACAACAACATCAACAGCAACAACAACATCAACAACAACAACAACAACAACAACATCAACAACAACATCAACAGCAACAACAACATCAACAACAACAACAACAACAATAATAATAATAATAATAATAATAATAATAATAATAATAATAATAATAATAATATAATGATAATAATAATAATAATAATAATAATAATAATAATAATAATAATAATAATAATAATAATAATAATAATAATAATAATATTTTTTTTCAACATCATTCATAATTTCAACAAACATGGAATAATGGACGTGGAAATCTGGCTTGCCCTAATTACTTGACTCAAAATCAATTTATAAATTCACGATTCCAGTTCCTCTTCCAGACTTTCAATTACAATCACAATTACTTGATCAGAAAAAAAAAGTAATACATTACAATGGCTTGATATTCTGCTTTCGGATTATTTTTTCCCCCCTCAATTACTTAATAATTTCCTAACGTTGAAATCATTGAAAACGTTGCAGATAATAAGCGAATATTTTTTTTTTGCTTCCTGTTCTGTATTGAGATGTAAGAGCATGAGTGTTGCATAAGATTAGTGTTACTAGTTAGCAATAGTTACAGTTTTAATTAGAGCCAGACAGATGGAGAACATGTGAATAACATTTATTCCACTAAATCTACCAACGAACAGCGAATATTATAAATTATTGAATAAACTTCGTTGCCAATGTTGTATTTTACTGTGTTCCATCTAAGGCAATGTTTAAAAAATAATTTTTTTTTTCAGTCACTATAATTTAAGGAAGACAACTGAGCCTAGAAGCCCAGCAAAATTAGAAGACTTGCAATGAACTGTTGCAGGAAGTTGCAAATGAGTTATTTTCCCAACTTGTAAAATAGTGAAAATGACCTTGACTTTAATATTCTTCTCGTCTTCTGTTTCACGTCTCGAGTTGTTTCTTGTGTCTCCTGTCTCCCATCTTCGATTAATCTGTACCTATTAACGTCGTCTGTTTTGAGTATCTTATATATTGTGATCATGTCTCCTCTAGTTTCCCGTTCTTCTAGTGAAGTAAGATCTAGATCGCTCAACCTATCTTTGTATCCTATTTTTCTATGTTAATAAGCTTCTCTTTACACTTTATTATTTAAATGCAAAAAAAAAACTATGTTATAGAAGAAGCCTTTATAAAGGCTCGTTTAGCAGTACGCAGTTTAGATCTAGATAAAGTGAAGGGCAAATGCATTCGCCGTAGGGCTTTACCAAATCAATAACTTGTATAGGTACCTGGGTGTTAGTCTCCTGCAACTGTTACTATGTCCACCTAGCAGTATATTGGTACGAGGAAATTAGTTTCCTGCACCTATTGCTATGTTCACCTAGCAGTATATAGGTGCGTAGGTGTTATTTTTCTGCTCCCGTTACAACTTGATAAAGTTCTTCACAGAGCGAAACTCTGACCCAATAAAAGCTTATTACTTAAGCAATATCAATTTAACAACTGGACTTTATGTTAGTCTACTATGTAACCTTCCAAATCCTAAATCTACATATAATAATATTCATAATAGGCTTAACGCCTCTTCATCCTATCTCACAAAGCTTTGATCCTTTTTCTAGTGTTCTTTGAGGTTCTTCTTCATTTCTAACCACCTAAGTCTATCCGGTGTTAACATGGTTGATCTCTCACATGTTTAACCTCTCCTTTCTCAGAATGGTCATTGCTTTTCATGATTGGTTGGGCCTTAACGTATGTTGATGTGATTGCAATGAGGGAGGGGGAGTTGCTCGAACGGAGGGGTTGATTTAACGGGGGAGGGGGAGCTGCTGAAACGGGGTTGTTGCTGGAACGGGGGTGTTGCTGGAACGGGAGGTTGCTGGAACGGGGAGTTGCTGGAACTGGGGTGGCTGGAACGGGGTTGTTGCTGGAACTGGGGTGGCTGGAACGGAGGGGTTGCTGGAACGGGAGTGGCTGGAACGGAGGGTTGATGGAACGGGGGGGTTGCTGGAAAGGGGGGTTGCCGGAACCTGGGGTTGCTGGAATGGGGGATTGCTGGAACGGGGGTTGCGGGAACGGGGGGTTGCGGAAACGGGGGGTTGCTGGAACGGGGGGCTGCTGGAACGGATGCTTTATCTGTCTGGTGGAACGGGTGCTTTGTCTGTCAGTTGATGAGTTTCAGCTCATTCATTTGATTCAGGATTATTCATGAGTTCTGGGTTATTCATCCGCTTTTCAGCCGTTTCTCTCAGCCTCGTCTCTTTTTTTTCAAATTGCTTCATTGCATTTCTCGTGTCTCTTGTTTTCGTTCGGCGTTTTAGAAAACAGATTGTTATTGTTTGTATTTATTTTGCTTCGTCGTAATGTTTTTTTAGCATTGGTTTCCTCTCTTCTTTTGTTGTTCAGCAATTTTTCTGTTTTTGTTTTCGTTGTTAAGTAAAGAGTTATAAACATTAAAGACATTAATTTTACTTTATTTATTTATTAAGTGCAGACTAAGCACATTATTATTATTATTATTATTATTATTATTATTATTATTATTATTATTATTATTATTATTATTATTATTATTTATTATTATTATTATTATTATTATTATTAATAATTATTATTATGATTATTATTATTATTTTCAGGGGAAAGCCCTGAATCCGTAGGGGTCATACAACACCTGGTCAGTGGAATGAGTCTTGACCCACTGAAATCGTTAAACTTCAGCTCTTGGACCTCTTGGCATGGTTGGGCTATAGCACCTAGTCCTCTTGTGGGAGATGATCTGCAGGTAGAATTCTGTCTCTGCAGGGTTTAAAAATACAACCGCAATGCCTCTTGTGTGTACTGAGACAGAGGGGCCTGGGGCTGTGGGCGCCTCTCTCAGAAGGCACAGTGTCAAAAAGACATCAAATCGAAATAAATAACATTTAGAGACTGTAAATACTGAATTTATTCATGAAAAGTCACGTTGTAGGGAAAGCTTTCACTATGGATAGTTTTAATTTTGTGTAGAATTTTCATTAATGTGGTTTACTTAAATTAAATTTATTGAAAATTCTTTCAGACACATTGAAAACTGATATGGTTTCCCTTCAGTGAGAATTAAAAATGTGTTTTAGTTAATTATAGTTTTTAAAAGACTAATAAATTGGATATTATAGTAGTTCCTCTCAAATATGAATTTAAATGTGCTATACTAGATTTTTTTTAGAAAGTCATTTAGAAACACTGTCGGGAGTTTCTCTCTAGTATGAGTTCTAATGAATTTTAATAAATTAGATGCTTCTAAAAATTCTTTTTGACAAGCTGAGCAGGAAAAAGATTTTCCTCCAGTGTGAACTCCAGTCTGTTATAAATTACTAGATTCAGGTGAAAAGCCTCCAGTTAGGAGCTTAGTGGAAGAACATTTGGCTTTCAAGTGAAAGGGGTCTCGCTGGAGTGAAAGGTTGAGTGGAAGGTTGAGTGGAAGGTTGAGTGGAAGGTTGAGTGGAAGGTTGGGTGAGACAAATTGGTAGATCCCCTTACACCTGCTGCCCATGTTCACTTAGCAGAAAATAGGTTTCTAGGTGTTAGTTGACTGTTGTGAATCACATTCAAGAGGGTGGTAATATACCTTAAATAAAGGTGGGAATTGCTAGTAAATCGTTATAATCATGACTAATTTTTAATAGGGTGGATTGGTAAGCCAGCGGAAGTTCTCGGTCAGATGACCAAAAGCTCCACCTGCGTATCATCATATGACCTAGACACGCGTCAGGAAACATTTGTCCAGTTTCCTGACAAACCTTCCGTAACCTAACCTAACAAGAGTGGGCTCTGAACTGACTTGAGGCGTACAGTACTGTAGCCGTAAATTGAACTGTATAAAATATATTCTGTTATTTCTCTTTTGCTTAATACATCTTTCATGATTTCTGTATCCAGTCTGTCTCTAGCTTCACCTCTTCCTTCTTTTCCTCATTACCACTCTCTTCATGTCTGTTCATAACCCGTCTATCCACTTACTTCAAGTGTCCCGTCATTATCCATCTCTGCAGTTACCTGCCCATCTTGTATACCTCAAGGAGTTTCCTAATTCCAGCGTCCTCCTCCTCCTCTTCCTCCCCCGACCTCATATAAACATGAATTCACTACTTCCACCGGGTCTCCTGCATCACCTTGCTGGGCTGCCGTGAGTGCTCCTCGGGTCATATGTGTGAATATTTTAAATGGAAGTGCTGCCAGAGACCGTATTCTCGGGCTTCGCAGCTCTTCGCGTCGTGTGTGTATCCTTTCAAGAGGGGTGCCATGATATTGGTGAAGGGCTCTTGGATAATTTTTTTTTTGTAAGAGCCATACCCTCCTCTGGAGCAGCGCTGATTGCCTCCCGTTATCCTTGAGCTGTATGACCCCTACGTTGAGTCCTCCAGAGCTTATTGGCCTCCAGAGGTTGTTGGCTTCCAGAGGTTGTCGAGATATACATGTGCATAATTTATCTAGGAGCACTGCTGGAGTCCTTGTGGCCTCTGGTTCCAGAGGTCCTCAGGATGTGTGTGTGTGTTTATTTTAACTTGGAGAGCAGCTGGAGTCTTCATAGCCTCGGTCTCTAGAGACTCCAGTACCTCACCCACGCTCGGCTTTTGTTTACCCCAAGCCTGCATTGCTTCCAGGTCCAGACGAGGGTATTTCGCCGAGTCCAGGGAAGACATTGTCTTCTTCCCCGCCCTTTCCCTCCAGCGATTAAGCTGTGTATCTGTCTGTGTCTATCTGTGTTCGTCTGTCTGCTTGTTTGTGTTGGCAGAAGGAGAGTTATACATCGTCGGCACATTATCGCTGACAGTGGCTAAGTTACTCTTTACCTACACTACCCCGTTATCACCATTACCATCACCACCAACACCACCCCCACAACAATCCCCACCACCACCACCGCTGCAGTCCGCATGGAAATCCAGGTTGTAGTTTATTCAGTCTATTTGTTTAGTCATGAACTCATTAGGACCATCGTCTCTCTTCCTTGATTCTCTTTGGGTTCATAACCTCGTAGAATATTACTTTCTACACAGAGTGATAATAATATTTGTTTTATTATTTTTTAATGTTGCTGTAGATTATGACATGTTATGCCATGTTTTATACCTGTTTCTTTCTTGTTCATTTTATGTTTCTATGGCTTCTGATGCTCTTATTTTGTTACACACACACACAAACACACACACACACAAAACCAAGAGCTGGAGTCACAAATAGGTGAGTATAGACACACACACACACACACACACACACACAAATACTTCAAGTGTCCAATTCATTACCCATCTGTACAGGAGCTGCGACTCGACCCCCGGAACCGCCATGAACCTGGATGATGACTCAAATTTAAGTTCAAGTAAGCCAAAAAGGATGGTAGAAAGTATTTCTTATAGACTCGTAGTAGCAAGTGAACTGCAACACAAGAATAGGTAGTGTGACAAACACCACACACTCACAGTTTCACAAGTGGGTATGATCAAATCCTCAGTATTAATAAAATACTGAGGATATCGAATCAAGTAAGAACCAGAAATAACGGATTTAAATTGGATAAATTTAGATTTAGAAAGGACATAGGCAAGTACTGGTTTTCGAACAGAGTTGTAGATGCGTGGAACAATCTTCCGAGTAGGGTGATAGAGGCTAGGACCTTGGGTGGCTTTAAAAAGAGATTGGACAAATATATGAGTGGGAGGGGCTGGGTTTGATTGGTGTCGTGAGTACGGGAGTAAATTCTTAGGTAGTGGTGGTTTTGATAAGGACCTGCCTTGTATGGGCCAGTAGGCCTTCTGCAATGTTCCTCCATTCTTATGTTCTTATGTTCTTATGTTAAGGTCACGAATCAATAACGTCGATATATAAGAGTGAAGAGGAGGGACCAGGAGCTATGAATCGACTTCTCCAAGACACCTAAGTGATTATAATTATAAAATTTTAACGTTCTAGTACTAGGTGAGAGCAATTGAGTACAGGTCGGTGAGTAAACACATACATTTCCAGTGAAAATCAGCAGGAGAAAAATTGAATAAATGTCTGGGCTAGTTGTGTGAAGGTGTCTTCATATCTGAGTTAACAACACGTGATGGAGAGCAGAGGCTGGCGAGGTACAGAATTCACTTGCCACTTCACACATCAACTGCTTATACGATGCTCACGTCTGTGTGGCGAGGGAATAAGCTGTGCAGTCTCTCTGCTTCACTCTTATCAACTATCTCTCTTTTTATCTCTGGTCCATCGTCATCTCTGCCTCTAGATCATCATGCTTTCCGTCACAGCATCATCTCTCTCGTAATAATTTTCTCTCCATTATTGGTTTCAGCTGCAGTCTACCGTCACTCGCATCTGGTCGATAAAGCAGCGGATTGGTGATTTAAGTTAGAACCTTGGTAAATAGACTCAGGAAAAGACAAGAGTCTTAATTATTAGTGAATCACTAATACAGCGAGCTCTTATAAAGCTCTTCTCTTATACAGTCAGCTCTTTTAAAAGTTCCTCTCTAATACAGTCAGCTCTTTTGAAAGCTCCTCTCTAATACAGCCAGCTCTACTAAAAGCTCCTCTCTAATACAGCCAGCTCTTCTAAAAGCTCCTCTCTAATACAGCCAGCTCTTCTAAAAGCTCCTCTCTAATACAGCCAGCTCTTTTAAAAGCTCCTCTCTAATACAGCCAGCTCTTTTAAAAGCTCCTCTCTAATACAGTCAGCTCTTCTAAAAGCTCCTCTCTAATACAGCCAGCTCTTCTAAAAGCTCCTCTCTAATACAGCCAGCTCTTTTAAAAGCTCCTCTCTAATACAGCCAGCTGTTCTAAAAGCTCCTCTCTAATACAGCCAGCTCTTCTAAAAGCTCCTCTCTAATACAGCCAGCTCTTTTAAAAGCTCCTCTCTAATACAGCCAGCTCTTCTAAAAGCTCCTCTCTAATACAGCCAGCTCTTTTAAAAGCTCCTCTCTAATACAGCCAGCTCTTTTAAAAGCTCCTCTCTAATACAGCCAGCTCTTTTAAAAGCTCCTCTCTAATACAGTCATCTCTACTAAAAGCTCCTTTCTAATACAGTCATCTCTACTAAAAGCTCCTCTCTAATATAATCAGCTCTTTTAAAAGTTCCTCTCTAATACAGCCAGCTCTACTAAAAGCTCCTCTCTAATACAGCCAGCTCTTTTAAAAGCTCTTCTCTAATACAGCCAGCTCTTTTAAAAGCTCTTCTCTAATACAGCCAGCTAGCTCTCTTGCCACAATTTCGCTAGTCGTAATTTTCTGTTTTTCAGAAACTAAAAAGCTAGAGAGTAGTTACCTGCTCACACATCGTTAGACTTGTACCTGTAGTTACCTGAAGTTACTTATAGTTACCTGTAGTTACCTGTAGTCGGTTCTGGGGGATCTCAGACCCGGACCGGCTGCATGACACCACTATACAGTTCAAGAATTCTTTGCTACCCGCAGATAAAGGGTAAATTCTGGTTTAATTCTGGCAGTGGAGGAAAGAGTGGTAACTCCAGTTTCTTGGATCAAGCACGCTACGAAAAACATGTATGACACAAGGCACATTGTGTAACCATGGCAACAGGATGGTTCAAACGAGGCTAGGGGGTTGATGGTTGTTCGACGAGGGTTGCTAATCACCTGGACCTCGTTAAGTGCTACAGGTTCCGCTCTGTTATATTAAAAATGAAGAACTGCGCATAAAACTCTGCCTTCGATGAAATTTGCAACAACAAAAAAAAGACTTTTTTTGTATAATCGTTTGTGTATTTTTCCCTTAATATGCAGCATACAGAGCAAGTTTAATTCAAAATTATAATAATTGTTGTTTCTACACACTATAACATCAGTTTTCATATATATATATATATATATATATATATATATATATATATATTGAGAGGGTTCCGGGGTTCAACGCCCCCGCGGCCCGGTCTGTGACCAGGCCTCTGATGATATTTCGTGCCGAATAGGTAAAACTGGTCAATTAGCAAGAACTCATTTAAAATTAAGTCCTTTCTAAAAAAAATCATTAATGTTAAAGCAAAAAATTAATAATTTTGTACCAAAAGTACCTTAGAAAACTTACCTAACCTTATTATAACAAGCGAAATTTAATTTAGCCTAATCCTGGAGTTTTACCTGGAGAGAGTTCCAGGGGTCAACGCCCCCGCGGCCTGGCCTGTGACCAGGCCTCATGGTGGATCAGAGCCTGATCAACCAGGCTGTTACTGCTGGCCGCACGTAGTCCGAAGTACGAACCACAGCCCGGCTGGTCAGGCACTTTAGGTGCCTGTCCAGTGCCTGCTTAAATTTAGGTTTTGCCTTGCGGCTCTCATGAGTGGTTTGTTGTGTACTTTGGGCACAGATAGTGCATCATTAGGCCATTTGAGAGACATTCGAATTTCTCAATAGTTTGTAGTACTAATCCAACTAAATATATTAATATATATATATATATATATATATATATATATATATATATATATATATATATATATATATATATATATATATATATATATATATATATATATATACAAGGTTCGTCAACAATTCCTTGGCTGGTCTGATTCCTGACGAGATTAAACCTTTCTTTTTTGGAGCATCACTTTGTGCCCTTAAAAAGAAGGATGGAGGAATTAGGCCAATCGCAGTGGGCAACACGTTTCGCCGCCTCGTTTCTAAAGCTGCTGTCAGAAGTATTCGCGCAGAGGCAGCCATCATGCTTCAACCAAACCAGCTTGGCTTTGCGGTTCATGCAACAAGGGCATATATCGACAACCTGCCTGAGGACAATGCAGTGGTTAAATTAGATTTCAAGAATGCATTTAATCTCCTGAAAAGGGACGTAGTATTAGCAGCTGTACAAGAACATTTTCCAGGTCTCTTCCCTTTTGTTTCAGCTGGATATAGCAAGGAATCAATGCTCCTGTTTGGAGAGCATGAAATCACATCATTAGAGGGTGTCCAGCAAGGGGACCCTTTCGCACCATTTCTCTTCTGTATAGCAGTTAGGGAAATCACAGTAAGACTGACCAGTGAGCTAAACATCTGGTTCCTGGATGATGGCACACTAGCAGGTACAAAGGAGTCCCTTGTAGATGATCTTACACAGGTGATGACACGGGGACAGGAAATGGGTCTCATCCTGAATCCATCCAAATGTGAAATCATATCAGTCAATCAACAAGTGATAGATGCAGTGCTATCAAAACTACCAGGAGCAACAGTCATTGCCCCTACTAATAGTGTCTTGCTTGGAGCACCTCTGGGAAGCGATGCCATTGACACAATTCTCAGGAAGAAACTGGAAGAATTGAGGAGAATGGAACAACAAATAGGCAATCTTGACACCCATGATGCCTTGTACCTCCTCACAAAATGCTTGAGTCTGCCCAGGTTGACATATTTCCTAAGATGTGCTCCTTCATATGATAACCCTATACTGCACGAATATGACAGTATCCTGAGGCAGATCTTTACTAAAGTACTTAACCTTACTCTAGAAGATGGGCAGTGGGACCCAGCTACACTCCCAGTCAGACTAGGAGGCATTGGTGTCCGCAAGTCATCTCAGATTGCTCTACCTGCTTTCCTGTCTTCATGCATTGCATCCAGAGGGCTTGTAGCAGCAATTCTCCCTGAACATCTTAGGGACACGATTGGAATCCATGACCAAAAGTTCGTTGATGGAGCCAGGATCTGGGGTAATCTAACAGGCTCTGAAACCAGGCCTGCTCCCCCAACAACTACAAACAGTCGCACTGGGATGGCCCAATAGTAGAGAATATAGCCTCAGCAATGCTTCAGAGTGTGTCAGGGAAGGATAGAGCCCGCCTCCTTGCAGTGAGAGCTCCTCATGCAGGGACTTTCTTTGGCTGTTCCCAACTCCAGCCTTGGCACACGCCTCGACCCACAGACCATCCGCATTGGTGTTGCCCTTCGACTTGCCGCCCCTATTCTCGCCGAACACAGGTGTATTTGTGGCAGTGAAGCAGCAGACCTATTCGGGTACCATGGTCTTGTGTGTCGTAAATCCGAGGGAAAGATTGCAAGACATGAAGAGGTTAATAACATTATCAAGAGGAGCCTCACAACAGCCGGATGCCCAGCAGTAAGGGAACCACCCCAACTATGCAGATCTGATGGCAGCCAAAAGCGTCCATATGGTATCACCCTTCAAGCCTGGACAGACGGCAAGCAGGTGGTGTGGGACTACACATGTGCATCTACCTTGGCTGATACCTATCTCCAATACACCAGGGAGGAAGGAGGGGCAGCTGCCACCTTCAGGGAGTCCCAGAAGTCGAGAAAATATGGAGAATTTGCCCATCATTATATGTTTGTTCCCATAGGCTCAGAGACCCTTGGCTCATGGGGAAAGAGTGCATCTAAGTTCCTCAAGGAGCTGGGCAAAAGACTCAACAGGGTAACTAGGGATCCCAGGGCAGCTAGTTTTCTGTTCCAGCGACTCAGCGCTGCTGTTCAGAGGGGTAATGCATGTTGTATTCTGGGCACGCGCCCCAGCTCGGAAGAGCTGGATGAGATTTTCGCATTATAATCAGTGACAAACATGTAACAATATGTACTAGACATGTATCTCTCACCTCGTGTACTGTATATGCCATCTTTATATCAACAATGTATCTCTCAAATCTTTTGTACCATATTATGTAATAAAATATACCTATTGGTATATATATATATATATATATATATATATATATATATATATATATGAATAGTGCTGCTAAAATTTCAAATATGTCACGAAAAGATTTCAAACCTGAGCCTCACGAAAATATATCAAAATTTCATGACTTTTGTTTTCGGGCATTTTGTAGAATTTCGAGTTTATTAAAAATAACTGTTTGCCAGGCATCATAAAATTACATTCAAATGAAAGTTCAGAAGTGAACAAACATTTTCTTCATGGGGAGGAGTTTTTCTGGCCAGGATCATACACGTAGAACCTGGGAAAAGGGAGTGTAGCTCCAGTTCTTTGGATCATGAGCCCTTTACCAGCATCAGAGGGTCAAAAGTGATATGTGTTGACTTGAAAAGTTACCTGAAAGATGGGTAGTTAATCCACATATGGATGAAAGATGGGTAGTAAATCCACACGTTGATGATAGATGGGTAGTAAATCCACACAAGGGATAAAAGATGGGCAGTAAATCCACACAAGGGATGAAAGATGGGCAGTATATCCACACAAGGGATAAAAGATGTGCAGTAAATCCACACAAAGGATAAAAGATGGGCAGTAAATCCACACAAGGGATGAAAGATGGGCAGTAAATCCACACATGGGATGAAAGATGGGCAGTAAATACACACAAGGGATGAAAGATGGGCAGTAAATTCACACGTTGAATGAAAGACGGACAGTAAATCCATACATGATCACTCAATAATAAGCAAAGAAGTTATATTGCAAGGAACTCTTTATTACTGCTCCTGTGTTGCACGGAAACCTTTATTACCGCTACAACGTTTCGCGCAGGTATATTCAATTGACGAGGTCTTGCCCTGGAAAAGAGTGTTGCACTCCACTAGGCGGCTTACACCACCATTATTTTGTCTTCCCCTCAAAAAAAAAAAAATACTCTGATGTTCGACCAAGTCTTTATTAAAACAATGTTTCTCTCAGTGGAAAATTTCAATAAAGACAACATTAAAAAAAACTGGCACTTGCTCTGTCAACTCCACTTTGATTTACCACTTTAAAAAGTTGATGAGTTGTTTTTACAAGGATATAATTGTAATTGGTCGAGTGAACGACACGGAATAATTCACGAAAATCAGACCATGGAACGGGTAGTGTTTGAACCAATGGCAAATGACTCCTAAAACTAGGACTGACTCACGGATTCCATGGTCTGTGGTGTGTTTGAAATCGTGTAATTATGATTCTGTGAGTCAGGAAAATCAGATTGGCCTTTCACCTTCACAGCCCAATGCCATTTTCTTGAGGTGTATGTTGGGTAATTTTGTGATTAACAGTATTTTAGATGGTGAGAATTTGTTGGATGCAAATTCCATTGAAGTTGATTTTCATGGAATGAAGGGATTATTATCCCAAAGAAGTAATGGCTTATTTCCCTTCGGGTTCTTCCTTATGTTGCATCCCACAACACCCTAGGTGCTAACGAACCATTAACCAATCCATAATAATTATAATAATAATAATAATAATAATAATAATAATAATAATAATAATAATAATATCTTTATTTCTACAAGTACATGTACAAGGTATACAGGCCTAGCAGACATCAATGACATACTACTGTATAGAAAGCCCCTTGTTATGCAGAGCATTTCGAGCAAATTAGGTCAGTTTTGTCCCAGGATGCGACTCACACCAGTCGACTAACTGTTGATGAAGACTTGCTTCAGGGGGGGGGGGATTTTTCCCCCTGACAATTACAAAAATTAACAAGTCCTAGCAGAGAGTACTGAGAATTTCCAGAGGTAAACTGTTTTGGCCCTGGAGGAGAGGATTAAAGGTAGGAGGCCTTAACCTCCGTTGAGAACCGCTCAACTACGTTGGACAGCTATTAAGGAGATCAGAGGGAGTTGTCTCATCGTGTAGGGACCACCTGAAGACTGTCAAGGAGACAGTACGTAAAGGCTGTTAGAGGGAGAGTCAAGAGAGAGAGATGGAAAATGTTTGGTGGAAAACGATTCTCTTGCTGCTGTCAGTGGCGAGTAATCGGTTAACTAGAAGAACGAAACGTACATAGCAGAATGAGTCTTTAGACGGCATTTTTAGCCTGGGTGAAACGTGGCTCCTCTACATGTGTGACTTATATCCCTAGATTTTCTTGCTGCTAAACGGAGGCTGGCGAAGAGGCACAGGATGCTTCACTTGGGATGACTAACAACTGAGGAAGAATATTGTGCTGTGCAGGGGTAAATACTGCACTCGATGCGCTGAATAATAAGTTTGATGTGCAGAATATTGATCTTGATGCCCTAAAATATTTAACTCGATGCACAAAACATTGAACATTCGATGCTTCTAATAATAATAATAATAATAATAATAATAATAATAATAATAATAATAATAATAATAATAATAATAATAATAATAATAATAATAATAATAATAATAATAATAATTGGTAATCCGTCTGAGATATGAGGACAGACACAACAAACCGTCCAAAAGGAATATATATAAAGGGCTCCTTACCCCTTCATCCTTTTCTTACCCATTTCCCCTTACCCCATTTCCCCTTACCCCATTCCCAAATTTCTTACCCTTTCCCTCCTTCCCTATTTTCGTAACCCTCTCTACCTACCTATCCCACCCTTTCCTTACTGGACGATATGAAAGACTATATGAGTAGTTATCTTAAAAACAAGAAGAGAGAGAGAGAGAGAGAGAGAGAGAGAGAGAGAGAGAGAGAGAGAGAGAGAGAGAGAGAGAGAGAGAGAGAGAGAGAGAGAGAGAGCAAGAGTTCAGAGGAAAACGAAAGGATAAATGGAGAGTGTCGAGAAAGAGTTGGTGGACAAAATCAATCAGCTAAGGCAGGAATGTGAGAGTGGATGCTGGAGCTGGGTGGCAGAGATTTGGCCATACCCGGAGAGGAAATCTGTTGCCACGGAGATGGGACGGTATTCAGCGAGCATCCTTCTTGCTCCCTGCGTCTGATGTGTGTGTGTGTGAGAGAGAGAGAGAGAGAGAGAGATGTAGTCGACATGAGATGAGTGCATCCATTCTGTTTGGTGGTAATGTGGTGGTCATGGTGGTTGTGAGGGAGATTTTGGTGGTGTTTGTGATGGTGATGGTAATTTTGTAGGAATCATTATTATTATTATTTTATTACTATTATTATAAGTATTGTTGTTGCTATTATTATTATTATTATTATTATTATTTATTATTATTATTATTATTATTATTATTATTATTATTATTATTATTATTATTATTATTATTATTATTATCATAATAAATATATTATTATTATTACATTCATAGAGAAGTACTATACCAGAAATTATCTTAAGAATCAAACCATACCACGGGTGGGGTTAGAACTCGCGGTCAGAGAGTCCTAAAACTCCAGACCTACGCGTTAGCCACTGGCCCAGCTAGCCACAAATAGATTCATCCAACTTGGTATATTTATACACCATGGAAAGGTTAGCATAGGCACCACTGTGACCACAAATGCAAGTTTATACAGACGAATCTCCAGCTAGCGTCGCCGTGACGAACTCTAGCTCAAGTTTCCTCAAAACCGTCAACATATACCTAGTTGGATGAATCTTATTGTGGCCAGCTGGTCCAGTGGCTAACGCGTCGGTCTGGAGTTTTGAGACTCTCTGATCGCGGGTTCTAACCCCCACCCGTGGTATGGTTTGTTTGCAATCGTGTCATTACGATTTCGTGAGTCATATCTTAAGAATACCTGTGGAACCAGAGTCACTCTGGTTTGATCCAAGGAAGGGAAAGGCCTCACGCATTCCTTGGATTCAGAAGCTTTCTCTAGCATCAACAGTCCACCATCAAAGGGAGAGAAGAAAACATAAATAAAAGTTAACGTGACCTCGTATTCAGTGACCTCTAAAGCGTCAACGTTAAAGCAAGGTCACGGCATCATCCGATTCCATCCGCTAATGCGCTCCGACTCCGTCTTATCTGCGACCTAATTCGCTTCTCGGGGTCGCTGCCTTTCCCCTCCCAAGCGTGTTAGGGACAATCCCAGGGCCACAGAGCCAGGCGTCTCCCTGGCACAAGCTGGCTATTGTTCCACGCCACGGCGTCGTGGGAACTTTAATGGAAAGTAAATATCTTTGCCAGCCGCGATGTAAGACCCTTGGTGTGTGTGTGTGTGTGTGTGTGTGTGTGTGTGTGTACGTGTTGTGACTGCCATAAGACATTAAAAATATTTCAGTTATGTTTCCTGCCCCCTGTATTTCATATTGTTATTTCTTACTGTGTTGCTCGTCAAATCGTAGATGTTTTTTTTTGTGGGGAGAGCATTAAATTTTGCACGCGTCAGAGATTTTAATCAGAGCTCATTTCATCCTCCCGAGAGGAAAAAGCAAGAGGTTATTTTGTTACTGTCTTCATAGAGTACGTTATTGAATTAATACAACACTAGCTGGTTCGCTTCTTGGAACCCTCTCCAACTTACCTTCAATTTTTATGTAATTTTAAGAGGATAAATATATATATATATATATATATATATATATATATATATATATATATATATATATATATATATATATATATATATATATATATATATATATATATATATATATATATATATTATATTATTGCTTAGAAGAAGTTTTTATCGCGGCAATATTTCGTCCTGCGTCAAGCTATAGCAGTTCGCAACTTGATCGAGTTGTACACAGAACCAAACTTTGTGCTAATAAAAACTTAGTCTGCAACTTATATCATTTTCTTCATAAATGTCAAGAAAAATCTGCCATTCCTTCTTCCTGGAATCATTAACTGATGAACATTCTTATTTTCGATGAATCCACAGTAACGTCAGTGAGAGGTCAGTAGCCAGGTTAAGAAAAACAACAGTGTTGGATTGTGTCTATTCTTCGATCTGTACTTGAGGTCCTCTATTATTCCAGCCAGGTTAAGAAAAACAACAGTGTTGGATTGTGTCTATTCTTCGATCTGTACTTGAGGTCCTCTATTATTCCAGCCAGGTTAAGAAAAACAACAGTGTTGGATTGTGTCTATTCTTCGATCTGTACTTGAGGTCCTCTATTATTCCAGCCAGGTTAAGAAAAACACTAGTGCCAGATTGTGTCTATTCTTTGATGTGTACTTGAGGTCCTCTGTAATTCCAGCCAGGTTAAGAAAAACACCAGTGCCAGATTGTGTCTATTCTTCGATCTGTACTTGAGGTCCTCTATTATTCCAGCCAGGTTAAGAAAAACACCAGTGCCAGATTGTGTCTATTCTTTGAAGTGTACTTGAGGTCCTCTATTATTCTAGCCACGTTAAGAAAAACACCAGTGCCAGATTCTGTCTGTATTCTTCGACCTGCATCTGAGGTCCTCTATCATTCACGATTCTGATTCCGTGTGGGACATCGTGGTTACTGACCTCTCATTTACGTGATTAATGTTCAATGTTACCGGGGTTGGATGAGCTGCCGGTCTCATAGGGTTAGTTCACCTGAGATTAACAATTGCTCCGATTATTATGATAATACTTGGGTCTCGGACCCCAACGCCAGCCTACCCGGTCTTTCTAATTGCTTATTAAATCGGCCACAGATACGGTGTGTTTTCCGATTCTCGCGTTATCGGAGGGTTTTGCTCATTTTCACGATGGTTCCGTTTCGGGGTCATTTGCGTAGGTTATGTAAATGATGTGTGAGAGTTATGATTGTGAGAGTGTGAATGTGTGTGTGTACTCGCCTGTACTCACCTATTTGTGGTTGCAGGGGTCGAGTCACAGCTCCTGTGTGTTGGTGTTCTTGCAAGTGCAAGAGGGTGAGTGTGTATTTGTCTGGTTGTGCTTGCTTGTGTCATTGTTCGTGTGAGGGTATGAGGCTGAGTGTGAGGGAACGTGTAAGAGAACGTGTGAGGGAACGTGTAAGAGAACGTCAGAGGGAAGTGGACTGTGACAATTTGTAGCCACATGCGAGCTGCGAACAGCCAATGTGTTGAATGAATTACACATTAGCGAGTACATAATGACCTTGGCTTACTGCATGATGCTTGAATATTTTGACCGATACATTATTCAGGCCTGGGACGGTGTACCCTGATGTAAATTTCTCTCCCCAACAATCCTCTCTGTCCCTCTCTCTCTCTCTCTCTCTCTCTCTCTCTCTCTCTCTCTCTCTCTCTCTCTCTCTCTCTCTCTAGCCACCATGGAAACAGATCCTGGAGACTCTCTATCCATTAGCTTCAGCCAAAGTGGACGTATCGCTTTCCTCACTGTCTTCTCCATCTGTCCTCTCTCTCTCTCTCTCTCTCTCTCTCTCTCTCTCTCTCTCTCTCTCTCTCTCTCTCTCTCTCTCTCTCTCTCTCTCTCTCTCTCTCTCTCTCTCTCTCTCTCTCTCTCTCTCTCTCTCTGTCTCCTAGCTCTTCCCCGTCAGCTTGCTTCTCTCTTCTCTGTATCTTCCCTCTGTCCTCCAGTGTGACCGTCTACTCCTGTCCTCCGGGTTATATGAAAACAAAGACGAGACAATTTATCAGCAGCAACGAGGCTGGGAGATGCGTGCTATCTCTCCTTGCTGGATCAAATGGCCCAAAAATATCCAGCTTATTTTATTCCAAGTTACCGCAAGCTGGGGTCGTAAAGCAACAGATGCGGCAAAGGCAGTAAGGCTCCTTCTCCTATCACCTAATTCGGGAACATCCACCTTATGCTCCTCTCCCAAATGGCCATTTTACGACCGGTAGTTCGGACGGTGCGAGTTTTTAAGGCTGGGAGGATTGGCTAGGCTGTTTGTACCGTCAGAAGCCATCGCAGGAGGCTCTCCCGGCAATGTTGATCGTGTTGTAGCAGCGAGACTTGACTGGGAGGAGGGGTCGGCACACCAGTAAATGCCTCAGCGTCATGTTTTGCACGGTGAACGACCGTCTGGGAACAACACCCTTCGACTTAACACTCCAGGGTTTTATGCTGCTCTCTTGCTGTCTCAGGAGATGTGCATGGACCCAGGAGGAGCACCACCCTCACCACCACCCTCACCACCATCACCCTCACCACCACCACCACCCTCACCACCACTACCACAATCAGTACCACCACCGCCATCATCACTACCACAACCACCACCACACAGAGACAAGATGTTCCAGAGAGGGGACACAGAAACAAGGGGTCACAATTGGAAGTTGAAGACTCCTATGAGTCAAAGGGATGTTAGGAAGTATTTCTTCAGTCATAGAGTTGTCAGGAAATGGAATAGCCTAGAAAGCGACATAGTGGAGGCAGGAACCATACATAGTTTTAAAACGAGGTTTGATAAAGCTCATGGAGCAGGGAGAGAGAGGACCTAGTAGCAATCAGTGAAGAGGCGGGGCCAGGAGCTATGAATCGACCCCTGCAACCACAAATAGGTGAGTACAGCCACAAGAGACATAACCCAACTGCGGAGCCAAGACAACTAACGTTCTTAAAAAATCGTCCCACAGACTTTCTGTATCTGTATTCTATCTGTAATACAGATAGAATACAGATACTGTATCTCTTAGTAGAATTTGCACGAGAGAAAGTGGTATGGATATCTCTTCAGGTTAGTAACAGTAGTTGTTGTTATGTTTTATATACTATATTAGCCTGGTTATTAATATTAATTTTATTAAGGATATTTACAATATAATAAATTTCTAAACTGAATTCGTCATAACCGACACACACACACACACACACACACACACACACACACACACACACACACACACACACACACACACACACACACTTTAAATTAATATACATTCAGCACCGCTCCGAACAAATTATGTCCACACCACCGCCCTGGTGTGGACATAACTTGTTCCGTGCAAACAGGGTCACCAAACCATGCCAATAATGATCAGCACATCTTAAAAAATTAATGGATAAGAGTGACACACTAAAACACGCGGACGATCATAATTGGAATTTCCTCCTCACACACCCTCGTGGACCAAGCTGCTAATACCTCGCCCACTGACTTCATTAAACTGGCTTTTTTTTAAGCTACTGATTCAACAGCTGGTGTCTTATATACCATTGTATCGACCCAAAGACTTCCAGGGAAGAGAAGAAGGAAATTCTCGTGGTCCTGATGCGTTTAGTGTGAGTGTTTACTCACCTATATGTGCGGTTGTAGAGGTCGATTCATAGCTCCTGGCCCCACCTCTTCGCTGGTCCCTACTAGGTTCACTCTCTCCCGGCTCCAAGAACCTTGTTGCACCTCTTATTAAAGCTATGTATGAATTCTGACTCTAATAATTCACTCTCTAGATTGTTCCATTTCCTGACAACTCAAAGTTGTGTCCCCTTGTTCCAGTGTCCCATCTCTGAAACATTCTGGCCCTGTCCACCCTATCAGTTCCTCTATGTGTGTGTGTGTGTGTGTGTGTACTCACCTATTTGTGGTTGCAGGGGTCGATTCATAGCTCCTGGCCCCGCCTCTTCACTGATTGCTACTAGGTCCTCTCTCTCCCTGCTCCATGAGCTTTATCAAACCTCGTCTTAAAACTATGTATGGTTCCTGCCTCCACTATGTCGCTTTCTAGGCTATTCCACTTCCTGACAACTCTATGACTGAAGAAATACTTCCTAACATCCCTTTGACTCATAGGAGTCTTCAACTTCCAATTGTGACCCCATGTTTCTGTGTCCCCTCTCTGGAACATCTTGTCTCTGTCCACCTTATCTATTCCTCGCAGTATTTTATATGTCGTTATCATGTCTCCCCTAACCCTCCTGTCCTCTAGTGTCGTCAGGCCGATTTCCCTTAACCTTTCTTCGTAGGACAATCTCCTTAGCTCTGGGACTAGTCTTGTTGCAAACCTTTGCACTTTCTCTAATTTCTTGACGTGTGTGTGTGTGTGTGTGTGCGTGTGTGTGTGTGTGTGTGTGCGTGTGTGTGTGTGTGTGTGTGTGTGTGTGTATGACTGTGGTGGCAGCAAATGGGAAGGGAAGAGGATAAAAGTCCATCAGTGAATTGATGTCTAGGTGAGACGCTGAGGGAGGAGAGAGAGAGTGCGTTCGGATCTGTCATCAGGTAAGAAAGTAACCCAAGACATCATCTGCATGCAGTCACAGCCTAAAGAATCAGAAGTGCTACCTTCGCAACCCAAGACACGAGTTGCATACACTCACAGCCTGGACGAATGACAACAGAAGCTTAGAACAACATAAAGTTGCAACTTACATCTTTTTCTCCAAAATCAATAAGTCTTCTTTTAAAAAAAAAAATATTTGAATAACGCATTGGCTTTCATAATAATGAAAGATGGAATCAAGAGTCTAAATTTTTCATTGGGAAAATTTAATTTAATTTTGAATTTCATTTTTGAAATTTATTATCACGCTCAAATGACTCTGCATGCTTAGTAAAAAGATTTGCTTACATATTTTAATGTTCATGAATATAATGAAGCCATAAAATGACTCTGTTTCACTGTGGTGATACGTGTGAACTCACCTCACCTAGTTGTACTCACCTAGTTGTGGTTGCAGGGGTCGATTCACAGCTCCTGCCTCCGCCTCTTCACTGTCCGCTTCTCGGTCACTCTACCTGCTCCATGAACTTTATCATACCTCTCCTTAAAGCTATGTATAGATCCTGCCTCCACTACATCACTTCCCAGACTATTCCACTTCCTGACAACTCTGTGACTGAAGAAATACTTCCTAACATCCCTGTGATTCATCTGAGTCTTCAACTTCCAACTGTGTCCCCTTGTTGCTGTGTCCCATCTCTGGAACATTCTGTCTCTGTCCACCTTGTCAATTCCTCTCAGTATTTTATGTCGTTATCATATCCCTTCTATCTCTCCTGTCCTCCAGTGTCGTCAGGTCGATTTCCCGTAACCTCTCCTCGTAGGACATACCCCTTAGCTCCGGGACTAGTCTTGTTGCAAACCTTTGCACTTTCTCTAGTTTCCTTACATGCTTGGCTAGGTGTGGGTTTCAAACTGGTGCTGCATACTCCAATATGGGCCTAACGTACACAGTGTACAGGGTCCTGAATGATTCCTTATTAAGATGTCGGAATGCTGTTCTTAGGTTTTCTAGGCGCCCGTATGATGCAGCAGTTATTTGGTTGATGTGCGCCTCAGGAGATGTGTCTGGTGTTATACTCACCCCAAGATCCTTTTCCTTGAGTGAGGTTTGTAAGCTCTGGCCCCCTAGTGTGTTAGTGAATGTCGCAAAGGCTGGTGGTTACAGAGAGGAAAACACACAAAACCAACACAAGGGAAAGCTTTAAGCAGCACAAAGCATTTTTTTGTCTATCCACCAGGTAAATACGTTAATAATCTCACAGCAGCAATATATATATATAGCGGGCGATGTCACGCTACTGTGAGGTGTGGTCTTTGTTAGTATGATGTGACTGTGAGGTGTAGTCTTGCCCCTTTATAAGCCTTCTTGTCATGTTTTCTTTTATAGTTCCTTGATAATGTGAGTAGTCACGAAAGCGCTTGGAATTCCTTTATTTTTTCATAGTGGTTGTCTTGCATATTTTGATATCACCTGTTTACTGTGATCTTTTGCATATATATATATATATATATATATATATATATATATATATATATATATATATATATATATATATATATATATATATATATATATATGTCGTGCCGATTAGGTAAAACTGGTCAATTAGCAAGAACTCATTTAAAATTAAGTCCTTTCTAAAAATTTATCTTATACATTTAAAGATATATTTTTTTCATTTATGTTAATGTAAGAATTTATAATTTTGTACCAAGAGAAACTTTGAAAACCTACCTAACCTTATTATAACAAGCGCAATTTAATTTAGCCTAACCCAACTAAATATATTTTAGATACGTTAACATTAATTTAATAATAAACAAACACAATGAAATATATTTTTTTCGTTATGGTCAGAATGATTTTGGCGAAATTATTGCATACACAAATTTTCACTTGTCTTATATGGCAAGGTGAGCGTTGCTATTTAAGCCAAAATCGCAAGTTTTACCTAATCGGCACGACATATATATATATATATATAATATCCATTACCTGTGGTCTTCTCATCGTTATTCTTTTTCTTGTGTAACGGTTAAACCAATGGGGATTATACAGAACACCGGTGATGTGAGACATCAGGTTTGATCCAAGGAAGGAGAGAGAGAGAGAGAGAGAGAGAGAGAGAGAGAGAGAGAGAGAAAGTACTCTTTGGATAAAGAGTACTTCACCTGGCTTGAAATTCCTAACTCCGTATCTCTAGCAGCACCAAGAGTAACAACAACAATAAATAACTAAAATCTATAGTATTTCTCAGCTGAAATAACATTCCGCATTCTCCTATCGCCCCCTCTCCCCCTCAAACAAAAAAAATGTTTTTTTTGTTTCATGGTTCCATGTTTCATGGAAGAATGACAGAGCGGGTGTTTCAGCAACGCGAACTCGGGGTCCGTAATTTGAACCAGGAGACACACACACACACACACACACACACACACACACACACACACACACATGCTCACACACACACACACACATGCACATACAGCACCAGCAATGCACGCATATTTATATAAAGCATAAGCAACACACCCAAATCTGTATAGAGCAATACACACAAATACAAACACAACTCTCGCAAGACACACAACTCAGCAATACACAGGAATCCAGACAAAGCTCCATCAACACACAAATACAATTCCAGCAACACACACAAATCCAGATACAACCTCAGCAAAAACGACATATCCAGGCATAATCCCACACATACACAAATCCCCACAAAACACCAACAAGATAAAAACAACCACACATGTATGTTTTACAGCAGATGTTTTATTTATCTCATGGACATGTTAGATGGGAAACAAATCTCATACAATTGTTTTTACATTAAATATTCACTCATCAATACTTTCCCGTGTTTTTTGTCTGTTCTAACTCCGGTAATACCTTTCATGTTAAGGGTCTCTGGTCTCTAAGACCGGGCTGCTGGGGCGATGATCCCAGGAACCATATTCACACAAAGTATATAATGTCTTCTGTTTTCAAATTATCAAGGATTTGTTATTGGGGGGGGGGGTCACTATCTGCACTTGTCCACTGTATCATAATTATTACTGAATTAATTGGGAAAGGTTAAAAAAAAAAACCTAAGGGAAAGACAGCATTTGAAAAAAAGGGAGGAAATCAGGTTTGATCCCTAAAGGGAAAGGGCAGCTCCATCAGAGCATCAGAAAAGCGTAAATATTTCTGTCTTAATATTTTTTTTTTATCAGCGAGATGTACCATACAGCTTCCTTACGTAATTAGTTTTACTCAGGCTTCCTACTTCTTCCTTGCCTATGCAAACAATTTTCGTGGTTGTTTACATGGCGTTTGACATCTGTCAGTAAATGGTGGCACATGTCTTACAAATTAGTTATACATATACAATGGTTGTTGATAAATTAGACACATGTGCAACACTTGGGTATCTTTAACGAGGAAACGTTTCGCCACACAGTGGCTTCATCAGTCCATGCAAAGGAGAATGGTGAAGAACAGGAGGAGTTTGAGGTAATCAGTCCCTCAACGACTCAAGGCTGAGGGACTGATTACCTCAAACTCCTCCTATTCTTCACCATTCTCCTTTGTATGGACTGATGAAGCCACTGTGTGGCGAAACGTTTTCTAATTAAAGATATTCATCAACAATGGTTGTTGTGCTGATTTCCATTTTATCCGAAATAGCCTTTTTTTTTCGAGATCCCACCTATCGTCCTGATACTCTTTAGGATTAGTTGAAATTATACTTTTCCAGGGGATAAAAAGCCCTCACCCCATCTCCCAGTCTTACATATATTTCTTCCCATAGAATCAAACGAAGAATTTTTAAAATCCTACGATTCTGAGTAGTCACATTTTCTTAATCAGGTCAAAGTAATTCCTTACTTGGGTCTGTAACATACCATGCGGCCAACTGGTGATTTAAATTTATTAAAATAATAGCTCACATAACAACGAGTATATTGTTTACGAAAATCATTCAATCTCCAATAATTTCCTCTACACCACGGAAAGCGCACCTAAGGCTGATAGGAGCAAGTCTTTTCCCCACAAACCTTTGTCATATTCACTGTCAGTTTCGTTTCATCAGACACACCTTTGACACATGAGAGCCTCGATGCATTCTCCTTCTTTTTGTATCGCTTTTCCAGGGAGTTATAAAAATAAAGTTTGTTTTTTGAAAAAGTCTTGCATCTGGCATCCATTGTCACTCAAGTGTCCTACCTATCAAGTGTCCTACCTATCAAGTGTCCTACCTATCAAGTGTCCTACCTATCAAGTGTCCTACCTATCAAGTGTCCTACCTATCAAGTGTCCTACCTATCAAGTGTCCTACCTATCAAGTGTCCTACCTATCAAGTGTCCTACCTATCAACCTATCAAGTGTCGTCTGCAGTTTACATTTGAGCTCACCCTGGTCACCAGACATACCGCGCTAATCCTTTTCATTCTTGATATATATATATATATATATATATATATATATATATATATATATATATATATATATATATATATATATATATATATAATATATATATATATATATATATATATATATATATATATATATATATATATATATATATATATATATATATATATATATGACTATATATATATATATATATATATATATATATATATATATATGTCAATTGCTGATGTTCAAGTTTAAATTTATTTGAAGCATTTTTGAAAGCTCATCATGGCTATATAAGTAATTATTTGCCTCCCAGGAGACCAGAAAAAGCTGTTCCCAGAAGACCATTCATAGCATTTAGCGACAGATAAACAACCCTCAGCGTTCACCATTCCCTCGTTCACGACTTCCTCATTTGCAACACCCTTCGCTAATGACCCCTCCCCTCCTCAGTCACGGCCTTCTCATTCTGTAACAAGGCATTTGCAACCGCACCATTTGCGATCATCTCGTTGGCACCCTGTACCCTTTCCCCCTCCCATCCCCTTTCATTCGTAACTCCCATCATTCCCTTCCCTCTCGGTCGCGACCCCCCCATTCTTCGAGTTCCTCTCATTACGATCCCGCCTTCGTTACGCTTTCGTTCTCAACTCCTCACTCCTCATTCGTGACGTCTCTCCTTCACGGATATCCTTTTCAATTCTTCCCGTGTATGAGATAGGCTGTTTTGAGAGATGGTGACTCTCAAGTAAAAAAAAAATCATCTCTTGCTATGCTGGAACGAAACCTTCAAAGTCTTCAAAGGTAACACAGCTTTCATATACAGTAATACTTGTACATGGATGGTGTACAATACCGACAAGATAAAAATTAGACACATGTGCAACATCTGGGTGTCTTTATTGTAGACGTTTCGCCATCCAGTGGCTTTATCAATACAGATTCTAGGACATAACTTCAAGACAGTAGAACTATATACAAAAGATGAGTTAATCAGTCCCTCAGCCTTGGAGTTGGTGTGAAGAACACCGTAGTTGCTCCAGAATCTCTTCAACTACGGTGCTCTTCATACCAACTCCAAGGCTGAGGGACTCATTACCTCATCTTTTGTATATAGTTCTACTGTCTTCAAGTTATGTCCTAGAATCTGTATTGATAAAGCCACTGGAGGGCGAAACGTCTACAATAAAGAAACCCAGATGTTGCACATGTGACAGTAATACTTAACGATGCCCTCAGAGACCTACTGAACTCAACTCAGGCTGACAGTTTTGAACACCATGGAATATGACAGTGAAAAAAAATAAAGCTAATCTTCTATTTCCCACTGTACAACTATCATATAGAATTCGGTAGCAGCTCATTGCTAATGGATCCAGTTTTGCTGAATATAAGACGAAAAGTACACTTCAAGGCATCTGCTTTTGCGAACCTCTCTTGGTACACCCTCATTTACGACCCCACGAATCACTAATATAAACAGGCGTGTGTTCTCGGCTCGACGCCCCCCTCAGGAGGATCATAGGGCCGAAGACGACCCCGCCAGGCGCCACGGGCAGCAATTATGCAGAGGGGAATTATCCGCGTGAAAGGCTACTTGGATGGGGGTGTGGAAGCCGATTTCATTGGTGATTTTCCAAGCAAATAATACGTACTTCACGCTACATGCAAATGAGTCAGTCAGGGTGTTTCCTACTGTTTAATTAGCATTTTCGTATTTCATTTAATCTTGACACTAAAATGTCAAGACAAAAGTTGTGGTGGCTAGACAGTGACTTAGTCTTTCTTAATATATATATATATATATATATATATATATATATATATATATATATATATATATATATATATATATATATATTTATGAGGTATATACAGGCCATCCAGACAAAGGTGTGGCGTATACTCGTGGTGAGAGCGAATTTGTTCCTCGTATAATTGGGCAGCCTCTTTCTCATTAGCCCTCTCAAGTTCACAGCTCGTGCTGCCTGCAAGATGTGCCACATGGTGTTTCATATTTATTGGTGCACCTTGTTTCACTTCCATCGTACCTACGATACATGATGGCTGAGTGGTGATCTTCGTTCCTCCTCCCACCTACTCCAGTGGTGAGGTCACGCTCTCTAAGACACAATCAGCATCTGTGTTTTCTCAGAAGCAAGTGTAATCGGCCACTGCTTGCTTGGCCCAGGCAGAGATGTCTGCATGTTGGTGATTGATGTGCCCCAGGGCTCTCTCTCTCTCTCTCTCTCTATGATTATTTAGTCAGTATTTGACGCTGATCGGTTTCCACAAAGCACAAACTCATTTCCCCTGTTTACAACTTTTAATGTAAAGTCTGTTGTGTGTTTTGTAGTTTTCTGATATCTTAATTTCCATGCATCAAATAAATTATTTGTTAGAATTGGCAATAAGATTTTTTCCCTCTACCAATAAGACTTTTTCCCCCTGTCAGAAGACTTTTTCCCCAGATATTCAGACTTTTCCCCTGACAATAAGATTCCTTCCCCCCCTCCCTGACATTAAGACTTTTTAACTAACAATATGACTTTTTTCCCCCGGCCAAAAAGACTGTCCCTGTTAATGAAACTTTTTCCCATAGGAATACTGTTATTTTTTTTCCTTCTGTGTATTTTTCTTTACTTCTATTCATATCCGAATTTTTGATACTCTGACGTTATTTTTTAAGTATATATTTACAGCCTGAGTGGGGATTTTTGGGTCTAGTAATAATTTTGAAACCAACGAATGCCACATTAATTTTATATTTGTTATAGATTTTTTTCCATTTACATAATACTATTTTTTTAAAAATTCCTTCCAGTCTTTTTATAGTTTCTCCCCAAGTTATATTATTATTTTTATATTTTTTGTACAGCATATGTATATAGATTATGAATTAACAGAGAAATGGACGCCGACTCGAACCGGGGTCCTGCCAGGTCACCAAGTGTGACCCAGCTGTCCCTTCCCATAGGCTGTGTACTAGAGCCCCACCATTGTATTTGCCTATCATCAAAAAGCTGCCTTTTTGGGGGAAGGGGCAGGATGTCACTTTTGCGGGAGAGGCTGAAACTGTTGGTCCCAACCTCCCTGTCGGATGCCTGCCCGCCAAGATTTACTAAGACCAGCTGTTATGGTAGCAGTGGACCATCCTTTAGGCAGCCACCTGCCACTGGCCTAATGCGAGACCTTCCTGATGCTTTTCATGGAGCTGTCTTGATTGCCAGGAAGATTAGACAGAAAGTGCACGATGTTCAAAGGTCAATCTTCGACCTGCCCGAATAGTGTGTGTTACCTGTGTGAAAGGAGGTGACTTTGGAAATGGTTCAGCGACCCAGGTCTAGTGGTGTAGTATAGCGGAGTGCTTCTTGCATCGATGCTTGCCCCATTGCATGTCTCAGTTGTTGATGAGTTGTGGTTGGAGTGTTCGATGGAAATGCAACCTTGGAGGACGTAAAGTAGTCCAGATGTGATTACATGAAAGAATGCAACCAGTGAGTTGGTTCGAAGCTAATGGTACCCAGAAAAGAGGCTCGCCCCAATCATTTCTCTTAAAAACTTCGTTTTATAGAGAAATGATTGGTCAAGAGGTTTCTCACCATGGAATAATTGTTGTGCTGTTCTTCTGTACATGTTTGCTGATTGTGCTCAGAGTACAACGGACAAGTGTAGTAGTAGAAGCAGAAACACACACAGCAAGAGGCATTATTGAGCTTCCCCAGCGCTCGGGCTAATGCCCAAAGCTGGGGTGTGACTCCAAAAGGATCCTGTAGTGCTTGCTGTCTTTGCACCTCCTGACACCGTCTGCTGCTATGCAGCTGTCACACCCTTCGAGCCCAGTGTGGGTGGGGTTTGTGGCAGCCAAAGGTGCCTAGCTTCTCCCTCCGAGCCCCGTGGGGGCGGGGAATGGGGCAAGGCCTGGGGACAGCTGGTCCCAGAAGAGGAGTAGGTACTTGTACCTCCTCCCATTGCAGACATTGGTCTGAGACACTCCCTCGACAGGGAACCAAGGCCGGGCCACCTCTTGGAAAAGGCTCGGGCCGGACGATTATACCAGCGAATCTACAACAGAACAGAACTGATTGTGCTGCCCAAAATCAACACCCACGACCCTCAGCTACAAAAACATGCAACACCATACATACCCAGAATCCATGACCACAAACCCTCAGTCCTACAGCCAACAATACTCAACGCCAGAATACAAAGCCCTCAACCCCACAATCATATACAACACACAATTCCACAACTCCCATCCTCGCTTACCTAGCACTTTGAAGATTAGATTTCGCGGAAATCTCATTGGCCATTCAGGAGAGAGGATTTCAAGTTGGGCAGACGTCTGTGAGAGCACTTAGACCCTGTCGAGGTTAGTTGCGGCTCCAGGTATCATCGGTGTACCCGCAGCCTCTTACTCTTTGTCGGAGGAATGTATAGTCATTCCTCCTCCTCTGCTCTGTAGGTGAATACATATTGTATATGAATTTCCACATCATGCATGAGGTGACAGGAAAGGGTTGTAGGTTGTTTTTCTTCTAAAGTCAATTTGTTACAACTCGACATTATGATTCACCATCATCAGAGTCATTTTACGAAGTTATAACGATGAAGCAAATTAATAATGATATAAAATGTAATAGACATACCAAAAATGTGGAAGACGAACGTAGCTCCAGTACATAGGTATATAACACAAGGGTAACAACAGTAGCATCAACAGACGCATAACACAAGAGTAACAACAGTAATATCAACAGATGCATAACACAAGGGTAACAACAGTAGCATCAACAGCGCAATCGATGTTCAGATTTATCTTATATATGGATAAAAGGGATCCTCTTATTAAAAGAGATTTCGTTTTATATTTTCCTTTCCGATTTAAGTCAAATACACTTGTAAACACCGGGCGAGCACCCCATGTGACACAACACCGGGAAAGGGGGAATCCGGATTCAATGTTACCATTAGAACGAAAACACATTACATATACAAAACATTGAAATCGGGGCAAGTAGGGAGGCACAGCCATCAGTATTTGTTTACGTAAGGATAGAGGGCACTAGGCTAAACCATAATGTCGTAGAGGGGAAAGAGATGAAAGAGGCAGGAATAGGAAAATAGGAGGAAGTTATAATGAATTGTGATGAATGAGTTAGTTTTGTTGATGGTGGTGGTGGTGATAGTAGTGATGGTGGTGGCAGTGATGGTAGTAATGGTGGTGTTAGTGCCAGTAGTAGTGGTGGAGGTGGTAGTGATGGTGGTGGTTGTAGTAGTGGTCGTGGTGGTGATAGTGGTTTTGGTGGTGGCGATAGTGGTTTTGGTGGTGGCGATAATGGTTTTGGTGGTGGCGATAGTGGTTTTGGTGGTGGCGATAGTGGTTTTGGTGGTGGTGGTGGTGGTGGTGGTGGTGGTGGTGTTGGTGATCTATTGGTCATGTGGCAGACAACTACACAGAGGTAATTATCTAGCAGCTGGTTACGGTAAGAATTTAAAGCCTCGCCTTACATTGTGGTTCATCGCATCTAAAAAAAGACTTGAAAAAAGCACCACTCGGGGGCGAAACGTCCTCTAATACGAAGAATGTCTCTGCTACATGTGTTTTACACCTCAGTGTAGCGAGACACTGAGGGATTCAAATCCCATGCACAATCCTTCGAGGAGGTGCCTTGATGTAGGTGGGAAAAGCTCTTGATCTGAGAAATTACAGCATCCTCTCGCTTCCTCGGATCAAAAGTGATTACCTCCCACTCCCAAGGAGCTGTATGACAACTACTGGTCTAGCATTTTCCTCTGAATATAATAATAATAATAATGAAAATAATAATAGTAATAAACAGAAATGTTTCTGTCCTCTTTCCATTAACTGCATCCAGCAATAATTAGTAAGTAATGTAAGGGTTTAAACAGCGAATTATTAGTTTGTCAGATTTTAAACCTTTCGACTCTATAAGGGTCATTAAGACTGCCTCCCACCTGTGCACTGGCATAAAGAATACTTTAATCCTTAGAATAGGGATTAGGGTAAATTCTGAGTGTATACACGCTGAGTGCATAAACAGCGTGCATGACGTGTATAGTGTATATATGAAATAAAGACACATGTGCAACATCTGGGTATCTTTATTGTAAACGTTTCGCCATCCGGTGGCGGACCGGGTGGATAGGGGAGCAATGTGGGAGATGTTGCAGGTGTATGGAATACGAGGTAGGTTATTGAAAGCAGTGAAAAGTTTTTACGAGGATAGTGAGGCTCAGGTTAGAGTATGTAGGGGAGAGGGAGATTATTTCCCAGTAAAAGTAGGCCTTAGACAAGGATGTGTGATGTCACCATGGTTGTTCAATATATTTATAGATGGAGTTGTAAGAGAAGTGAATGTGCAGGTGTTGGCGAGAGGTGTGGGGTTAAAAGATAAAGATTCTAATACAAACTGGTAGTTGTTACAGTTGCTCTTTGCTGATGATACTGTGCTTTTGGGAGATACTGAAGAGAAGTTTCAGAGGTTGGTGGATGAGTTTGGTAGGGTATGTAAAACGCGAAAATTAAAAGTGAATATAGGAAAGAGTAAGGTGATGAGGATAACAAAAAGATTAGGTGATGAAAGATTGGATATCAGATTTGAGGGAGAGAGTATGGAGGAGGTGAATGTATTCAGATATTCAGGAGTAGACTTGTCAGCAGATGGGTCTATGAAGGATGAGGTGAATCATAGAATTGATGAGGGGAAAAGGGTGAGTGGTGCACTGAGTAGTCTGTGGAGACAAAGAACTTTGTCTGTGGAAGCAAAGAGGGGAATGTATGAGAGTATAGTTATACCAACGCTCTTATATGGGTGTGAAGCATGGGTGGTGAATGTTGCAACAAGGAGAAGGCTGGAGGCAGTGGAGATGTCATGTCTGAGGGCAATGTGTGGTGTGAATATAATGCAGAGAATTCGTACTTTGGAAATTAGGAGGAGGTCTGAGGAGGGGTTGTTGAGATGGTTTGTTCATGTAGAGAGGATAGAACAAATATATATATATATATATATATATATATATATATATATATATATATATATATATATATATATATATATATATATATATATATGTCGTGCCTAATAGGTAAAACTGGTCAATTAGCAAGAACTCATCTAAAATTAAGTCCTTTCTAAAATTTTCTCTTATACGTTTAAAGATATATTTTTTCATTTATGTTAATGTAAGAATTTATAATTTTGTACCAAGAGAAACTTTGAAAACCTACCTAACCTTATTACAACAAGCGCAATTTAATTTAGCCTACCCCAACTAAATATATTTTAGATACGTTAACATTAATTTAATAATAATCAAACACAATGAAATATATTTTTTTCGTTATGTTCAGAATGATCTTGGCGAAATTATTGCATACACAAATTTTCACTTGTCTTATATGGCAAAGTGAGCGTTGCTATTTAGGCCAAAATCACGAGTTTTACCTAATCGGCACGACATATATATATATATATATATATATATATATATATATATATTCCCTGGTAAGTGCTAATTTTCATTAATTGCCCCCTTCTAATACTTTGATTTTTCTATCAAACTCTTCCCTTCTCTCTCCGACACACGTGTTCCCTTTCCATAATTATAACCAGCATGACAATTAAAGTTATAGCACCACATGCCAATTCTGTTTCCTGAGAGAGGCGTCAATTATGTGAGAGGAAGGACAGGTAACAGAACACAGAAGACCGGGGGTACATGGGAAAGACAGGTACCAGTGGAAAGTAAGTCTGTCAGTTGAGAACTGTATACTTCTTCCTAGATTAAGAACTGTCTTGTGTTTTCTAAATATCTGAGTAATGATAATGAAGCTGACTGTTGGCAGTATAGTTAGCGGATAAATCCACTTGAAACAAGAATTGAAGAGGGGGCTGTGTACTTTGAGCTCCTACTGAGGTCCTCTTCAGCAAATGAAGGTAATAATAGTTTCATTTTAACTCACGATAAACAAATTTAAAAAGAAAAATTAAAATTTATTTTACGAGAACAAAAGCGGGAAGTATTTATGTACATCTGAAATGTGCACCTTGGAGAGGATCAAAGTATCTGGGGAACTGAAGGATCATAGTGTCTGGGGAACTGAAGGATCATAGTGTCTAGGGAACTGAAGGATCATAGTGTCTGGGGAACTGAAGGATCATAGTGTCTGGGGAACTGAAGGATCAAAGTATCTGGGGAACTGAAGGATCATAGTGTCTGGGGAACTGAAGGATCATAGTGTCTGGGGAACTGAAGGATCATAGTGTCTAGGGAACTGAAGGATCATAGTGTCTGGGGAACTGAAGGATCATAGTGTCTAGGGAACTGAAGGATCATAGTGTCTAATGAACTGAAGGATCATAGTGTCTGGGGAACTGAAGGATCATAGTGTCTGGGGAACTGAAGGATCATAGTGTCTAGGGAACTGAAGGATCATAGTGTCTAGGGAACTGAAGGATCATAGTGTCTAGGGAACTGAAGGATCATAGTGTCTGGGGAACTGAAGGATCATAGTGTCTGGGGAACTGAAGGATCATAGTGTCTGGGGAACTGAAGGATCATAGTGTCTAGGGAACTGAAGGATCATAGTGTCTGGGGAACTGAACGATCATAGTGTCTGGGGAACTGAAGGATCATAGTGTCTGGGGAACTGAAGGATCATAGTGTCTGGGAACTGAAGGATCATAGTGTCTAATGAACTGAAGGATCATAGTGTCTGGGAACTGAAGGATCATAGTGTCTGGGGAACTGAAGGATCATAGTGTCTAGGGAACTGAAGGATCATAGTGTCTAGGGAACTGAAGGATCATAGTGTCTAGGGAACTGAAGGATCATAGTGTCTGGGGAACTGAAGGATCATAGTGTCTGGGGAACTGAAGAATCATAGTGTCTGGGGAACTGAAGGATCATAGTGTCTAGGGAACTGAAGGATCATAGTGTCTGGGGAACTGAAGGATCATAGTGTCTGGGGAACTGAAGGATCATAGTGTCTGGGGAACTGAAGGATCATAGTGTCTGGGGAACTGAAGGATCATAGTGTCTAGGGAACTGAAGGATCATAGTGTCTGGGGAACTGAAGGATCATAGTGTCTGGGAACTGAAGGATCATAGTGTCTAGGGAACTGAAGGATCATAGTGTCTGGGGAACTGAAGGATCATATTGTCTGGGAACTGAAGGATCATAGTGTCTGGGGAACTGAAGGATCATAGTGTCTGGGGAACTGAAGGATCATAGTGTCTGGGAAACTGAAGGATCATAGTGTCTGGGGAACTGAAGGATCATAGTGTCTGGGGAACTGAAGGATCAAAGTGTCTGGGGAACTGAAGGATCATAGTATCTGGGGAACTGAAGGATCGTAGTGTCTGGGGAACTGAAGGATCATAGTGTCTGGGGAACTGAAGGATCATAGTGTCTGGGGAACTGAAGGATCATAGTGTCTGGGGAACTGAAGGATCATAGTGTCTGGGGAACTGAAGGATCATAGTGTCTAGGGAACTGAAGGATCATAGTGTCTGGGGAACTGAAGGATCATAGTGTCTGGGGAACTGAAGGATCATAGTGTCTGGGGAACTGAAGGATCATAGTGTCTGGGGAACTGAAGGATCATAGTGTATGGGGAACTGAAGGATCATAGTGTCTGGGGAACTGAAGGATCATAGTGTCTAGGGAACTGAAGATTCATAGTGTCTGGGGAACTGAAGGATCATAGTGTCTAGGGAACTGAAGGATCATAGTGTCTGGGGAACTGAAGGATCATAGTGTCTGGGGAACTGAAGGATCATAGTGTCTGGGGAACTGAAGGATCATAGTGTCTGGGGAACTGAAGGATCATAGTGTCTGGGGAACTGAAGGATCATAGTGTCTGGGGAACTGAAGGATCATAGTGTCTGGGGAACTGAAGGATCATAGTGTCTAGGGAACTGAAGGATCATAGTGTCTGGGGAACTGAAGGATCATAGTGTCTGGGGAACTGAAGGATCATAGTGTCTGGGGAACTGAAGGATCATAGTGTCTAGGAACTGAAGGATCATAGTGTCTGGGAACTGAAGGATCATAGTGTCTAGGGAACTGAAGGATCATAGTGTCTGGGGAACTGAAGGATCATAGTGTCTGGGGAACTGAAGGATCATAGTGTCTGGGGAACTGAAGGTGATTAGATTTGATCGGAAAAAATAAAGGATGGATCAAAGATCCCTTAACAAGCCTCACTATACTCACTATCACTCACCATATCCCTCGTCATGTTCCACTGTCACTAACATCAACAGTTTTTCCTCAACACTATCACCTTCACAACAATCGTCAATATCTCCCACCATCACCAACATCTCTCACTATCACTATCTTCACCATCATTACTGAAACATATAGCCCACGGGAACAATCAGCATCCAGACTGTCACCATGGTATTTGCATCATCTATCTATGTCCTGCATCTGCAAGATGTGCTAGAGTGCAGGATCCTGAACACACTGTCTAAGCGAATTCTAGTAAGTGTTTATGTTATGTCAGCTACTTGCCAGAGTTCTCCTAGATGAGTGAGGGTCTTCTAGCAAGTCTTTATGACAGAAGACTACTTACTAGAGTTCACTTATATGGGAGAAGGTGTTCTAGCAAGTCTTTATGGCAGAAGACTACTTACTAGAGTTCATTAGAAGGGAGAATGTGTTCTAGCAAGTCTTTATGGCAGAAGACTACTTACTAGAGTTCACTTAGAAGGGAGAATGTGTTCTAGCAAGTCTTTATGGCAGAAGACTACTTACTAGAGTTCACTTAGATGGGAGAATGTGTTCTAGCAAGCATTATGACAGAATACTACTTACTAGAGTTCTTCTAGATGAGTGAGGGTCTTCTAGCAAGACTTTATGGCACAAGGCTACTTGCTAGAATTCCGTTAGTTCATCGAGCCGTTTCTAGCAAAAGTCGACTTGGAGACGTGCACTTTCTCCTGGATAATTTCTACTTTCAAACACAGTTCTCTACTTTCCTATGTGCTTATTAGCATTTCTTAATCATGTAATACATTCCTATTTTTTTTTTTTTTGGGGGGGATCTAGTCCGAGTCCTGCCATGGGAAAAATGATCCCTAGAACCAATGAGAGATAACAGGTACTTTCCTAGCTAGTGAAGAGGCTTCTGTCTAGAGGTCTTTTTCTTGGTGTCAGTAGCCAGATATTGTGTGCGAGTGTGTGAGGTTATCTATTGTCTATTATCTAGGTGTAGATTGTATCTTTTCTGCGACCTTTTTTTTTTCCCTCTGGTTACATCTATAGGTTTCTGTTTTCCGTGTGTGTGTGTGTGTGTGTGTGTGTGTGTGTACTCACCTAGTTGTACTCACCTAGTTGTGGTTGCAGGGGTCGAGTCATAGCTCCTGGTGTGTGTGTGTGTGTATCTTTGTGTATGTCTCTGTGTGGCATTGTGTGTGTATGCGAGAGAGAGAGAGAGAGAGAGAGAGAGAGAGAGAGAGAGAGAGAGAGAGAGAGAGAGAGAGAGAATATAAACGTGTGTATGCTCAAGACAACAGTGGGAGAGGCTAAGCCAGAAGCACTAATGACTGCAGCGACTAACGTAATCGGCTGGCAGCAGTATTAGTGAAGCCACACCTTCAGTATTATACCTTGTACCAACACTTGTATAAACAACACAAGCTGTACTGCAACACGGGAAGGTGATCTCTAAAATACGATTACAATATTTTCCATCCCACTTCCCTATAGAGCTTATCTCCTCTCTCTCTCTCTCTCTCTCTCTCTCTCTCTCTCTCTCTCTCTCTCTCTCTCTCTCTCTACTCTCTATGGATATGTTTCTTAAATCTCACAAAGGTTGAAGAAAGATAATTGACCTTCAAATTATATGGAAAATTTCTTTGGGTTATTGGTCCATCGTACACAGTAACTAGAGTAATTATAACACAGGCAATTAACACATTAGTATCACAACAATAGATTCTTGGCTAGCAATTATGTCATATTTATGCTGTTTACTCCTGGTCTCAAAAACTTTCCTATTCCTTCCTCTATAAGAGCTATTATTGTTTTTCTAGGGCATATAACACACATACACACACACACACATACACACACACACACATACACACACACACACATAAACACACACATACACACACACACACACATAAACACACACACACACACACACACACACACACATAACATATATATATATATATATATATATATATATATATATATATATATATATATATATATATATATATATATATATATATATATATTATACCGAATAGGTAAAACTTGCGATTTTGGCTTAAATAGCAACGCTTTTCTTGCCGAATAAGGCAAACGATAATTTGTGTATGCAATAATATGATATTAGACTTTATATTCACTGTTTATATTAACATTATTTCACGTAAACAACAAAAACAAAGAGGCTAATTTTGTGCTGAATATATTCCCATGTATTTCACATTTTTGTTGTACTGTTTAACTCTAAGAATTGCTGACGCAAAGTCACATTAACGCTAGAGAGATGTAACCATGGCAACGTCAGCCTGTCATTAGTGTGAACACCTGTGTCCGTCCCTCAGGTGATGCTATGAGTCTCTCTCTCTCTCTCTCTCTCTCTCTCTCTCTCTCTCTCTCTATTTTATCTATGTCTCCTTTCCCCCTCTTCTCCTTCCCTTTCCCCTTTCCTTCTTCTCCTCTGCTCCCTCCTTATCCCCCCTCATTCACGCCTCAAAATCTCATTCCTTCCTTTGTGAGATTTTAAGATTAAGCTCGATTCCTCTTGATGAAATAATTACAGGGAATAACTGAGACGAAAGACGAGGGAATAATACAACTCAATAATTATCTCTTTGATGCTCTTCATTAAGGCAACTTTGATCAGCATGGTAAGGACGTCAATTATGCAGCGCCCACCACAACACCAGTGATGGTGGTTGCTGCTGTTGGTGGTTGCTGCTGTTGGTGGTTGCTGCTGTTGGTGGTTGCTGCTGTTGGTGGTTGCTGCTGTTGGTGGTTGCTGCTGTTGGTGGTTGCTGCTGTTGGTGGTTGCTGCTGTTGGTGGTTGCTGCTGTTGGTGGTGCGCGATGGTGGTAGTGGTGGCGGTGGCAGGAGTGGTGTGGATTGTTTTTGTATTGTTGTGCTGATAGTGGTGGTGGTGCTGGTGGTGGTGGTGGTGGTGGTGCTGGTGGTGGTGGCTTTGGTTATTTTGTTAGTGTTCCTACTATGATTATATTCTTAAGTGTTTGCAGTTGAATTTACAGGCTATGAGTTTAATCGTATAATAATAAGATATTATCACCTTCATAGTATAATAATAAGGTATTAAAAGGACCCCAATGAGAATAAGTCACTTCGTCTGACTTTTTTTTTTTTTTTTTTGGGGGGTTATTCTAGTTTCTCTACAATTATGCTGTTGTTTATAATAATCTATGTAACTGTATTTGTGTATACCTGAATAAACATACTAGTTGTTATCATGCCTCGGCTCATTTCAGAACCCAGCTTTTTCTGAGGTATACCTACCACTTTCGCTTGTATGTCACCCACAGTAGTCGACTAACACCCAGGTACCTACTTACTGCTAGGTGAACATGGGCAACAGGTGTCAGGAAATTTGCTCAGCGTTTCTACACGTGCCGGGACTCGAACCACCTGACCCTCGGTATGTGAGCGTAGGCCGCTACCAACTCAGCCACGGGTGAGGTACCGTCTTCAGTGTTTGTAGTTACTGGAGCCGACCTACAGTATGCTCATTGTATTACCTGGAGTTTACCTGGAGAGAGTTCCGGGGGTCAACGCCCCCGCGGCCCGGCCTGTGACCGCGTCTGTGACAGGGTGAAGGGAAGCTGTATAACTATAATTACCAGTTTCAACAATGCGATGTTTGGAATTCGTTCGGCTCGTTTAACCCAGTGACTAGTGAAGGTTCGTTTAACCCAGTGACTAGTGAAGGTTCGTTTAACCCAGTGACTAGTGAAGGCTCGTTTAACCCAGTGACTAGTGAAGGTTCGTTTAACCCAGTGACTAGTGAAGGCTCGTTTAACCCAGTGACTAGTGAAGGTTCGTTTAACCCAGTGACTAGTGAAGGCTCGTTTAACCCAGTGACTAGTGATTTAATAGCCTGGGAAACAGACAGCCTACCTTCGCAATCAGACTTTCCCCTCGAGAAAAAACCACCTACATAAATTACGAATCAAGGGAAAGAAAACATGAATTAGAATGAAGGAAGAATGAGGCAGAAGAAATAAAGATGTACTGTCAACAGAAAACAAAAAATAGGTGAAGATCAAGTTTTTATCGGTAAAACGTTTCTCTCTAAGAAGCGCTTAATCAGTTCAGTAATTTAATAAAACTCAACTTTGAGTGAAACGTTTCTACAGTAAATCAAGTGTTATGTACCTGCGTTTTACAGAATGGATATAAATGCTCTGGAAAACGTACAGAGGAGAATGACAAAGTTGATTCCATGTATCAGAAATCTTCCCTATGAGGATAGACTGAGGGCCTTGAATCTGCACTCTCTAGAAAGGCGTAGAATTAGGGGGGATATGATTGAGGTGTATAAATCGATGTAAATAGCGTGCTAAAAATATCTAGTATTGACAGGACTCGCAGCAATGAATTTAAGTTGGAAAAATTCAGATTCAGGAAGGATATAGGAAAGCACTGGTTTGGTAATAGAGTTGTGGATGAGTGGAACAAACTCCCGAGTACCGTCATAGAAGCTAAGACGTTGTGTAGTTTTAAAAATAGGTTTGGTTAAATACATGAGTGGGTGTGGGTGGGTGTGAGTTGGACCTGACTAGCTTGTGCTACTAGGTCAGTTGCCGTGCTCCTTCCTTAGTGAATGGGACCTGACCTGACTACCTTTAGCCATTGGCTTAAGCCTGTGGGTGAATTGGACCTGCCTCGCATGGGCCAGTAGGCCTGCTGCAGTTTTCCTTCTTCCTTATGTTCTTATATTTTTTTTTCCTTCACTCGGGTATGGGACGGGAGATAAGAAGCACGTCAACGCAAAACACATCAACTTTATCTTATCAGAGAAGTTGGCTTCGATTCTCCTAGGCGGTTGCTAGAAGCGATCAGAACCTTATCTAGGGCGAGCACCTCCTCAGTACACTCTACCTTGCTACTCTCTCCCTCACCATCACCAACATTCAACAACCCTTCACTCCATTGGTACTCTCTCTCTCTCTCTCTCTCTCTCTCTCTCTCTCTCTCTCTCTCTCTCTCTCTCTCTCTCTCTCTCTCTCTCTCTTTCTTTCTCTCTCTCTTTCTCTCAAAGAGTACTGATAATTCTGAGGTAAAAGACAGACCATGGCAACGAGAACAGAGGAATAGGAAGATATATGATTAAAATACTGTATACAGTAGAATATACAAGTTTTCAGCGAAGTTGACTTCTGTTCAAAGGATAACGACATAAACATATAAGAAAAGGGATGTGTGAAAAGCAGGCCATCAAGAATTTAAGGAAATAAAGAGGTGGGGAGGCAGTAAGAGAGAAGAGGCAGGGAGGGAAAGAGGGGCTGTTTTGAAGACTTTCATTTTTTTCCCCTGGTATCACTGAGACTACGAGGCGAAAAGGGAAGAAAAGAAAAAGGGGAGACGGGTTTTGACGCCAGGACCCCCCTCCCCCCCTATAATGATCCACCCTTGCGTAAAGCGTCGTTCACCCCTCAGCATCTCATTATTTACGGCGATATTCTAATTATATGGCGTAGCACATCCGTCCTCATTAGTGGTGAGGGAGGCGAACATGGCTGTCAGCTTAACCCTCTACCACTTAATTTAATGATCCAAGTTTGTTCGTTGATGTCCTTATTACAATAAACTTGATTTAATCACTGCATACATTATACTGAGGGAACACCTTCTCAATAACTTAACCTCATTACAATATATATATATATGTATATATATATATATATATATATATATATATATATATATATATATATATATATATATATATATATATATATATATATATGTCGTATGTCCTCGGACCAAGGGTAAAACACCTAGTTTGGCTGGGTGCTTGGTTCTTGTAGGATTGCGTGGTCATTTGGGTTAGAGCGTCATTGGTTTTCACTCACCATGAGGCGGGCCAAAGCAGCATGGGTTCGAATCCTTGGCTAGTCGCAGTGTTGTTATTGATCAATACCAATTGTTCGTGGTCACAATAATATATATGTATATATATATATATATATATATATATATATATATATATATATATATATATATATATATATATATATATATATATAGTCAGGCAGTATATAGAATATGACCTCGGATATATTCACTGGCTATTGTAATTCGTGCAACTTAGTTTTTACGCTTGTTAAATAGTTTGTTCACATAAATTTTCGTACACTTATTTTGTTTTGTTTTATAAAAGCTAAGACTTTTTTTTCGTATTTCACAGTTCTGGAATTATTTTAAAAAGTTTGTTGTTATCTGCTGGCTGAAAATGTTCCGATGCGGACGAAATATTTTAATTGCATCTATTGTGAGACTGCTATGTGTGTGTGTGTGTGTGTGTGTGTGTGTGTGTGTGTGTGTGTGTTGTCGTGTATGTATTTTTTTCATAAATTCTGTTAAAATTTCTGCCGGGCAGAAATGATTTAATCCCCAAAATAGGGATTAAATCAAATTATCAGTGTGTATATACAGGGAGGAACAAGCACCTCTCGATGTATATAGAATGAGAAATACACATCTCTCGGTGTATATACACTGAGAGATAAACACTTCTCAGTGTATATATAAAATGACAAATGCATACTTCTCAGAGTATATACAATGTTATATATATATATATATATATATATATATATATATATTATATATATAATATATATAATATATATATATATATATATATATATATATAAATATATATATATATATATATATAATATTGAAAACATTCACTATGTACATACACATCTCTCTGTATATATTCCCTGAGATATATACACCCCTCTTTGGTGTATATACTCTGAGATACACACACACACCTCTCGGCGTATATACACGCACCTCTCAGCGAATATACAAGGCGACTATTATTACTGCGTGAATCTTTTAACAAAAGCTACGAAACAATATTTGTGCTTTTCATAATCTCAGATTTAATGCTCGGGCCGTGAACAGTATTTCTCAAATTTACATATGAAATAGATAAAAATATTCACGAATAAAAATATTTCACGCTCCAACGCACAATATTTAAGTGAAGAGGATAACAGAATTTGCATGCCATTTTTTTTTTTTTTGGTTCTCATGAAATTTCTGATAGTTTTCAGGGAAGGTCCTTTATCTTGGATATCAATCGGTTTAAAATGGTGTATTAACTCTCTCTCTCTATCTCTGGTTCTTTTTTTAATCTATTGTAGCAGTAGTAGTAGTAGAGGTAACAGTAGTAGTAGTAGAGGTAGCAGTAGTAGTAGTAGAGGTAGCAGTAGTAGTAGTAGTAGCAGAAATATTAGTGGTAGTAATAGTAGTAGCCGTAGTAGTAGTAGTAATAGAAGAGTTAGTAGTAAGAACATAAGAACATAAGAAAGAAGGAACACTGCAGCAGGCCTACTGGCCCATGCGAGGCAGGTCCAAGTCTCCCACCGGCTTAAGCCAATGCCCCGACCCAGCCAGGTCAGGTTACATTCACTTAAGGAAGGAGCACGGCATCTAACCTAGTAGCACAAGCTAGTCAGGACCAACTCACACCCACCCGCACCCACTCATATATTTATCTAGCCTATTTTTAAAACTACACAACGTTTTAGCCTCTATAACTGTAATCGGGAGTTTGTTCCACTCATCGACAACTCTATTACCAAACCAGTGCTTTCCTATATCCTTCCTGAATCTGAATTTATCCAACTTAAAGCCATTGCTGCGAGTCCTGTCAATACTAGATATTTTTAGCACGCTATTTACATCACCTTTATTTATTCCTGTTTTCCATTTATACACCTCAATCATATCCCCCCTAATTCTACGCCTTTCTAGAGAGTGCAGATTCAGGGCCCTCAGTCTATCCTCATAGGCAAGATTTCTGATACATGGAATCAACTTAGTCATCCGGCATCAAGTCAGGTTCATTAATTAAAACGAAAGTTCTGGTTTTGAAACAGTTGTAAATGAGTGGAACATTCTGCCATGTAGTCACTGAAACTAACCCCTTGGGTAGCTTTAAAAATGTTAGATCAGTATAGGAATGAGAAGGGTTGAAGTTAAGAAGAATCTGCCTTGCCATAGGCTATTAAACCTACTGCACTTCACTATTTTTATATATTGACTGAAACTTGACTTAATAATTAATTTTATAGTTATAATATTTCCCTCCCGAGAGAGATTCTTTGATGTCGGTGAGGGGGACTTTTGTTTTAATTAATTTATCCAACGTGAGTTTTCCAGGTCAGACATCCTCAGCACATATATTTATTTATAGCTCTGTCGTATCTTCCCTCATTCAATACCTTCAGTGCTGATTCAGAAATCGAGAATTTTCTTCGAAAAATATTTTTTTACACTGAATTAACTTCGTTATCCTCCTTTGGATATCTATTTCAAGTACGTATGTATAATCTAAATGTGGCCTTACTAGTGTTGTATATAGCCGTAGAATGACCTTGGGACTTATTTATCTTTCAATGTCTTGATTGTGCAGATGACTTATTCCCACAATCTATCGATATAAGAACATAAGAAAGGAGGAACACTGCAGCAGGCCTACTGGCCCATGCGAGGCAGGTCCAAATCTCCCACCGACTTAAGCCAATGCCCCGACCCATCCAGGTCAGGTTACATTCACTTAAGGAAGGAGCACGGCATCTGACCTAGTAGCACAAACTAGTCAGTAGAAGTAGTAGTAGTAGTAGAATTACTATTAGTAATAAGTCCATCTTCTGCTTCTGGTGAATTGCTATGAATTTTTTTCATATGACACAGAGCATTAAAATGTCTACCACCATCACCAACTACCACCACCCCTTTCAACGCCACCACCTAGCACCCCTTTCAACGCCACCACCTACCACCCCTTTCAACGCCACTCCCTACCACCACCCCTTTCAACGCCACCACCTACCACCCCTTTCAACGATACCACCTACCACCACCCCTTTCAACGCCACCACCTAGCACCCCTTTCAACGCCACCACCTACCACCCCTTTCAACGCCACCACCTACCACCACCCCTTTCAACGCCACCACCTAGCACCACTTTCAACGCCACCACCCATCCCCCTTTCAACGCCACCACCTACCACCACCCCTTTCAACGCCACGAACCACCACCCCTTTCAAATCCACCACCACCCTTTTCACCCCTTCCCCTAACTACAAACATTAATTATTTTCTGATGTTCTTAAAACTGGTTCGGTCGCTGTGCGGTCCGGGAAAGGTATCCCCGTATCGACCCAGCCCAGCTCCCTCTACCTCGATGATAGGAGAAAGGTATCCCCGTATCCCACCAGCCCAGCTCCCTCTACCTCGATGATAGGAGAAAGGTATCCCCGTATCCCACCAGCCCAGCTCCCTCTACCTCGATGATAGGAGAAAGGTATCCCCGTATCCCACCAGCTTAGCTCCCTCTACCTCGATGATAGGAGAAAGGTATCCCAGCATCCCACCAGCCCAGCTCCCTCTACCTCGATGATAGGAGAAAGGTATCCCCGTATCCCACCAGCCCAGCTCCCTCTACCTCGATGATAGGAGAAAGGTATCCCCGTATCCCACCAGCCCAGCTCCCTCTACCTCGATGATAGGAGAAAGGTATCCCAGCATCCCACCAGCCCAGCTCCCTCTACCTCGATGATAGGAGAAAGGTATCCCCGTATCCCACCAGCCCAGCTCCCTCTACCTCGATGATAGGAGAAAGGTATCCCCGTATCCCACCAGCCCAGCTCCCTCTACCTCGATGATAGGAGAAAGGTATCCCAGCATCCCACCAGCCCAGCTCCCTCTACCTCGATGATAGGAGAAAGGTATCCCTGCATCCCACCAGCCCAGCTCCCTCTACCTCGATGTTAGGAGAAAGGTATCCCCGCATCTCACCAGCCCAGCTCCCTCTACCTCGATGATAGGAGAAAGGTATCCCCGTATCCCATAAGCTCAGCTCCCTCTACCTCGATGATAGGAGAAAGGTATCCCAGCATCCCACCAGCCCAGCTCCCTCTACCTCGATGATAGGAGAAAGGTATCCCTGCATCTCACCAGCCCAGCTCCCTCTACCTCGATGTTAGGAGAAAGGTATCCCCGTATCCCATAAGCTCAGCTCCCTCTACCTCGATGTTAGGAGAAAGGTATCCCAGTATCCCATAAGCTCAGCTCCCTCTACCTCGATGTTAGGAGAAAGGTATCCCCGTATCCCATAAGCTCAGCTCCCTCTACCTCGATGATAGGAGAAAGGTATCCCTGCATCTCACCAGCCCAGCTCCCTCTACCTCGATGTTAGGAGAAAGGTATCCCCGTATCCCATAAGCTCAGCTCCCTCTACCTCGATGATAGGAGAAAGGTATCCCAGTATCCCACCAGCCCAGCTCCCTCTACCTCAATGATAGGAGAAAGGTATCCCCATATCCCATAAGCTCAGCCTTCTCTTCATAAATACACGTAAAAGAAACACTCACTCGCCATGGGTTCTAACCCCATCCGTCTGTTTGCAGTCGTTTTATAACGGTTACGTGAGTGACTTCAAGGTAATTCCCCGGAAATGTCTAACACACAGCAGTCACGATTAATATAATTATCAGTTGAGTCTTAGTGTAATAAATTCACATGCTAACCACCATTTATAACCATGAACAATGGTATTCATAACGACATATTGACGTGTAAGATACATGTGCAACAACTGGGAATCTTTATTGTATAATAATAATAATAAAATCTTATATATATATATATATATATATATATATATATATAGCAAGGAAGGTAAACAGTCTCTCTAACACTCACATAAGTTGCGTAAAAAATGAAGGCCGAGTCAGTGACTGTATCAATATGTGTTCTTTCCATGTCGGAATCTCTCTCCCCCGCCCCCCTCCCTCGCCTTCCTTCCTATAGTCCCTTCTTTCCATTCTTCTTTCCCTTCCCATTTCCTTCTCTCCTCTTTTACCATTCTCCTTCGCTCACCCTCTCTCCAACCCTTTCTCTCACCCATTCTCACTCTTCATCCACTTCTCCTCCCTTTCCTTTTCCCCTCATTCTTTCTTCTAACCTATTCTCCCTTTTCTCCCAGCTTTCCATCTTCATCCATTTCCCACCACCCTCTTGACCCTCCCACTCCCTCCAAACTAACACCCAGCCCTCCCTACTTTCCCCTAGCATACACAGCCTCCCAAATTGCTTACAAAAGAGACCCCCTATTGAAATCCTGCCAGTTTTGTGTCAGTTTCGTCTGCCACTTCTACCCAGCACTTTATATTCATGGTCTGGCTAAAGGCGCTCTTTACTGCTAAATTCAATGTCAAATGGAAGATCAACATTACGAAGTGAGATGCTGTACTCACCTATTTGTGGTTGCAGGGGTCGATTCATAGCTCCTGGCCCCGCCTCTTCACGGTAGAGGAAGTGGCGACTGCTGTGTTGTTGTCTTTGACCAGCGTCTTTCTGAGGTGGGAACGACAACAGGTGGGAAAAATGATGTACCTGTCGATTTATTTTTCTCTTTGGGTGCAGTCATAATTTTGAGTGTAAATAATGTGCTAAAAATATTTAACCAAGACAGGAATCGCAGCAATGGGTTCAAGCTGGAAAATTTAGATTTAGAAAGGATATAGGAAAGCACTATTTTGGTATTGGAGTTGTAGGTGAGTGGAACAAACTCCCGAGTGGCGTCATTGAGGCTAAAATCTTGTGTAGCTTTAAAGGTGATAAATGGTTTAGAACGAAAAAGTTGAAACGTTTCGCCACAGAGTGGCTTCATCAGTCCAATACGAAGAAGAACGGTGTAAAGAGAGGAGGGAAGTTTGAGGTAATTAGTCCCTCAGTTGGAATCGATGTGTTGAGTCCACCAATCTTGAAAGTAAAGCATAATGATCTCAGAAGTGGCTTATATACTGTAGTCAGGTGAATTGAAGAGGGAGGAGGTGGAGTCAAAGCTTTCTAACAAATATGTCCTGGACTTTCCTTACGTCTCTTTGTAAACCAATTTATCGGTATCTGTTGCCAAGATTTATACCAACAGTAAGGCATCATTATTCCGAAACGTTTCGCCTGCGCAGTAGGCTTCTTCAGTCGAGTACAGAGAAGGCAGAAGAAACAGTAGAGATGTAAAGACGATGAAATCAGTCTATCACCCTTAAAGACGTAGTTTTGAGGTGGTCAGTCCCTCATCCTGGAAAAGAGTTCTGCTCCATAGTCTGAAACAATGGAGATTTATATACTGTCAGAAGACAGTGGGAGTGGCTGGTTTGATTGGTGTTTGGGGTACGCAATCAAATTCTTGGGCAACTTTGGAGAAAAAGGTTGGACAAATATATGGGTGGTTTTAGACAGGGACCTTCCTTGTATGGGCCAGTAGATAAATGATTCAGAGAACCGACAAGTTCTCTGAATATGTGCAAGACTTGGGTAGCTTTATTGAGGAAACGTTTTGCTACACAGTGGCTTCATGGGTCCTAAACAAAGAAGAACGGTGTAAGGAGAGGTGTAAGAAGGCCTCTCGATGGGTTCCTCCTTCCTTATGTTCTTAT
>WNWK01001269.1:0-10000 GCA_009830355.1 Cherax destructor | reverse complement strand
TCCATGGTCGGGGTCCAGTCCATGGTCGGGGTCCAGTCCATGGTCGGGGTCCGGTCCATTGTTGGGGTCCTTCACTGCATGTTAGGCAACCGCCAGTCTCATCCCTAACATCTGACGTTGCCAACACAGTCTATTCCTATCTCACTTGACGTAGCGAGGCTAGACGATGCTAACACAGTCTCTATTTTACTCAACATAGCGAGCCGAGGCGTTTACCTGGAGCTTACCTGGAGAGGGTTTCGGGGGTCAACGTCCGCGCGGCTCGGTCTGAGACCAGGCCTCGTGGTGGATCAGGGTCTGATCAACCAGGCTGTTACTGCTGGTCACACGCCAACTGACGTACGAACCACAGCCCGGTTGGTCCAGCGCCTTCTTCACAGGCAAGTTTTCCCTCACTTACAAGTCCATAATTATTAGTTCAATGACACTTTGTCCAGTTGCCGGGTCACCACATGGAGAAGACCCGGGCCAGGACGCGTCCTGGCAAACGTACAACACGTTTCGCCCATATCGAAGCTTTATCTCACTCAAGAGTGGGTCTCCTCGCCCACAGCAGGGCTTGATCTCTCCCACAGTGAGCGTTATTAATCCCAGTGTGGGTTAAACATCGTGAAATGCAGGCTTCTTTATGTTTAAAAATGTCTTAGAAAACCTCAATGCCATTGTTCATCTAAACGTAAATAAAAGCCTAGGAGTTAGTCTCCTGTTGGAGGGTTGGATTCCAAGGAAGAGAATCAAAAGGACACGAAAATAATTAGCGCCGCTTAACAGTCTTCGGTTATCCAGATGATAAGAATCCTCCTCCGGGAGAAACACATGTGCAACACCTGGTTGTTGCACATGTGTCTGGTTCATCAACCTGTAGGTATTGAATACCATTTCTGTGATGATGCCTCCGTAATGATGCCGGACTTCGGCCCAATGCGGTTTTAAAAAAGTCATGTGAGTAAATTCTCAGACGTATTTATAGGGAAACGTTTCGGTCCTGAGACCCTGTAAAAGCGGCCAAGGTGATCTAACAGACAATGTCCTAGTGTTTGTTTACTTGTCATTTTTTTTTTCAACCATTTGTCTATATCCACTACCAAGATTTATTGCAGCCTAGTACGTTTTGCAATGCTGCGTCAAATTCTAGTCTCTCTCTCTCTCTCTCTCTCTCTCTCTCAAACACACACACACACACACACACAAGTAAACTTATGTGGCCTCTCCCGTCAGCAGTTCAAATATAATAGCTTTTTTGTTCGAAAAACTTTTGGGGAGGGAGGAGTCTAAGTTATTGAAGCACAGAGTTGACACGGAAGCTGGGCAAGGGAGGGAAGGAGGGAGACCAAGTTATATGGGACCACGGAGATGGCCCGGCGGTTGGGAGAGGGAGGGTGGCAAGCCCAGTTATTGGACCTTGGAGTTAGCACCGAGGCTGGGATGGGAATGTCAATATCGAGAAAGGCCGAGAGGTCATCCAGGGTAACACGTCTTGGAGGACAGCAACAGTCTGCTGTCTTCAAGGATTCGTAAAGGCTGCTTCTCTACGGGCAGTCGTTTCCAGGGTTCGTAAATGCCATTATTTTTATACACAAATAACCCACGCATAGGAGAAAAAAATCTTATGACGACGTTTCGGTCCGACTTGGAATATTAACTAGTCACACTAACACACGAAGGTGAAGGCGCACTCGAGTATTATTACTCAATGAGTGATTTTCAAGAGTGCGTAAAGGGGTCTTCGAGTAGTCCTCTGCTAAACTTCGTAAAGGCTCCTCGTTATCGCCGAGTCAATTTCGAAAGTTTATGAAGGTTATTCATCTTTGAGTACAAACTACTCTTGTTTAAAAGGATTTTCTGTTTAATGGCTTTCATGTAAATTATTCTTGTTTGTCTGACTGATGAGTTAGGTTGGATCTGGTATTCTCTTCTATAGCGAGGCGGGCCTAGAGGAAATATAGAGCGGAATTTGCCTAGAAACAAGTGTGTAGAGTTTCTACTGCACTTTGGAAGTTGTAGGAGATAATTAAACACATACACACACACACACACACACACACACATACACACAATTAGGTGAGTACACACATACACACACACAGGAGCTATGAATCGACCCCTGCAACCACAACTAGGTGAGTACACATAAACACACACACACACACACACACACACACACACACACATATATATATATATATATATATATATATATATATATATATATATATATATATATTTACACGACGTCCAAGCTTTTAACAGAGCCTTGTACGATACGAGAATATAACAAACCGAATATTTAATGGATATTACAAAGTCACTTTAACCTTTACAGAGAGAGAGAGAGAGAGAGAGAGAGAGAGAGAGAGAGAGAGAGAGAGAGAGAGGCGAGACAAAGAGATTTGGTGATTTGCGTGAGCGGAGCGGAATTATTGCTTCTAATTACTTAGAGACAAGGGAAGGTTATCATTCATAGTGGGGAAACGTACGTGTGTGTGTGTGTGTGTGTGTGTGTGTGTGTGTGTGGTGTGTGTGTGAGAGAGTATCTCTGTCACTTCTCTATATGGCCGTCATATCCCGCCTTTGTTATACATGTCACTCATATCACTGTCACAGAATGCGACATTCAAAGTGTCAATATTTGGGCTTGATGGAGACACCACCGCCCGCCTGGACATTTTGCCCAGACAACTTATCTTAACGTTTGATGTATCGGTCGGTGAAGCCAAACCAACATGGATTTTTTTTTCGTTAGTTCTGGAAATGTGAAATAAATGGTAGTAAGATGATCAAAGAACTTTTTATTTATGGAATGTTTTTTTGTTTGATAAAGGCCCCCCACCTAGTGGGCGAAACGTCTGAGAAAGTGAAGACTTTTTCTTTTGGTATGTCTTTCTGCTACTTAGATCTGGTAACTCAAAATTGTTGTTTGATGGTTCCGTTGGTGAGATTATTCCATTGATACTACTGCTACTACCACTGTCACCACTGCTACCACTGTCACCGCTGCTGCCACTGTCACCACTGCTACCACTATCACTGCTACCACTGTCACCACTGCTACCACTGTCACCACTGCTGCCACTGTCACCACTGCTGCCACTGTCACCACTGCTGCCAATGTCACCACTGCTACCACTATCACCACTGTTGCCACTGTCACCACTGCTACCACTATCACCACTAGCGCTACTACCACTACTACTACTACCACGACCACCCACCACCACCACCATCACCATCACCACAACCACCACCTACCATCACCACCCTACACCACCACCACCCACCACCACCAATCATCACCACCCACCACCAATCATCACCACCCACCAACACCCTCGACCACCACCACCACCACCACCTACCACCACCACCTACCACCAGCACCACCACCACCTATCACCACCACTCTTCACCACCACCACCCTCCACCACCACCACCACCCACCACCACCACCACCACCACCCACCACCACCACCACCACCCCTCCACCACCACCACCCACCACCACCACCACCACCAGCACCACCACCACCACCACAACCACCACCACCACCTGCTATTGCAGGGGTCCTGGAAGCACTGCTCTAAATATATGGACCAACTTCATGATTCCAGGCAAGTTGTTGACAGCCGGAGGCGAACTCCAGGAATTATCGTCTTTCCACCAATTCTGGGAGTTAATTCTCGCGTGAATCCTGATCAAGTCAGAGCTGGCCCACCCCACCTACCACCTGTCAGCCAACCCCGCCCACCCTACTCACCCAGCCAGCACCGCCCACTCCACCCACCCCACTGACATCATCCCTCCACACCCACAAAACCGACTTTCTCTTATTTTTTTAGCAAATGTAAAAAAAAAAAAAATTTCTCTGGCCACGAATAGCGAACGAAGGATCGAGCCTAGACCACTTCTTTCACTGGACGGCCCACACGGGTTTAGCTCTCATCAAGTACAACTTAAATTTTGCCATAGGGTTCCTTCCTTGTACAGGTAGATAAGCACATATTATTATTATTATTATTATTATTATTATTATTATTATTATTATTATTAGGGTGAAGCTCTAAACTAGTGTGCATCATTATTCTGCTAAAAGAGTAGTGGAGACCAGAGCAAATCGTTAGTTATAAATTCTAACTATAACTATGAGGTGGTTTGGACATTTAGAGAGGATGGAGCAAAATAGGGTGACTTGGAGGTCGTATAAACATAGGGTGGAGGAAAGTAGGGTTAGATGGTCATCCTAGGAATGATTACAGGGATTCGGTAAAGGAGGTTTTGAATGCTTTATGTTTGGACATCCAACAAACTTGTATGGGTATAGTAGATAGGAACGAGCGGAGGCAAACGGTTTCTGTGATTTGACGTGGTGTTGGAGTGAAGGGATTCAGGGAAACCGGTTTACCGGACTTGAGTCCTGGAGGTGAGAATTGCAGTGCCTGCACTCTGAAGAAGAGGGAATGGATGTCACATTTTGCAGGGCCATCTGAACTGTGATGTTGGCACCCTTCTGGCAAGACAGTGATGGAATGAGTGATGATGAAAGGGTTTTCTTCTTTATCGGGTTACCCAGCCTTGAAGGGAGACAGACGGAGAGTTAAGCACACACACACACACACACACACACACACACACACACACACACATACACACACACACACACACACACACACACACATACACACATACACACACACACACATACACACACACACACATGACGTACGTGTGCGTCAAAGCCACAATTCTCACGTAGGGAGGAGCTGCCTGCGGCCAAATTCTTGTAAAGGATGGAACTGAAAGAGTTATATGAACGAACCCTAATGTTTTCCTCTGATATAGCGCTCTCTCTTCTCTCTCTCTCTCTCTCTCTCTCTCTCTCTCTCTCTCTCTCTCTCTCTCTCTCACGGGGTTTTACAAGGTTAGGTTAAGATTCCTAACTTATTTACAAGCTAAGAGCTGTTACCGACACCAGCTCATTTGAAAGCATTTTTGTTATTATGAGACATACAAATATGGAACAGGATTTTCTCTCTGTCTTAATTCCATAAGTCCATTACTCTGTTGTCTAATAATAATAATAATAATAATAATAATTTTAGCAGTACTTTTACTGTTGTTTTAGTTATTTTCACTGAATTTATAATTGCTCATCATTTTTGATAATAATAATTATTATTATTTTCAATATAGGTTTTAATATTATAATTATTATCATCATCATCATCATCATCATCGTCTCAATTACCAATATTTACCTTAATCATTTGATTGACGTCTACCAGACATCCTCTATTATGCAGTTTTCATGGAATATCCTCCACTTCCTCTCTTCGCTTCCCCCCCCCTCCTTCCTCTCTCCGTCGCTGGACGCACGACCGCCAAATTTACCTTTACGATCCGACGTTCGTCTAAAGAGCTTACCTGCACGGCCTCTTTTGCCTGTTCTGGACCGAACCTTTGCTAATTACCTTCCTCGGTCTTGCCTTAATCTCTGAGGATTTTCTCCTTAAGTCCGGGGCTGGTCATAACATCGATTTCGGAGGTCCTCCTCCTCCTCTCTCTCTCTCTCTCTCTCTCCTCTCTCTCTCTCTCTCTCTCTCTCTCTCTCCTCTCTCTCTCTCTCTCTCTCAATTCCATAAGTCTATTACTCTCGTGTGTCTAATACCTTTTGATTTTGATATTTGAGTTGTTAGTAATAATATTTTTATGTTCTCATTTTTTTTCATATTTTCTTAATTTAGATTCTGTTGATATTGTTGCTGTTGTTTTTTGGTGTTGCTTCTGCTGTTGCCGCTGGTGCTTCTGCTTGTGCTGTTGCTACTGGTGCTGCTACTGTCGGTGCTGTTTTTGGTGTTGCTACGACACCGCGGCTCATGTAGTAGTAGTAGCAGTAGTAGCAGTGGTAGGAGCATCACCGGTGATTATCACACACTCAAGTACTTCTCCAAAGGAACATAACACTGAGGTCGTGCAATAAACCAGCTTAGAGTAGATCTCAATCAAGACGAGGAAATATAGCACGCACAACGTGACTTCGTAGTTTAGTTTATATTCTCAACACCAGATGGCATGTTAATAAGACTATGTGCGGTTTTATGACACTGTACTGGGAAAACGTTTTATCGATCGGGAACTTTATCAGTTCTCACGAAACGTCGCCTCAGTAAAATGCCGTATTAACATATTTGTCGGCATGTAATATCACTGAAATATACAAGAATGTATGTACACTATACACACTTATGTGCACAAGTCGAGCACAAATGAACATTTAAGTGAACAGAGTTATAGAGTCGCGAAACGAGTACAAGAGTGAAACGCTCACTTAAACCGGATCAGCAGAGGCAGTTTACATTGTCTCAATCAGCTGGCAGCTGGAGAGGATTCTCAGTAGGACCACAGCATCTTACACATCTAGTTATCTATCCCTGGCCAGCGTGGGCGCGTCACGCCCGATGGCCAGCTGTGATTCCAGCTGGCTGAGATGGCATGAATGGTAATGGTTTTTATAACGTTTTTTTAATAATATGTTCTAGTGTTCACTCAAGTGTCTTATTAAACCATATGGAACAGTGTCAAGGAGCGAGTAACAGGGTCAACGTAACACCAAGATTCTTGAGGTGTTAGTCGATCGAGTACACAGGAGAAATGCACCCATGAAATTCCCTGGTGCTGTGGTGGTGCTGTGGTGGTGCTGTGGTGGTGCTGTGGTGGTGGTGGTATATTCCTGTGCTTCCCATGGAGTCACGGGGTTCAGATAATGGCTATTCCTTGCATGCCATCAGAGGCACAGCGGCCACCTTTATCAGAGTTGCTTTACCTCTCTCTCTCTCTCTCTCTCTCTCTCTCTCTCTCTCTCTCTCTCTCTCTCTCTCTCTCTCTCTCTCTCTCTCTCTCTCTCTCTCTCTCTCTCTCTCGCTCTCTCTCTCTCTCTCTATCCCCATCACCCACTTCCTCTGATCCACCTCCCCTTAACCTGATCCACCCACCTCCCTTTGATTCTCCTATCTCCCCTCGTGATCCCCTCCCCGTTATACCTTCTCTCTCTCTCACTCCTGATTCTCCCCTTTATACCCCCTATCTCTCTATCACTCCTGATTCTCCCCTTTATACCCTCTCTCACTGCTGATTCTCCCCTCTCTTCCCTCCTTCCTGATCTTTCTTTCTCTGATAACTCTTCCATCCTCCTAGACTCCTTCCCTTTACACTGCCTCAAGAAACAGTAACTCAAACTATGTTAGAACGGAACTTTTAAAGGTACTGCAACTAGGGTACCCAGAGTGGCAAGCTTGACGTGTCAGCTCAAGCTTGACGTGTCAGCTCAAGCTTGACGTGTCAGCTCAAGCTGACACATTTCATCACATGATGTAAGCAACACAGCTTGTGTAATGAAATATGACAAGGAAACCCATCATGTGTGATGGGATATAACAGGGAAGCCCATCCTGTGTGACGGGATATAACAGGGAAACCTCTCCTGTGTGACGGAATATAACAGAGAAGCCCATCCTGTGTGACGGGATATAACAGGGAAACCCATCCTGTGTGACAGGATATAACAGGGAAACCCATCCTGTGTGACGGCATATAACAGGGAAACCCATCCTGTGTGACGGGATATAACAGGGAAACCTCTCTTGTGTGACGGAATATAACAGGGGAAGCCCATCCTGTGTGACGGGATATAACAGGGAAACCCATCCTGTGTGACGGGATATAACAGGGAAACCTCTCCTGTGTGACGGGATATAACAGGAAACCCATCCTGTGTGACGGGATATAACAGGGAAACCCATCCTGTGTGACGGGATATAACAGGGAAACCTCTCTTGTGTGACGGAATATAACAGGGGAAGCCCATCCTGTGTGACGGGATATAACAGGGAAACCCATCCTGTGTGACGGGATATAACAGGGAAACCTCTCCTGTGTGACGGGATATAACAGGGAAACCCATCCTGTGTGACGGGATATAACAGGGAAACCCATCCTGTGTGACGGGATATAACAGGGAAACCCATCCTGATAATATCTCTATCTTCCATTTCATTTATTATTATTATTAGAAGTAGCAGTAGTAGTAGCATAGTAGTAGTAGTAGTAATAGCAGCAGCAATAGTAGTAGTAGTAGCAGTAATAGTAAATGTAGTAATGCTATTATTATTATTATCATTAGTATCATTAGTAATAGTAGTAAGGGAAAGCGCTAAATCAGTAAAGTTGTTAGAGCGCCTGTCCCCATTACACAATTTTTTCTTTTTAATTTTTATATCCTGATGGGACTGAGGAACGCTCACCTCCCGCAGTCACAACAGCCATAATAAATCGTCAAAAATAATTATTTTTTCGCTGCTGATTCAGCTTTCTCTCTCTCTCTCTCTCTCTCTCTCTCTCTCTCTCTCTCTCTCTCTCTCTCACTAACTCACTCACACACACACACACACACACCATCTACAATGCACGCCACAACAATTGAATGTTTATTAATCCGCAAAATTTGGTTTGTGTTTCGTGGGCGGTGGAGGGAGACTCACTCAATTGAAGAAGGTAATGTTGTTAGTGTGTCGATGATTGTATTATCCACTCTTAACGCAACTACCTTCCGTATGTGATTCTGTGAGAATCAATTTTATATATATATATATATATATATATATATATATATATATATATATATATATATATATATATATATATATATATATATATATATATATATATATATGTCGTGCCGATTAGGTAAAACTGGTCAATTAGCAAGAACTCATCTAAAATTAAGTCCTTTTTAAAATTTTCTCTTATACGTTTAAAGATATATTTTTCATTTATGTTAATGTAAGAATTTATAATTTTGTACCAAGAGAAACTTTGAAAACCTACCTAACCTTAATACAACAAGCGCAATTTAATTTAGCCTAACCCAACTAAATATATTTTAGATACGTTAAGATTAATTTAATAATAAACAAACACAATGAAATATATTTTTCGTTATGTTCAGAATGATTTTGGCAAATTATTGCATACACAAATTTTCACTTGTCCTATATGGCAAGGTGACCGTTGCTATTTAAGCCAAAATCTAAGTTTTACCTAATCGGCACGACATATATATATATATATATATATATATATATATATATATATATATATATATATATATATATATATATATATATATATATATATGTCGTGCCGATTAGGTAAAACTGGTCAATTAGCAAGAACTCATTTAAAATTAAGACCTTTCTAAAAATTTCTCTTATACGTTTAAAGATATATTTTTGTCATTTATATTAATGTAAGAATCTATAATTTTGTAGCAAGAGAAACTTTGAAAACCTACCTAACCTTTTTACAACAAGTGCAATTTAATTTAGCCTAACCCAACTAAATATATTTTAAATACGTTAACATTAATTTAATAATAAACAAACACAATGAAATATATTTTTTTCGTTATGTTCAGAATGATTTTGGCGAAATTATTGCATACACAAATTTTCACTTGTCTTATATGGCAAGGTGACCGTTGCTATTTAAGCCAAAATCGCAAGTTTTACCTAATCGGCACGTTTAGTGCCCCACGAATTACTCACACTCCCGCTCACTACTCTCCCACCCTCATCCCCCATGCATCCATGCTGTCCTTCACCTGTTACCCCACAGCTGGCGCCCTCCCACCCACACCATGTCACAAGAAGTGCTGGGTTCCCAGGAATCTCCACGACAGAGCCAACGCTTTGGAACCCGTCCACGAGGCATCTGCCAGGTGTGCCATAGGGAATGTGCACTCAATCCCTCTACTGGCAACATCCGTGCACACAATGGATGTCTAGGCTCCAGGAGGGCTCCAAATGGGAACAGCCAACAGACCCTCCCAGCAGACAGAGCTGACAGCCACCCTGACTTCACCTCTACAGAGGACCTAAAAGCTGCAATCAAATTAACATCCACCAGGACGCTGACACACATCCCCAAAGCAGCTCGCCATCAAGCTG
>WNWK01001268.1:0-302196 GCA_009830355.1 Cherax destructor | reverse complement strand
CATAAACCCTTTTTTATCCACCAATACATAATCCAAAAAACTACTTTCCTTGGTGCTTAAAACAAAAACCCTTGTATATTTATTTATCCTCTTTTTCATAAAATATGTATTACTTATTACCAAACCTCTTTTAAAAAGCTCAATTAAGGGTTCCCCTTTTAAATTTACCCCTGGCACCCCAAATTTACCTACTACCCATCCACAACATTTTTCCCCATTTTGGGAAAGACCCCAACCAAAATTTACTTCCACTTGGTTAAAAACTCCCCACACATTCACCAACATTTCCCAAAATCTCTCTCCCCACACTTTCCTTCTCCAGGTGCATAAACACTTACTATAACCCCCTTTTCACACCCAAACCCTTTTTATTTTACTCCACATAATCCTTGAATTTATACATTTATATTCCTTCTTTACCTGCCATAACTGATTTTTCAACATTATTGCCACTCCTTCTTTAGCTCTAACTCTATTTGAAACCCCTGATCTAATCCCATTTATTTCTCCCCACTGAAACTCTCCTACCCCTTCAGCTTTGTCTCACTTAAAGCCAGGACATCCAGCTTCTTTTCATTCATAACATCTACAATCATCTCTTTCTTATCATTCGCACAACATCCACGCACATTCAAACATCCCACTTTGACGGTTTTCTTCTTCTTCTTTTTAGTAAGCTATACAGGAAAAGGGGTTACTAGCCCATTGTTCCCGGCATTTTAGTTGACTTTTACAACACGCATGGCTTACGGAGGAAAGATTCTTATTCCACTTCCCCATGGATATGAAAGGGAAAAGCAATAAGAACAAGAACTATTAAGATAAAATCAAATAAAACTCAGATGAGTGTGTATACATAAACGTGTACATGTTTGCGTAGTGTGACCTAAGTGTAAGTAGAAGTAGCAAGACGTACCTGAAATCTTGCATGTTTATGAGACAGAAAAAAAGACACCAGCAATCCTACCATCATGTAAAACAGTTTCAGGTTTCTGTTTCACAGTCACCTGGCAGGATGGTAGTACCTCACTGGGTGGTTGCTGTCTACCAACCTACTATAATAAATTTTAACACTTATTTGGGTTATTATTAATTATTTACCAAGCAATTTTTATTTACTAAAGAGTATATTATATACTATACTGTTGTACAGAAATATAGATAAATTTTTTACTATGTACATAATAATGAAGTATAAAATTTTGGGTTGGGAAAACATTAAAGCCTATACAGTATTGTATATACAGTAATTGTTAGTAAATGCCTAACTTTCACTGGTAGGCATAACTAGGACTAAGGTGTACAAATTAGTTTCATTTTAATCAATGACATTTTTTTTTAAAATCTAAATTCTGTAACCAACAGGCTTCAGCTGGCCCACTGAATTCTGTTCTGTACATATTTCTGAAGTCTTAAATTGAGGGTTGCTGTATTCTAGTTACTACAGATATCTGCACACCAATAAAACTATGAATGTTCTCACATATGCAATTGTGTATTTTATTGTTTACACTAATTGTAAATTTCTAACTAATTCGAGAAAGTCAGTTGAACTATAAAATATTCTTTAACAATTAAAAACAGGCACACAAGGAAAAAATAGTTATACAATTAAGAAAATTCTAGGAATTTTTAGTTCTGTTTAGTGCAACTAAATTCTATACAGTATATCTCATACCTAATTTTCAGAAAAATTGATGAATGACCCCCTAACCTAGTTTATCTATCACCCCTCCCCTCAGCAAAGTTTTAAATTCAGGATTATCAGACTAACAGCCCAAAACAGTATTCAAATACACCATTATGCTCCCAGTATACACAAACAAACAAACACCATTCAGTTTAAAACTTTTTTTTTTTACTACTAACCAAAATATACACATCTACAGGATCATCATATGCCTTCAGCTCAGTTGTCAGGAGGATGATTCGAAAGCGAACTGAAAATGAACATTTTTCCATAGAAAAATGTTAAGGGATAAATCAAATGCTACCAACATTCATTATCACATCTTCAAAAGTTTTTTATAAAGTCTTTTAATATACACTATATGGCAACAATAAATCAAAGTCATTTTACATTAAGGACATATGATAACTGATAAGTAAAAATTAAACAATCAGTTTTAAAACATGAATAAGCAAAAAAATATACAAATACAGTATATACATCACCATGAGAGAGACTGTTCAAATATTAAGAGTTGAACATTGGCACATGAACTGACCTATCTGGTCGCCAGTATACACAGGACGGTTGGTCTGGATAAGTATGGTGAGGAAGCGGGTCGAGAAAAATAGACGAGTATCATTCATAAACACTGTGCCACCAACCGTTCCCGGAATGTTGCCCTCGACGCGCAAACGATAATCTCCATCTACACTTGTCTTTGGAACCTGTTGGGTGCAACATTGTTCGATTATTAGTACAGTACTGTATTTTCCGGAATATAATCCGCACTTTTTTTTCCACAAAAAAGTCTTTGAAAATCAGCCTGTGCCTTATATGCTCAAGGTCAGGGTCAAGAGTAGGCTTTGGGTTACGCTTTAACAGTTGTTTACTTACGTTGCAACTCCTTGGAAACATCATCTCATGTATCATTGTATAGCTTTTACTTCATAACCACATAGATAAACAAAGATACATGTAGTAAATAATATACTGAAAGACTCAACATTTATTCTCATGAATTCAGTCTTTTTTAATGCTTCCAGTTTCAAATTAACTGTACTACTGTACATTACTAAACATTTTATAAACATCCAATGCCAAGTCTTGATGAAATGCATTAAAATTTGAACTGCTAACCTACAGAAATAAAGGCACTATATTCTCTGAGCAAATGCATTTACATAAAAAATTTAACTCCCCATATCAAGCATTATCAAAACCTATTGAACTTCATGACAAGTTAAAACAAATTTATTAGAACATGATACTGCTCTCATCCTACATGTATTTTTTGTGAACATTCACTAAAGTGGGTTTACTTTATATATAATCATAACATTACAATACAGTACAGTACTTAGCCCAAAAATGACCTAAAATACAGCAACTACAGTATCAAATATGCAAATGGAAATAAGTAACTTCATCTGACTTTCTTGGGTTATCCTGGTAATTGACACATGTTACTACGTATGATAATCTTAATAATCTTAAATCTGTGTAACTATACACACTAATGTGTAACTGTACCTAAATAAACTTACAGTGCTAAACATAACTAACCTGCAGGAGTAAGGTCTCTGGATAACCTTCAATGACGTCCTGCTTGGCCGAAGACAGTTCCACTCCATCCTTTTGCAATGATGCCCTAACATCAACAGGATGATCGAGGTATAAGATGGTAACGACACACCGGTAGACAGCCCCAGGTCGTAGTGTTCTTGGTGCCATGATCATATGCGTTCTGAGTCATGAAAATATTAATCATTTCTTATACTATACGTACTGTATTTCACATAATGTAGTACTAGGGCTCAATTAAAACTATGCTATGTTTAACTTTTGTTTAACTCACACTGTTATAGATCTACCATAGTTCCCTGGAGTTTACCTGGACAGAGTTCCGGGGGTCAATGCCCCCGCGGCCCGGTGCCTTATGGTTGATCAGGGCCTGATCAACCAGGCTGTTACTGCTGGCCGCACACAGTCCAACATACGAACCAAAGCCTGGCTGGTCAGGTACAGACTTTAGGTGCCTGTCCGGTGCCTGCTTGAAGACAGCCAGGGGTCTATTGGTAATCCCCCTTATGTATGCTGGGAGGCAGTTGAACAGTCTTGGGCCCCTAACACTTATTGTGTTGTCTCTTAACATGCTAGTGGCACCCCTGCTTTTCATTGGGGGGATGTTGCATCATCTGCCGAGTCTTTTGCTTTCGTAGGGAGTGATTTTCGTCTGCAAGTTTGGTACTAATCCCTCTAGGATTTTCCAAGTGTATATAATAATGTATCTCTCCCACCTGCATTCTAGGGAGTACAGGTTTAGGAACTTCAAGTGTTCCCAGTAATTGAGGTGGTTTATCGCAGTTATGCGTGCCGTGAAGGTTCTCTGCACATTTTCTAGGTCAGCAATTTCACCTGCCTTGAAAGGTGCAGTTAGTGTGCAGCAATATTCCAGCCTAGATAGAACAAGTGACCTGAAGAGTGTCATCATGGGCTTGGCATCTCTGGTTTTGAAGGTTCTCATTATCTATCCATCTCATTTTTCTAGCAGATGCGATTGATACAATGTTATGGTCCTTGAAAGTGAGATCCTCTGACATGATCACTCCCAGGTCTTTGACATTAGTTTTTCGCTCTATTGTGTAGTTAGAATTTGTTTTATACTCCGATGAAATTTTAATTTCCTCACGTTTTACATATCGGGAGTAATTGAAATTTGTCATCATTTAATATTGTTTTCTGCAGCCCATTTAAACACTTGGTTGATGTCTGCTTGGAGTCTTGCAGTGTCTTCAATGGTGGACACTGTCATGCAGATTCGGGTGTCATCTGCAAAGGAAGACACGGCACTGTGGCTTATATCCCTGTCAATGTCCGATATGAGGATGAGGAACAAGATGGGAGCGAGTACTGTGCCTAGTGGAACAAAGCTTTTCACCGTAGTAGCCTCAGACTTTACTCTGTTGACTACTACTCTTTGTGTTCTACTTGTTAGGAAATTATAGATCCATCTATCAACTTTTCCTGTTATTCCTTTATCACACATTTTATGTGCTATTACACCATGGTTACACTTGTCAAAGGCTTTTGCAAAGTCTGTGTATATTACATCTGCATTCTGTTTGTCTTCTAGAGCATCCAGGACCTTGTTGTAGTGGTCCAGTAGTTGGGACAGATGAGCGACCTGCTCTAAACCCATGCTGCCCTGGGTTGTGTAATTGATGGGTATCTAGATGAGTGGCAATCTTGCTTCTTAGAACCCTTTCAAAGATTTTTATGACATGGGACATTAGCGCTATTGGTCTGTAGTTCTTTGCTATTGCGTTACTGCCCCCTTTGTGGATTATTATTATTATAATCAAAAGAAGTGTTAAACCATAAGGGTTATACAGCACGGTCCCCCTTTGTGGAGTGGGGCTATGTCTGTTGTTTTTAGTAACTGCGGGACGACCCCAGTGTCCATGCTCCCTCTCCATAGGATGTTAAAAGCACGTGATAGGGGCTTCTTGCAGTTCTTGATGAACATGGAGTTCCATGAGTCTGGACCTGAGGTGGAGTGCATGGGCATGTCATTTATTGCCTTTTCAAAGTCATTCGGGGTCAGGATAATATCAGATAGGTGTGTGTCTACCAAATTCTGTCTCTCTCTCATAAAAAATAATTTAGGTCTTTTAGCGGCTCGCTAAAAACCGAGTCATATTGGGACTTTAGTAGCTCACTCATTTCCTTGCAGCCATCTGTGTAGGACCCTGTAAGAATTTTCTGGTGTAGAGAAAGCATTCTAAACCAGTATAATCCATTTGCTTAATTTACCTACGTACTGTTGTAGGGATTTCCAATTGTTTTTATTACTGTAGTACTACCCCATACTTTTGCAGAAAATTTTGGCATTATTTGCAAATATGTTTCTTCTTGAATAATTTGACTATCATAATAGCTCGAGGTAAAATAATAATAATCATCTTTATTTCTACAAGTACATGATATAACTTATACAGACTATAATGATTCATATGAAGAATAAATAAAACAGTATCTGATAGCTGTCCACAGGACAGGCATATAGTTTAAAGGTCTTCTTTACTGCCTTTTTTTTTAACATCAGCACCAAGTTTGCCAGTGCATGTGACAGTTTATCTCTGTAATCAAATGCCCAAATTTTCCAGTGCATAAAGTTTTTTCAAACCCAGGGTGATTTCTCCTCTGGTCTGCTGATTTTTTGGTCAGTACCCAATACTGTACAATGATAGCTTCACTACTACTGTCTATTGCTGCTGTTATTATATCCATGGGAGGGACGAGAGCATTATTTCTGCATATGCATTATTGTCACCACTATTTCTGACTCAATTATTATAACCAAAATTGTCAACCTGGTTAAGATTACTATCTTGGTGGAACCCCGTCATTATTTTACAAGACATACAACCTATATACAGCATGGTATAACAAATTATTTTTTTAATAAATTCTTATTTTAGGAGATATACGGGGAAATGACCCCTCAAGGGAGGTTCCTTGACATTGGTAAGGGACTCTTGTTCTAGGGAATTGGATCTGTGCTCCAGTTCCCTGAATTGAGCCTGAATACCTTACATCTCCCCTCCTACAGGCAATGTATAATCCCTATGGGTTTAGCGTTCCCCCATGATTATAATAATAATAATAATAATAATAATTTATTTAGACATGATACAATGTTGAACTACATAATAAGAAAAATGAATACATTTCCTTGGTCAAGCAGCACATTGAAGTGTGTCTTGTGCCTGATAATGATAATTATAATAACGATAATCTTTATTTCTAAAAAGTACATTATACAACTGATATAGAATTAGTTGATATTACTGGCATACTGTACTTTATAAAAGCCTTTGGTTATGCTGAGCATATCAGGCTGCCTTAAAATTTATTTTTAAACTATGTACTGGATGACTATTTAATTGAGCTGGTTTACAAGAATGCTGAAGTTAGCTAACTGAAAATTTGTTTGTGATATCACATTTCTGGATTTTTTTGGTTCAGTACAACAATGTTGTAACACTTGTTGTAGTTATGAAAAAAGTTTAAATACAACTACTAATCTATATTTCAGTATTACTGTACAGGACATACAATAATCTGATGGCCCATTAACACAGAGGGTTAGCCACCCCAGGATAACCCAAGAAGTCAGTGTGTCATCAAGGACTGTCTTATTTCCATTGGGGTTGTTTAATCTTGTCCTCCAGGATGTGACCCACATCAGTCGACTTACACCCAGGTACTAATTACTGTTAGGTGAACAGAGACAGTAGACGTAAGGAAACATACCCAACGATTCCACTCATATGAGACTGAACCACGGACACTTAGTGTGTGAGGCAAGAGCGTTGTCTACCGAGCCATGGGTAAGCAACAAAAGCAAAAAACTCGGCACGAGATGCAACTTCCCCCTAAGAAAAGCAGGGTCACCACGAGTATGCTAAGAGACAATACAATAAGTGTCAGGGGCTCAAGACTGTTCAACTGCCTCCCAGAATACATAAGGGGGATTACCAATAGACCCCTGGCTGTCTTCAAGGAGGACCTGGACAGGCACCTAAAGTCAATACCTGCCACCCAGGCAGTGTTTCGTGCATTGGTTTGCGTGCGGCCAGCAGTATTTTATAGAAATGTTACAGAAACAAAGTAAATTATGTATATTTAACTTACAATAACTTAATAATGTATGGAATAGGAGGCAATCAGATTTGATCCAAGGAAAGGAGGATAGCTCTAAATTCTTGGATCAAGGCACCATCTTGAAGAAGATAAATTATAAAGATTTAACCTAGGATGGTCCCGTGGCTTGGTTGGCAACGCTCTCGCCTCGCACACACTGAAGTGTCCAGGCTCAATCCCTGGCATGGGTGAAAATGTTGGGCATGTTTCCTTACACCTGCTGTCCCTGTTCACCTAGCAGTAAGTAGGTACCTGGGTGTTAGTCGACTGTTGTGGGTCGCATCCTGGGGGACATGGGGAGCACTAAACCCATAGGGATTATACAGTGCCTGGGGGAGAAGGGAATGTAAGGCATTCAGGATTAATTCAGGGAATTGGAGCACAGATCCAATTCCCTAGATCAAGAGCCCCTCTTGAGGGGTCTTATCTTAGGCTAAGGCCGACTAGGGGCCAGACTTACGGATGATTGTAGCGGTTCTGCATCCTCAACCTGTTACGCAGGACTCCCTTCCAGCTGATATCCGTGCCATATCTGAGTCCTCTGGGGTCATCCTGTGACCTGCCCAGGTCCTGAGACTGACCCCAGGCCACACACACTGCAGCCACCACACACAACTGACACCACACACACGCCATTACACCTGTGTCAGTACTCAACCCACAACACCTGTGTGCACACACCTCAACCCACACTTTATAACTGCCACATTATATAGCGTTTCCAGCGAGGCTAATTAACCTGAGTGCAAGCTCAGAGGGGAGGTAATTACAGGGAATTAGTTACAAGTAATGTAAGCCTTCCTACAAGGTCACATAAGAACAAGGAGTGAGCGAGGGCGTCCACGCCCAGTTAGAACACCTGAGCAACGTCTCCCTTCATTATGTTCTTTGTTCTACTCTCCCTTAATTAACATAAGTTATATTGTATATTTTCTTCTCTGGTTCTATTACGGGTTTCTTCTTCTATTGGAACTATGGAGATGATATAAACATTGTGTGTAATAAATACGAGACGGGTTTAATATTGGAACTTTGTTATGTATTCACATCATGATTTTAAATTTCATATTCTTTATTAGTTAAAGATAAAGGTACTTTATTTCAGCATGATACAGTGTTTGTACAAAGGTGAATTACATTCAGGTGTGCATAGTGATATGTTTATTGCCTTTTAATTACGATATTTACTGAATTATTTATTGCCTCTTAATTACGATACTGATATGTTTATTGCCTCTTAATTACGATACTGATAATTAATACTTGTCATTACAGGTGAACTTATCAATGCATAAGTCTCTATATACTTACCTGTACGTGGTTGCTCTGATTAAGCCCTAGCTCCTGGCCCCGACTCTCACCTTACCGGATTCATTCCCTAGTTCCTCTTGCGTCCTATCATTCCTACTCTTAAAACTATGTGAGGAATCAACCTCCACCACTTCCTGACCACCATAAGGCTGAAGAAATACTTCCTGACATCCCTGTGACTCATCTGTGTCTTTAACTTCCAGCTGTGCGGCTGTGCCTACGAGTCCCTGTTTCCCCTATCCTCATTAGTTTTGCATTATCAGCAAACTGGATACATCTGACTCAGTCCCATCTATTAGGTCATTCACATAAATGGGAAACATCACTGGTCCTAATACCACTCCTTGCAGAATCCCCACTTCTTACATTTCCCCATTCTGACATCTCTTCCCTGACAACCACTCTTTGCTTCCTTGCCCTAAGGTGTTCTTTGATGCACTAGAACATGTTTTGTTATCCCTGCTTGCCCCAGTTTTTTTGTGATGTACATTATCAAATGACTTCTTGCAGTCTGAAGAAAATGCAATCCACCCATTCCTCTCTTTCTTGCCTAACTTCTATTATTTTTTTCCTATTATTATTATAATCATAACTAAGCGCTAAACCCACAAGGGTCATACAGCGCTAACTACTTTTTTCCTAAAATTCCAACAGGTTGACAAGACAAAATTTACTTCCCTGAATCCGTGCTGGTTATTGTTTATGAAATGTCTTCTTTCCAGGTACTCTACCACTCTCTTCTCATTATCTCTAACCTTACATAGCATGCATGTCAGTGAAGCTGGTCTGTAACTCAAGATTTCCTCTTTGTCTCCTTTCTAAAATATAGGAACTACATTGACTTATTGCAGATCTTAGTGGTTCAGACATTGCTTCTGCTCCCACTCACGAAGTCCATGCTGACACCCTGTCAGGTTCCATTGCCTTTGATGTGTCCAGCTCCATCAAAAGTTCTCTTACCTCTTCTCTGCTGTATGGATGATGTCCAGTATCTGTCAGTGTACCCTTTCCCATAAGACTTCCGGTATTGCCCATTTCCACCCAGGAGACCTCTTTAAACCCTTTGTTCAACACTTTTCTTGTCATTTTTTGTGAGCTCTCTAACTTCCTTTTTTCAGTCTGATTACTTAGTTTTTAACTGTCATTTCTTCTGATGTGGCTGTAAAGCAGTTTTAATTAATTTTTTTTTTTTTGCTGTCATTCTAATATTGTCACTCAGCCTCTCCTCTTATCTTTGCACATGTATTTATTTCTGGAAAATCTCTTTACCTCTCTGTCATTCGATTTTCATAGCTTTTCCATGCTCTTATGCTTTAATTTTTTGCTTCTTGAATCATGGACTCTCTTGGTCTTTGCTATTTTCCCTTCTTGTGACTGCAAGGTTATCCTCTGCCTCTCCGAACTTCCCAGCTAGGTACTCCACCTCATCTGCTGACTTTCCTTCCACTTCTCTTTCCCACTAGAGTGAATTTAGGAATTCTCTCATCCCTTAGTAGTTCCCTCTTATAAAGTCTGGCTTCTCATATTCACCACCTGGTATTCTTCTCTCTACTTTTAATTCCACTAGGTATTGAAAATTAAGTACTGCATGGTCGCTAGCACCCAAGGAGCTCATTTTATTTCTCCTGTCAGATGTACTTGTAGTAAATATTAGGTCCAGCCTTACTGGCTTGTCTTCTCTCTTCTTATGTTGACAGCTTTTCAACCACTTCTATAAACTTACCCCTCCATATTCCTGGTCCCCCAATTCTCCCAATGTTTTATGATTGAAATCTCCCATATTTTTAATTATAATTATGGGAAAGCACTAAACTACTAGGGGTCATAGTGCCTGGGAAGCATTTAGGTTTGATCCAATGAAAGGGAGAATAAGATCAGTTCCTTGGATCAAGAGCCCCCTCACAGGCATCAGCACACCTCCCTTGAGGGGTCACCCATGAAAAGCAGATATGGTTTAGAGCTAGCTGCTTCTGCACTGTTGTCAATCTTTGCTTTGTTGTCTTCACATTACTGTTAGTGCCACTCCTACACCTTCCGTGTAGAGGCTATACAGCACTCAGGAAATGGAAGGCAATCAGGTTCAATCCAAGGAAGGGAAGGTAATTATTATAATAAAAAAAAAGAAGCACTAAACCTACAAGGGTCATACAGCACAGCAGGGCAGGGAAGGGTGCATGGGTAGAAGAGAAGGTAGTCTGATTCCTTGGATCAAGAGACCCCCTCACCATTAAAATAATCAATTTAAGCCCTAAACCCAATCAATCGAGTGCCATTGCTCAACTGACAGCAATAAAAGGGCTGTGCTTGTTATATTGTACCCAGTTTATATCTGACTACACCCTTGTTGCTTAATTGAAAATCGAACTTGTATAGCAAGTATGGGCTGTGAATGATTTTTCAGCTAGAACTAAATTATCTAACATGTATTCCTCTGTAAAGGTGCATCTTTCCTACAGCACTATTTGCCACCTTACATCAAGCCAGGAAACTCCGACATTTGGTCATGTTGTGTACTCTTATATAGCTTCTAGAATTCCGTTTTTTTTTGAAGCTTGTAGACTGCACGTGGGTATTTAAGTCTCCAAGTGAAACCAATTTTCTCTTAATATTGTATAGCGCTTTCTTTTCATTACAGCTTCCATTAATAAACAGTTTGCAGTATAAAGGTTTTTAGAAAAAAAAAAAAAAAAATTATTTATTTATTTGTCAGCTAAAATACATTCTCTCAACTCAAGACCCCATACACACCTTAAACTTGCAACAATGCACAAGTTATTTTTGCCATTGTTAAAAACAATTATCAGCTTTACTAACACTTGAATGCTGCCATTTTCTCAGTCATTTGAATCTAAATAGACTGAACACAGTATTACAACATTCTGAGAAAAATACAGCAGTATTTTACAACTTTATACAGATTGGTCACTAACTAAAATGTTAATGCCTTGCATTGCCACCTCTGATTCATGCTAGTTTGTTCAACATCTGAATATTATTTGCACTACTGAAGGCCTAACTCATGTTACTTTGGTTATAATTCATAATAATGCCTTTTAATTTTTAAATTAAAAACTGCCCCAAAACTAAGGCCAACACAACTGATTGTGACAGACTATGGTGAATTTTCCATTTTACTATTAGCTGTGAAGCAATCTAAATTAAGACAATTCTACATTCCAGTTGGTAAACCTGAGATTTAGAAAGAAAACTGATGTAGAAAATCAGAAATTGTGAGAGCAAACTGAACATTCAGTCGACTTCAAAGGATTTTTTTTTTAGGTGGTACAGTAGTTAAGTGGCATCTAACTGTTAACTCTGTAGTGACAATTACTCGTAGTGTTGCTTGAGTCTGGTGAGAAGAGCATCACATGTCTTCTTGGCATCTCCAAGTAACATGTTGGTATTTTGTTTGAAGAAGATAGGATTGTCGACAGCTGCATAACCCACACCTAAAGAGCGCTTCATCACGATGACCTAAAGGTTAAAATTGTGTTACAAAATTGATAAAGAGGAAATTAAATTAAATCTTCATACAAATAAAGAGATGATGATTGGTATACATACAAATGGAGAGTCCGATTGAAGCATTACAGTGAAGGATTAACAGAAATTAGATGGCACATTTGACAGCCATTTATTAAATACTATACATACACTGGAATAGACAGGAATTTCAGCATCTATGGTAACTGTGAAGGATATTTTTTACCAAAAGTTGTATGGCATACAAGAAATGGCTATATATTTTAATATACAGTTTAAAACTTGTGTCAATATCTATAAAATGTACATAGTACAAACTTTACTCTGCAGTTCAAGTATTAGATAAAATGAAAGCTGAAGATATCTGAACAAGGTAGTTTAAAAAAGAGGGCTTCGTGATACAAGAGGGGTACCCTGAGGCAATAACTATATACAAAAATATGCAAGAATTAACTTGAAAGTTAGAGCATTTGCATAAATTTTATGGAATGGGGAGGAGAGGAAGGTGTCAATTTCTTTGGTCAAATAATAAAGTTTTCAAAAGTTTAAGAATGGAACTCACCTGATTAGACACCCATACACGTAGGACTGGCATACCAGCAATAATGGAATTAGGGTCATCTTCGGCAGCAGAATTAACAGTGTCATTCGCACCAATGACAAGTACTAGATCTGTTTCAGGGAAGTCATCATTGATCTCGTCCATTTCGAGCACCACATCATATGGTACTCCTGCTTCTGCCAGTAAAACATTGAGTTGTCCAGGCATACGACCAGCCACAGGATGGATACCAAACCTTACATTCTTGCCCTTCTTCCTCAAAATATCAACCATTTCTGCAATTGGATACTGGGCCTTCGCAACACACAATCCATAACCTGAAAATAGCCAATCAGTTAATTTGCCAGTATATTAATAAAAGCTAATACTAAATGTTAATCTGTTACAAACAGCTAAATGATATACACAATTAAAATAAAGTTTGGGTAACTTTTCTAAGAGATAGAAATTTATATATAATGTAGTTTCAGCTTTGAAAAAAGTTACTACTATGGTAATTTTGAAGGTTAGTCTCGGCTTTGAAACACATTACTAATTTTGAAGATTAAATTTCCCGTTCTTTATAGGAGGTGGAGAAAAATCCTTCCTCCACAAGCCATGCCAGGAGCAAAGGTCTAGTAACCCCTTCTCTTGTATAAATTACTAAGTGTAAAAAGAAGAAAAATCTTTACATTTTTTTTTTTGGGTCACCTTTCCTTGGTGGGAGATGCCTAGTGCATTATATATAAAAAAAGAAAATTAAGTCTCACCTGGTACAATGATAATGTTCTTGGCATTGGTCATCATCTCTACTGTCTGCTCAATATTTGTTTCTGTATGTGTGCCAGTGATCTCCATGGGCTTTCCAGTGCCAGTTGAAGAAGTGCCAAAGCCTCCCATAATAACATTGGGCAAGGACCGATTCATGGCCTGAACAATAAAACGCATGTAGATTACATAAATAAGTTTTCTATAAATCTAACTGAAGACTGGTACTCCCAACAGAAATTATTCAAACTATCCTTTTGTAAATATAATACTGTATAGATAATAACTCAACATTATTTATCTCAATATAGGCCTACAGCTGCCATAAAGACATACAGAATCTACAAAAAAAAAAAATCTTATTGCAATTACATACAAGTGTTTTTTGTACTGTGAAGTATTCCCAAATATCATAAGAACTCAGGTACAGTAAACCCTTGATATAACAGTCTTGGTGGGGATGGGGGGGAAGGGAGAGGAGGAATTTCTGAATGCCTGTTAAATCAGAATAATGTTTAAAGCTATAAAAAAAAGCACTTAAGCACTCTACTGTATACCTAATATAGGAGTGTACACAGAATTTAGTTATTGCAACATACTTTGAAAATAAAGGAGTTAAAAGTACAATATAACCAGCGATTATATTGTACAGGGTTTACTGTACTACCAAATGGCAATTAAATTTAAACAAAAACCTCATAATACACCCAAGTGGATTTACATGTCAAATACCACTTTCTGTATAGTAGTGCCAGAACCAAACTGACCTTGCACATGATGTATGAGAGGATAGCACCAGAGGAACCAATCAGAGCACCGACAACTGTCATGAGATTGTTATTCAACATGAAGCCCTCAGCACACAGGGCCCACCCTGAGTAACTGTTCAGCACTGTGATCACCACTGGCATATCGGCACCTGCCACAATAATTTTTGTAATTGACATTCTCAGTCTTTTATTAAAAGTAAGAACTAACCTAGTAATAAGTATGTACAAAAAATATATACAAGTACAGTGGTACCTCGGTTAACGATATTTTTTCATTCCAGAATGCTGTTCAAGTGCCATTACCAAACGAATTTATCCCCATTAGGAATAATGTAAAATAGACTAGTCCTTTTAGACCCCTAAAAATACACTTACAAAAGCATTTAAAAAAATAAACTTACATAAAAGGGTGAGTTTGGGGACCATCGTTAACCAAGGTACCACTGTATTTTCTATGATAAAGCTTGAGGGTCATACCTAAGAATGCAGTATCTAACAATGCTATTAACAACTCTGGCTAAAAATTTTGCACTACGTATATAGAATGCTATTGGATGACCTTATTCAAGCAAGAGTGAATGTTAATTAAATTTTTTAATTTCATTGATGGCTTTTTTTTTTCAAAATGACTATTATAAGCATTGGACATTTAGGTATAACACGCACAACTCTTAATATTAAAAAAAAATATTTTCCATAAGTATAACAGTAATCAGTGGAAAGCTTAACTGAATTCTCTACATATTTTATTAACATTCTTGCTTCATTAAATCAAGTTTGACATACTACACAAAATTTTATATTTTTTGCACAAGCGAGTCAAACAGCAGTGGGAAAACTAAAATCACTCAATAAATAATTAATCTGATATTACTAAGATGAAGTATAATGTTATTTCAGCATGTTAAAAATAAGACAAAAAGACAACAAACCTCCAATAGCCATTGTGAGAGTGACACCCATGAGAGCAGACATGGTAGTAGTTGCTCCTAACATTGAAAGTCCAACACCGAGTGAGGGGTCTACCATATAGTAACCCATCGCTCCCACATTGGCTGCCAGAAGACTAGCATTCAAGGCATGGCGGCCAGGTAGGAGTAGGGGCGCAGAATTCAGAAGACCTTGCAATTTGCCATAAGCCACCAGTGAACCACTGAAGGAAGTCACATGTATTTATGTATGCACTGAGAAATATCACCAAATCGTTTAAAATGTTGAATAATTTGTGCCACAAAAATAGTGTAGAATGGAAAATGAGGCAACATAGCACTAGATTCTATGATTAGCAACACAATAATGAATGAGTGAGGAAAGTGTGTTGCAAGTATCATGTGATCACAAAGAAATTTTTATACAAGTTTTGGAAAGTATAAGACATAGAAGTTGGTGCAAAATGATGAGAGATCAGGTAAGCCAGCTTGCAAGAGCAGTGATTTTCATCTACCATACTTTCAGTGCTCTATGGTAACATAAATGACAGCAAAGGCCTAAGGTTTCATACACTGAACAAAAATGATCTGTTCATACAAAAAGAAAATACAGTACATACCTGAATGTAACGCCTCCAATGTAAGTTCCCAAGAAGAGAGCAGTCTTAATGGCATTGGCAGCAGGATCAGTGGCAAATTGTGGGAATTCATGCAAGAATGTGGATATACATGTCAACACAGCAGCAGCACCAACCAAGCTGTTCAGAGGATAACATACCAGTTAGTTAATATATATTACCTTCCCTCATAATAAAACTAAAATACAGCATAATAATAGTATGTTTATAGACTTAAATGTGAACTACATTAACAAAAACATTCTTCAGAGTACCCTTAAAATGTTAAAAAATTTAGCATTATTGACAACATTATTATACCCTCAAAAGCTGGTCTTTGCAGTGAGGGTTAGCACTCCCGGGATAATACCTTTTGTTGAAGTCCCCATTAAGTTTCTTATCCAAATTATTCCTGTTTTCTTTTACCAGGGTATCTGGCACATACAACTAAATTGTATTTTTAATTGATTTTAATAAAAAAAAATTATAACTAAAATACTGTAACCCCTGCTGTTAACAGTGGGCAAGTAGTTTTCAAATATAAAGTGCTCTGACTAGATAAATCATTCAGTGCCCTTGGCAATTAAAAAAATTAAAACAGTTAACAAATACTACTAATATGACTCCTGCTGTTAACAGTAGACATATACAGCAGCTCTAAAAAATAATTAAAAGTGACATACGTACCTGTGGAAGGCAGCTACTAGCTGAGGCAGGTCAGTTATCTCAATCTTTTTAGCAATAGTGGTACCAATGAGTCCACCCATGCCTGCTGCAACTCCCATTTGCATCAGCACTGGATTTGATGGTACAAGCTGGCCTATGGTTGCAGCAATGCCACCAGATACACCAATCTAAGCAGATAATGGTACAAGGAATAAATAACAAAAATAGCTTAAAATCTTTCATAAAAATAACTGACGTCAGGATTAACTAATTTTAAAATATAATCTGTAAGATTAAAGCATGATATAGGAGTTCACTAACATGAAATCAAAGTTAACACCTTATTTTAGCAACCTCTAAAGTATGTAATTTTTTAATAACTTTTGCATTAACCTTTCTTTATTCCCTTTTAATGCAACAAAAAAAGCAAACTAATTCTCTAATTCATATTAAGTAATTTGACTTATGTTTAATGAAACAAACCAAAGGTTTTTTTTTACCTAATTTCTCTCCATTGTGTAAAATCTAGCACAGCCATGTAACAAATTCTGAGACCTTTGCATTCATTTGTTGACATAAATTGCCTCATATACAGTACTTAGATGAATCCTTTATTTTTATGTAACCAATCCAAAACTTAACTTGCATTAGAAGATTGTTCTCAAATTGCTTCTATTAACGCACCATTAATTTTCCCCGAAAGAGCAAAATGATAATATCCCACCATTCCAAGCGTGTTGCCCAGTCTGCAGGTCTTCTGGTTTGAGAGTCCTGCCAGGGCACCAACACAGCAGAGGGAGGCAGCAAGGTAGGCCATCTGGTGACTCTCTGCATAACCACTAGCAGCAGTGGCTGCATAACCACCAATAAAGGTAGCAGCAGGAATGGCATACAAGTAATTGTATTCTGGAGGATCAGTTGGCCTGTACAAGTAAAAACAAGTGAAGACACACTCATAACTTTTATTATACCAAAAAAAATAGTGTGTTACTTTATTCATTGTACAAGTAAATCAATTTTAAAAGTAATATGGCTCTTCAAAATTAAGTGATCATACATACCGTTTGAACATGTCCAACATTCTCTGAGTAACAATAAATCCACCAAAGATGTTAATGAAGGAGATAAAGGCAGCAGATGCAGCTAGTGCTTGGATGATGTTCGAAGGATAGTAACCTCCACCCATCAGCAGCAGACCACCCACAGCAGTGATCCCTGTAACACAGATTGGCTTTTATATTCCTTGTGGCACATGCAAGAAGCTTCTGACCTTCAAGGCATTCAATGCAATACGTCTTGATATTTGGAAGCTAATAATAGTTAAAAAATATTTATACACAAGGTGGTATACCATATAAAGGCAAAGTATTGTGATTTACAAACAAATTATCATGAATCAGAGAAATATTGCAACATACACACAATTACCCAGCAACACAAGGAAATGTGTGCAATATTGTCAGGCAAGCTTTTAAATTTCTAATTTAACTATGTGTGGTGTGAATATAATGCAGAGAATCCGTAGTTTGGAGATTAGGAGGAGGTGTGGGATTACCAAAACTATTATCCAGAGGGCTGAGGAGGGGTTATTGAGATGGTTTGGACATGTAGAGAGGATGGAATGAAATAGAATAACTTCGAGTGTATAAATCTGTAGTGGAGGGAAGGCAGGGTAGGGGTCGGCCTAGGAAAGGTTTGGAGGGAAGGGGTAAAGGTGGTTTTGTGCGAGGGGCTTGGACTTCCAGCAACCGTGCATGAGCGTGTTAGATAGGAGTGAATGGAGACAAATGGTTTTTAGGACTTTATGTGCTGTTGGAGTGTAAGCAAGGTAACATTTTATGAAGGGATTCAGGGAAACCAGCAGGCGGACTTGATTCCTGGAGATGGGAAGTACAGTGCCGGCACTCTGAAGGAGGGGTGTTAATACTGCAGTTTTATAACTGTAGTGTAAGCATGACTCTGGCAAGGCAGTGATGGAGTGAATGATAATGAAAGTTTTTCATTTTCGGGTCACCTGCCTTGGTGGGAAACAGCCGATGTGTTAATAATAAATAGTTTATTTGAACCCACACTTATGCTTTCCCACTAATTTACTTTCATTGAAATAACCTTTGTATTTAATACAAATATTTAGTTCTTTGATATTATAATAATATTACCAATCATCATTCACAATATATTTTAAAGGTTGTACAGTATGTGTACTAAAAATGTGATGAAATGGTCAGATGCTGAAAGACTGAATACGATTCTGAATGATGAATTGCCAAACAGATTGATGCACTGGCAATTCAAATGGTCATGCTGAAACAGGAACATTGCCAAATTCTTGATATGGAAAAGGGATTCCCTAATATTTAGTGCTCGGTGGGAGACAGCCGACTTATTGAAAAAAAAAAAATATATATATATTATTTGTGTGGGGGTGTGATATCATCAGCAATAACATTATTAGCAGGCAAATTTCATTAAGTGTTTTGTCAATTAGTGAGCCTTGTACAAACAGTTCAATAAAAAAATTTCATTCATTAAATACTTAGGTATTCACTATCACAAAATTGATTATCACACTAGTCAAGTAGCTGTCTTCCCTTACAATTTTTTAATTAGTCACAACCCTTGCCAATTTATCACATTCAAGAGCAAGCTTTGAGTAAATGTCCATGTACCAATTTGTTAAGCTTATTTAAGCCTTGGTAAGTAAGTACAGTGGAACCCCGGTTAACGAACACCCCGGAAATCGTGCAATTATGTAAGTATAATATTGAAAGTGCTTGTGGAAGTGTATTTTTGGGGGTCTGAAATAGACTAACATAAATGACATTTTTTCTTAAGGAAGTAAATTCGTTCGGTAATGGCACTTGAGCAGGCTTCTGCAATGAATTATTTTCGTTAACCGGGGTTCCACTGTACAATGCCTGCACTTTAAAGGAGGGGTTTGGGATATTGGCAGTTTGGAGGGACTTCTGAACTGTCGTATCTGAGCGCCTCTGCAAAGACAGTGATTATGTATGAGTGAGGTGAAAGTGTTGAATGATGATGAAAGTATTTTCTTTCTTTTTGGGTCACCCTGCCTCCGTGGGAGACGGCTGACGTGTAAAAAAAAGTAAGTACACAAAGCTTATCTAGATCAGAAGTTTATATGAAACTCACCCGAAATGGCATTTGTAACTGACATGAGTGGAGAGTGGAGAGCAGGAGTGACAGACCAAACTGTGTGATAGCCCACAATTCCAGCCAAGGCAAATGTGGTCATCATCTGAGTCATGGCAGCATTGGGTGAGCCCATGCCCAAGCTCACCAAGCTACCCAAACCTGTGAATAATTACATTTAAGGGGTAGTGTGCAAACTAAGAGTTATGTACAGGTCATTTTAGCATTGGGATCTGTTTGAAAATATAATATCTAACATACTGACTAAATAAAAAAGCATTCATAACTTGCTACATTTTTTAAAATGCAATAACTACAGTTTTGTATAGCTTTATAGTTCTTAAGAGAAAAAAACATTTGCTCTTATGTTCATTTCTGATTTACAACATTTATTACTAACATTAGCAAATATAAGTCTTTAATTTTAAAATTCTGAAGATGAACAAGACACTAAGTTGAATAATTATTTATACTCCTCCAATAGCCCTGTCAAGTGACTCCAGCAAGCAGCAAGTTGAGAGAGGGGGCCAGAAGCGGAGACTCGACCCCTGCAATCACAAATATTGGAGCACAAATACCCATTTCTGAAGCAGCTTCTTCAATTCATTATGTATGTTGCTAAATTTGGCATCTCTTCTTAGTGGTTTTAATAAATTTCTTCAGAATAAAAAATGCCTATGCCCCTTACTGATTTATGGTCCAGAAACATACAACTAACACTCCAGCACAGCATCATTAAATATGCACTTCCTACTGTGTTCCCAGCAATGTAAATTTATACACACTTAAGAACACAAATTTAAAATTATGTTCGTACTTGCCTGAGGTGTACATGAGGGCATCCTTAAGGGTCAAGTTGAAGTAATTAGGTGGGGGTGGTGGTTCCTTCACTACAGCTGCTGTGCTTGCCACTGCTGTTGGTAAAGGCTCAGGGGGAGGAGGAGGTGGCCACAGCATCTTGCCATTTTGCAGTATGATAGACCCTCTTACTACTTCATCATCTAAGTTAATATTAAAATGATCTTTATCACCAATGGAGAGCAGGAACTTAGAGATGTTATTGCCATACAAAAATGAAGCTTGAGTGGCTAGACGTGATGGCAGGTCCGTCAGTCCAATGTGAGTAACATCGTTGTAAACTGATATCTCACCAGGGACAGTTGTTTCAATATTGCCTCCACTTTCTGCGGCCAAATCTACCACAACTGAACCAGGTTTCATAGCCTCAATATGTTCCTGAAGAAAAAGTTTTATTAATAGGCATTCTGAAACATTTGAAGTGTTGTTTTATTCCTGTCCTAGATTTACAATCTCCAACACCTTTTTGTAAGAAAGGTAACAACTAAATTTTCTTGTCAAACCAGCTACTAATACCTTTGAATATTCACAATGAATATAATAAAATTATTTATACACAAATTCTAAAACTAGATTGACTATTAAAAATAAAGGTCTTTGCACTTATAGCAATATAAAATAAGATTCTAAAATAGAAGATGCAAACACTTAGGGACAAAGAAAACAAGAATAAGACAGAAAAGTTATATGGCCAGAAAAGAAACTATATTGTAAATACAAAAATGCTGTTATTCCCAAAAAGTGTTCTATGTAAGACCACTTAGTACAGTACTACAATGTTATAGTACGTATACAGAATGGGAAAGAGTAACTAGTGGGGTTCCACAAGGATCAGTTTTAGGACCAGTACTGTTTTCTGGTTTATGTGAATGACATTCCAAATGGGATTCAGATATACAGTGGTCCCCCGCCTAACGAGCACCCCGGAAATCGTACAATTTTTTTTTTTTTTTTTTTTTTTCAACAAGTCGGCCGTCTCCCACCGAGGCAGGGTGACCCAAAAAGAAAGAAAATCCCCAAAAAGAAAACACTTTCATCATCATTCAACACTTTCACCACACTCATACATAATCACTGTCTTTGCAGAGGAGCTCAGATACGACAGCTGAGAAAAGTCCCTCCCAGCTGTCACTATCTCAGACCCCTCCTTTAAAGTGCAGGCATTGTACTTCCCATTTCCAGGACTCAAGTCCAACTAAATCAATTAACTGGTTTCCCTGAATCCCTTCACACAATGTTACCCTGCTCACACTCCAACAGATCGTCATGTCCCAAAACCATTCGTCTCCATTCACTCCTATCTAACACGCTCACACATGCCCTCTGGAAGTCCAAGCCCTCGCCCACAAAACCTCCTTTACCCCTTCCTCCAACCTTTTCTAGGACGACCCCTACCCCGCCTTCCTTCCCTACAGATTTATACGCTCTCCAAGTCATTCTACTTTGATCCATTCTCTCTAAATGACCAAACCACCTCAACAACCCCTCTTCAGCCCTCTGACAAATACTTTTAGTAACTCCACACCTTCTCCTAATTTCCACATTCCGAATTTTCTGCATAATATTTACACCACACATTGCCCTTAGACAGGACATCTCCACTGCCTCCAGCCTCCTCCTCGCTGCAGCATTTGCAACCCATGCTTCACACCCATATAAGAGTGTTGGTACCACTATACTTTCGTACATTCCCTTCTTTGCCTCCATGGATAACATTTTTGTCTCCACAGATACCTCAATGCACCACTCACCTTTTTTCCTTCATCAATTCTATGGTTAACCTCATCCTTCATAAACCCATCCGCTGACACATCAACTCCCAAATATCTGAAAACATTTACTTCTTCCATAATCCCTCTCTCCAATGTGATATCCAATTTTTCTTTATTTAAATCGTTTGATACCCTCATCACCTTACTCTTATCTATGTTCACTTTTAACTTTCTACCTTTACACACTCTCCCAAACTCGTCCACTAACCTTGCAACTTTTCTTTAGAATCTCCCATAAGCACAGTATCATCAGCAAAAAGTAACTGTGTCAACTCCCATTTTGCATTTAATTCTCCATAATTTAATCCCACCCTCTCCCCAACACCCTAGCATTTACTTCTTTTACAACCCCATCTATAAATATATTAAACAACCATGGTGACATTACACAACCCTGTCTAAGACCTACTTTTACCGGGAAGTAATCTCCCTCTCTCCTACACACCCTAACCTGAGCCTCACTATCCTCATAAAAACTCTTTACAGCCTTCAGTAACTTACTACCTATTCCATACACTTGCAACATTTGCCACATTGCTCCCCTATCCACTCTATCATATGCCTTTTCTAAATCCATAAATGCAATAAAAACTTCTCTACCTTTATCTAAATACTGTTCACATATATACTTCACTGTAAACACTTGATCTACACATCCCCTACCCACTCTAAAGCCTCCTTGCTCATCTGCAATCCTACTCTCTGTCTTACCTCTAATTCTTTCAATAATAACCCTGCCATACACTTTACCTGGTATACTCAGTAAACTTATTCCCCTATAATTTTTACATTCTCTTTTATCCCCCTTCCCTTTATATAAAGGAACTATACATGCTCGCTGCCAATCCCTAGGTACCTTCCCCTCTTTCATACATTTATTAAACAAAAATACCAACCACTCCAGCACTATATCCTATATAATATTGTAAGTGCTTGTGGAAGTGTATTTTTGGGGGTCTGAAATAGACTAACCTATGTGACATTATTTCTTAAGGAAGTAAATTCATTCGGTAATGGCACTTGAACAGGCTTCTGGAATGAATTTTGCTCGTTAGGCGGGGGACCACTGTATCCCAGTCTGCTGATTATGTAATACAGCCTCTCCTCACTTAGCGATGTACATACTCGTTTACTGACGTCTCAGACTTACGACAGGCTCTCTGACCAGTATACATACCTATATTATGTATATTAGAGCTGATTTTCTCTATTCTGTTTATTACAATATAGTACAGTACACTACTGTATAAACGTTTAAAAATATAGTACCAGAAATGTTATAAATGGTCCAAAGGTGACATTAAAACAATATAAAAAATGGTTGACACAAACCCTTTACCATTATAGTATGCTCCTCACTTAGCGACTAATTTGTTTACAGATGTGGTCTTAGGAACGGAACTCAGTTGTTAAGTGAGGAAAGGCTGTATGAGGAGAATAAAAACATTTAAGGATAAGGAAAAGGTCTGAAGGGATCCAGACAAATTGCAAGGGGTCAGAAAAGTGGTTGCTTGAATTCAGCTCCTGTAAAAGCAAGGTCATGAAGACTGGGGAAGAAGCAAGACCAAAAAACAGGGTATAGACTATGGGGACAGAAGCTGCAGACTTCACTCAAAGAGAAAGAAAGACCTTGGGGTAAACATAGTGCCCAATATAACACCAGAGACTCACATCAGTCAAATAACCTCTGCAGCTAATGCCCATCTAGCAACTCTAAGTAGCCTTCAGGAATATCAACAAAGTCATTCCAGGCCTTTTATACAACTTATGTTAGGCCCATCTTAGAGGATGCAGCAACAGTATGGGACATGCGGAACAGAGTGCAGAAGAATGCAACAAGACTTGTTCCTGAGTTAAGTGGCATGAGCTATGAGGCAACACTATTGGAATTGTGCCTAATGATAAGGTAGACAGGGATAAGTTGTTTGAGAGGCGAGAAACTGTAACTTGGGGACTATTGGAAGTTAAAGTCACAGATGAGCCAAAGGGATGTTAAGAAGTATTTCTTCTGTCTCGGAATGTTCGGAAAGTGGAATGATCTTGATGAGGAAGTTATGGAGACAGGCTCCATACATAGTTTTAAGAGCAGGTACTACAGGTCCCACAAGGCTAAGAGGGAGTGAATGTAAAGAGTGGTAAGTTGAGAGAGCCAGGACCTGAGAATCAACCCTTGCAACTACAAATAGAAGAGAACAATACAATCAGACCCTTAAATTCGAGTGCGTTGCAATTTGATAATACATTTTTACTAAAGGCCATTCAGTGTTTAGCTTCGAGTATTCGTGGCTTTTATTGACATCCACTGTCTTAGCTTGACAAATGACACATAAGTTGAAAAATAAGAAAAGGATTTCATTCAAAATGTACTTTTTTTTTTTTTTTTTTTAATCAATGTTAATATTGAGCAGATTAGAGCAACATTTCAAAAGATACGGCTAAATTTTTTTTTACATAACTTGAGCATGAAAATTTTTCCATTATCTGCATTATGAACATTCACATTCACAGTACCTGAAGGAAACTAATCCCATGAATTACAGAGTTCAACTGAAAAGTACCTCAAAAACCCTAATGCAGCTGCTAAACACGAGTAATAATGAAAAAAATAATAATATTAAGTTCTTCCTAGGTTAGGTTGACACACTGGGAGTACTACCTCCGTGAGTGAAATGAAGCCTGTAATTGTTTTCATGATGGCAGATTGCGGGTCTTTTGTCTCAAACATGAAGATTTCAAGTACGTCTTGCATTCTATTTAGGTACACAACTGTACAGCATTTTATACTGGTCACCTCGTTTACGTGTCCAACCGCTTTATGTAGTCTATTTTAAACTGCTTTTGTGAAATGATTTTTGGGTCAAAAGACTAGTCTATTTTCATTATTCCTCATGATAAATCTTTTGGTAATAGGCACAACACATTCTGAATGAAATATGTTAACGATAACTGATATATATAACACCTCTGGGTTTTTCTTACTGGTCTCTCTCTAGTTTATTTCTCTTATCTCTATGGAAGTGGACAGAATTCTTCCTCAGTAGCCATGCATGTATAAGGCACAAATTCAGGGCAGGGCAGTCATTACTAAATTTATAGCTTTTCTTTTGGGTACTCTATTCGGGGTTATATGCATTGAAAAGAATAAAGTTCTTTTATTTTTTTTAACACATCGCATCCACCAAGGCAGGTGGCGAAAAACTTTCATCATCATTACTCCATCATTTTCAATGCAATAATTATAAAACTGCAACTTAAACCTCCTCAGGTGCAGAATGTTCTACCTTAATTAGAACTGAGCCTCTTGCACAGGAATAAGATGTTAAATGATATATCAATTCTTTGGCTTGCTTTGCAAACAGCATCTTGCTTTCAATAAACTCTTTTGACATCTCCTTTGCATACACCTGTAGCCAGATTTCTTGTTATATTTTGTACATATTATAAGAAATGTTATATAAATAAATCTTGCAAATTAAAGAATGAACTCACTGTACATGGGGATTTTGTACATTAAATATTGTGAGAATTTACTAAGAACAGTTTTGCGCACTGGATGGCATTCTTTATTGTGTTCTACTCTGATACAACAGTCTAACCTGCCGGATGGAATACACTCGGGCTATTACATTCAGAACTTTCACACAAAGTACATGTAATAACTTGAGTTAATGCAAATTTTACAGGCCCAGAAGTGCACGCAATGTATACTAAAAGTACTCGAGCATTATTCTTAAATAATGACACCAGTGTATACTGCTTCATAAAATTAGACCTCTGAGAAGGAATCCCTTATTAAGACAGATGCAGGATTTGCTTAATGATGATTTCCTCTCTATAAAAGATATCATTCAATTTAAACTGGACATGTTAAACTGAACCCCAATTTAATTGATTTTGGACTTAGACAAAATTTGTTGTCTGGACAAAATCTGAAAACACCAAAATTGTCAGTTATTGTTGTGGTTCACTGGTTAAACGGTTTGAAATAGAAGTCCACTGTTTCTGAAAATGCCCATTATGGTTACAATCATAAAGAAATAGTCTCATCATTCAGATTTAACAGACAACTGGCATTACTGGACACCTTAAGCTGCCATAAAAATACTATTACACATATGCAAAAATCACTATAAAGGCGACTGAAAAAAGCATATAATCACACGTAATTGTACATAACCACACAAAATCACTTGGATGTTTATTATTTTATCACTATCAGACCTTTATTTAAGGCATTTCCAAATCCTTTCTACTCGATTAAATGTAAGATCAATACAGTGGTACCCAGAGTTTCGAACTGCTCCCAACTCGACCAATTATGTGAGTGTATTTTTGTAAGTGCTTTTGTAAGTGTATTTTTGGGGTCTAAACAGACTAATCTAATTTACATTATTCCTTATGGGAACAAATTCGTTCGGTAACGGCACTTGAACAGCATTTTGGAACGAAGAAAGTTCGAAACTCGCGGTTCCTCTGCATATGGAACAGGAATAGTGTATCACAAAAACTATCATCTTTCCTAATAACCAGACAATGTTTTTACTTTGCCATCCTATATTTTCCTTCTCTAAAACTTTTTGCTTTCAGAAGGATATTAATTAAAGTTCAATGTAAATTAAGAAAAGCTTTAAAAAAACAAGGAAACAACAAGAACCATTACAGTTAAGAGCATTTAGGAAACTTGCCTCAACATGGACTTCCAAAAACTCTGCTCCAAAAGATTCAACTTGTTCTTTGACAGCTGCTCGAGTGTCAAAGGCACGCACAATGGCACCCATATTTTTAGCTTGTCCAACAGCAGCCAGACCTGCTACACCACCACCAATGACCAAAACTTTAGCAGGAGGAACCTTGCCTGCAGCCGTTATCTGACCTGAAAGTATAATTCTATTATATGAACGCTTCTACAGTATTTAACAAGTGTAGCTGCTGCCCTCTCATATTTTTTTCCTGGGCAATACTAGCATTTCTCTTAACTATTCAAAATTTTCTGAAAGAATTTTGACACTGCACAAGATGATTTCAGGAATATTTTATTAAATGCTAAGTGGAGTCAAGTTCCTGAAAGCACTTTAATTTGGTTTCATATACATACTATACTGATAATACTGCATCACAGTGATGATACCAACACATTATATGGAAGAGGCTGGAGGTAGTGAAAATGTGTTTGAGGGCAATGTGTGGTACTCACCTATATATATGGCTGCAAGGGTCAAGTCTTAGCTCCTGTCCTCACTTCTCAATTTCCAGCTTGCCAGATTCACTCCCTCCTACCCTTTTGGGCCTATTGTACCTGCTCTTAAAGTTATGTATTGAGAATGCCTCTACCACTTATTCACCAAGATCATTTCACTTTTTGACCACCCTGAGGCTGAAGAAATACTTCCTGACATCCCTGTGGCTCATCTGTCTAACTTCCAGCTGTGTCCTGGAGTTCCCATTTCTCAAAAGTATTTTATATGCTATTATCATATATCCCCTGGTTATTTTATCCTCCAGTGTCACTAAATGTAATTCCATTAGCCTCTTCCCACAGCCCATACCCCTTAACTTGGGAACAAGCCTTGTTGCATACTTCCGCACTTCTCCAGTTTCCATGCTTCCTCAGGTGCTTTATCCTCTATTGATATTTAGCAACTTACGTCTTATTGAGCAACAGAGTCCTTCCTTTTGAGGGATTCAGTACTGCAAGCACTAGACACACTTGTCATAGATTCTGCAGTTTGTCAAACTGCACAAAGTATTCTTCACTATCACTGCTGTCTTTCTTCTTTATATACATACAATGATACTTAATTCCTCCTTACCAGTCAAAAACTTGTCTATTTTTCCTATGGTGACCCAGCTTGAAGTTATAAAATCAACTTAGTGGACTGCAATGAACTTAGCTATTTTATTTACTGTCTATAATTCTGGAACATCTTACAAACATACTTAAAGAGAATATAAAACTTATGGCTACCTCTCTATTGCCAAGGCAAAATAGAATAGCAGAAAATACAGGAAATTGAGGTGATAAAACCCTGGTTACATTGGCTCAGTACAACAGGTCCACACTACAATTTCCTCTCTCCAAACAAACTTGCCTGTGAAGAAACGGCCAAAGTGATTAGAGGCTTCAACCACTGCTCGGTAACCAGCAATATTAGCCATAGAACTTAGTGCATCGAACACCTGGGCACGAGATATTCTTGGTATACAATCCATGGCTGAAATAAAAAATGGGTAATAATTTAACTGCACTTAAAAACTAATGTAGCATAAGCTTGTACTCAATCCACATTAAATGAGTGAAATATATTAATACTGTATAGAAAAATAATGCTTTTATATACTGTATTCAATAAAAAGTTATATCAAGTAACAGCATAACAAAAAGTTTGTTACTCCTGTATAAGCCTTTATCGGTTCCATACAAGTCTTCCCCTAATACCATATATGATACAGCTATTTCAAGTTCAAATCATGGATCAAATTTCATAAAACAAAAAATAATCTTCTTTCAACACACCGGCTGTATCCCACCGAGGCGGGGTGGCCCAAAAGAAAAAAAAATGAAAATTTCTCCTTTTACATTTAGTAATATATACAGGAGAAGGGGTTACTAGCCCCTTGCTCCTGGCATTTTAGTCACCTTTTACGACGTGTATGGAAAAACAAAAAATATTCCCTTATAAACCAAAAACAAGGATAAAGAGCACTAACAATTAAAGAAACTCACCAAATACAGTCATATTTTTGGCAGCTAGTTTCTTAAGTAGCTCCTGGTTTTGTGCAGGATACAAGAAAGACACCAAGGTGTTTCCGCCCCTCAACAGGTCTACCTCCTCTGTCAGTGGCTGACGCACTTTCAACACAATGTCTGTAAAACAATTTTTTTATGTCATATTCCCACATATAACTAATATAGGCTATGACAGTTACACTAGAAAATACGTAAAAGAGCAGCAAATGAAATAATAACTTATAAAAGTAAAATAATAATGCTATACTGAAATTATTACATTAAAAATATTCCAATAAGAACTTTGCAGTTACACTAAAAGGTTACTATATATACTGTATATACATTTTAAAAGGTATTGTAGCTAATAACACTTCTGGGGAGGCAGAAATACTGCATACCAACTTACCATTTTCACCTACAGCAATGTGGTCTCCTTTGCACTTACTTTAAATTCCTTAAACAGCTCTCACCCCCACAGACTGTCCTTCAAACACTTACACCAGTGACTCCTTACTATTACTGCCATACTCTTAATGAATTCTAAAGGAAAGGAGGAAAGAGCTAGAGATTCCAGTTCTCTTCATCAAATTCTATTTACATGTCCTATCTCTTAAGTCTTGCTCCTATCAGTACAAGGCAAATCAGGCTGCACCATACAATCTTTTTTTTTTCATTGGCTCCTAGGCCTGAATAAGGATTGGCTTCATAAAGAGGTCAACAAGTCACATAACTAGTGAACAAATCTGCACTCATCTAGGATTTGATATATCTCAGCATGAATCACTCACAGCCCAGCCAATCCAATCAACTCTAACTCTAACACTACCTCCCACTCACTTTCTTATGGAGCACACCTATGTTAGGCTATCATACAATACACAATTTTTCTATTTAAATGTCTAAATACAATTATGACTAGGAGATACTGGGTTAGTTTTCACTAATCCTGTACGGTAGTGATTAAACATGTAAATCAATATACATCCTAAAATAGTGTTGGTTATTCTGCATGAAAGTTAAAGAAAACTCACCAGCTCCAAATGCAGAACTCCTGTCAACAATTTTAGCTCCAGCTTCTTCGAAGGCAGAATTATAATACTTGGCTTCCATACCCGCTCCATCTTCTATAACTATATTGAAACCTTTTTTGGTAAGCGCAATCACTGATGCTGGAGCCAGTGCCACTCTGCAAGCAGTTAAAAAATATGTTGAAGAAATCATTTAAACTTTATCCATGACTATCCTTGACAATTAAAATACCCACTATTGTACAGTGTGTACTGTACATGATAGCTTCATGTTTCATACTTATACACCTGCTACCACAGCTTTCTTTTACCCTTCTTTATTTCTTCCTTCTGCACAACCACAACCCTCTTTATCTGACCTATTAATAACAGAACAGTATTCTCTAAGTGTGCTTATGCCAAGTGAGTGTAAAACGAAAGCCTGTAATTGTTTTACATGATGGTAGAATTGCTGGCGTCTTTTTTTCTGTCTCATAAACATGCGAGATTTCAGGTACGTCTTGCTACTTCTACTTACACTTAGGTCACACTACACATGCATGTACAAGCATACATATACACACTTCTCTGGGGTTTCTTCTATTTTCTTACTAGTTCTTGTTCTTGTTTTATTTTCTATCTCCAAGGGAAAGTGGAACAGAATTCTTCCTCCATAAGCCATGCGTGTTGTAAGAGGCGACTAAAATGCCAGGAGCAAGGGGCTAGTAACCCCTTCTCCTGTATACATTAGTAAAGTTAAAAAGAGAAACTTTTGTTTTTCTTTTTGGGCCACCCTGCTTCGGTGGGATATGGACAGTTTGTTGATAGATAGATATATACACAGATTATCAGGTCTCTCTCTCTCTTCCTCATCTGAAAGAGTACACTCAAGTGTCTTGAGGCATTCTCATAAGTTTAAATGTTTAATTCTATTTAGGCAGTAAATGACCTCTATTTTGAACCCTTTCCTCCCATAGCCACACAAGAACTAATGTCTAAAACATTTTAAACTCATATTACAACACACACACATTTCCTGCAATCCTCCACACCTGTTACATGTTGCCCCATACATTAAAAACCCAAGGCATCACATTATACTCTCTTCACTCACCTTTTCTCATTTTGCCATATTTCTTTAGGTACACCGATGGTCACGTTCTTGTATGGAATACCAGGGATTGCTTCGACAGGTTTAGCAGCTTCATGGAGACGTGCACGTGTTCTCAGGCCTCTAATAGAGCTGATAAGAGGTCTATGCCCACTCCCTGCTACTTCAAGCGTCGTCAACGAGAAGCGTAGGACTGACGCCATCTCTGAAAAAAATTATTTGATTACATATTGCAAAATCAATAATTAATGATTACTTAATTTCTTTTAATATATACATGTATGATCCAGCATCATCATTACTTAAATTACACAATATGAATACTGTACAAGGCTAAGTACGTATATGTAGACAATATTAAACTACAAAAATAAGTCATTTTCATTCTTTTTGTTAACAAGACAACAGTGGTATTGTAATGTATCCAATTTTCATAATACAGTAAAAAAAAGGACAAATAAGCAGTACAGTATGTACATACTTGGATACACAAAGGAGGCTCTCTGTTGTACAATATTTATGAACTAGTAAAAGGTATGTATATGATTGGCTGGATAAAGAATTTATGCATCTTGACCATGTACAGCAGTGCACACATTTGAACTAAATGGTTGTTAAAATATTTAATGCATTTATGAGGAGAGACTCCAAGTAAGGTTATGTTACTGTCATTTCCAGTTTGTGGGTCTTAAGCAAAGATGTATGATGCCTATTTAATGTTTAGAAATGGAAGCTTTTATTTAACCCTATACCAGGGCAAAACGTCAATAAAGGATCATTTTACAATACATTTCAATATCATTTTCCATTGTGCCAGTGTATTTCATACCAACTCTCTCCATTGAATATTTAAGCCCACTTCTTCAGGATGTGACCCACAATGATCCTGGGTTAATAATATGAATAATCGTTTTCAACACACAGCCCATAGCTTGTGCCCTGTGCTCAATATGTTTTTTTTTGTGACTGATGGTTAGGTGCAGCCAGCTGGCTGGGTGGGTACTCAAATTGGTACAAGTGCCTACTGCATATTAGTGTAGGTAGTGAGTAGTAGTGTAGACTAAACAAAATTAATCTGTCTAACTCTTAAGTTTATTTAAGTTCAGGTACACATAAGTACAATTATCATACATAGTGTAAATTACCTAGGATAACCCCCCTTCCCCCCAAAAAAAAAATTGAAGTGTCTTATTTCCATTGGGGTCCTTGGTGAGCCAAATCTCATTTTGCTTTACTATCTTTGCCTCAAACACTGCATGATACTCTAACTTAAGTTGATGGTTTTCAGCAGATAGCCTCAGTGTAGACTTATTACATTTATAAGGAGCACTAAATATGTTACTCATACACTGCCTAGGGGAATGGAAGGCATTCAGATTATAATAAAGAAATTGGAAAACAAGTCCAATTTCTCAGATCAAGAGACCCTCACTAACATCAAAGAACTTCCCGGGTTCGATTCCCGGCGGGGTGGAAACATTTCGATGTGTTTCCTTACACCTGTGGTCATGTTCACCTAGCAGCAAATAGGTACCTGGGTGTTAGTCGACTGGTGTGGGTCGCATCCTGGGAGACAAGATTGAGGACCCCAATGGAAATAAGACAGACAGTCCTCGATGACACACTGACTTTCTTGGGTTATCCTGGGTGGTTAACCCTCCGGGGTTAAAAATCCCAAGAAATCTTATCTTTACCATACCTGCTGTCCTTGTTCACCTAGCAGTAAATTGGTACCTGGGTGTTAGCAGACTGGTGAGAGTCGCATCCCGAGGTCAAAATTAACCTAATTTGCCCGAAATGCTCTGCATAACAAGGGACTTTCTGTCATTGATGTCAGTTAGGTTTGTATACGTCGTACTTGTAGAATAATTATGTGGAGCGCTAAACCCATAGAGGTCATACAGGGCCTGGGGAGAATGAAAAGCATTCAGGCTTGTATCAAGGAACTTCCCTTGAGGGGGGCGGTGTAGACTAAAGTCCTTTGCTATCTCTTTCCCATATACTAGCCATCGTGTCTTTACTACATACAATATGGGTGTACACCACCTACATATTACTAATGTAGTTATAATTATAACCTTAATTTTTAAAGGGGTGGAGGGTTAAGCCAGTGGAAGGCCTCGGTCAGATGACTAAAAGCTCCAGCTGCGGGTCTTCATATGACTAAGACCCGCGTCAGGAAACACTTGTCCTGTCAAACCTTGTCTAACTTAACCACCTACAACCGGTTTGTTTCCAAGTCTGTAAGCTCAAGCAAATCCTTTTGTATTTCAACCATAATTAAGTGCTGGCGTCAATATCTAAACCGGCTGAATGGGAACCCCACTCTCAAATATCAGATTTTAAGGTCAAGCTCCCGATTTGAGCCAACACATTAACCGGCTGCCTGCTCCTCCCACCTGGCGGTCATGCACACCAACGACCGCTACCTTGTTGTTACATTACGCTACCACTCCTACTCTCACTCTCGTAATGCTTTAAAAAATCTGAATTATTTAGAAGAAAAGTAGAGTGGGGATGTAGTATAAATAACAGCGCAGTGAAGCCGGTCAAGGTTGGCAATACCAGCCGGTGAGGTAGCACCTAATGTGGGTGAGCTGGCACAGCTGTCCAACGCCGGCTTTTACATGACGTTTTCCAAGGACGACTAACAAGTCATAATCGGTAGTACCAGCATCTCGCTCTTGTAATTATTATAAACCTAATAAGATAACCCTAAACGTAAACATTTATTGCTAAAAAAATATCCAGTAAACTTTTAAATTCGGAAATAAACCACTGGAAAAAAAATCTTTGTGCCTGTAACGTTGCCAGACATTGTGGAAGAAGTTTTGAGAAACTTCCAACACTGTGACTAATAAATATGTATCTCCATGCTACCACTATTGCAGAATACATCAAGAAGAAAACATATTGCGAACGTATTAAACCACCCTCATACTTCTAGCCGGCTACAATCGTAATGGATACAATGAGTTTGTACAGGATTCAAAACTGCACATTGGTAGGTAGAATGAGTGTAGGCTCCCTCACAAACCTGTTACACAATAATAAACAATACACCTAAATTACGCAAGTGCAATTACATCTTGTATGACAAGCTGAACTATTATTATCATCAGGATGTGAACAGGAATTGTGAGACGCATACAAACAAAATGGAGCTGTAGGTTAACTGGATGAGTTACGGAGGCTGCGTCATCTGAGAAAGATACACCAGTAACTGGATGAGTTACGGAGGCTGCGTCATCCGAGAAAGATACACCAGTAACTGGATGAGTTACGGAGGCTGCGTCATCTGAGAAAGATACACCAGTAACTGGATGAGTTACGGAGGCTGCGTCATCCGAGAAAGATACACCAGTAACTGGATGAGTTACGGAGGCTGCGTCATCCGAGAAAGATACACCAGTAACTGGATGAGTTACGGAGGCTGCGTCATCAGAGAAAGATACACCAGTAACTGGATGAGTTACGGAGGCTGCGTCATCAGAGAAAGATACACCAGTAACTGGATGAGTTACGGAGGCTGCGTCATCAGAGAAAGATACACCAGTAACTGGATGAGTTACGGAGGCTGCGTCATCAGAGAAAGATACACCAGTAACGGGATGAGTTACGGAGGCTGCGTCATCCGAGAAAGATACACCAGTAACTGGATGAGTTACGGAGGCTGCGTCATGCGAGAAAGATACACCAGTAACTAGATGAGTTACGGAGGCTGCGTCATGCGAGAAAGATACACAAGTAACTGGATGAGTTACGGAGGCTGCGTCATGCGAGAAAGATACACCAGTAACTAGATGAGTTACGGAGGCTGCGTCATGCGAGAAAGATACACCAGTAACTGGATGAGTTACGGAGGCTGCGTCATGCGAGAAAGATACACCAGTAACTGGATGAGTTACGGAGGCTGCGTCATGCGAGAAAGATACACAAGTAACTAGATGAGTTACGGAGGCTACGTCATGCGAGAAAGATACACCAGTAACTAGATGAGTTACGGAGGCTGCGTCATGCGAGAAAGATACACCAGTAACTAGATGAGTTACGGAGGCTGCGTCATGCGAGAAAGATACACCAGTAACTAGATGAGTTACGGAGGCTACGTCATGCGAGAGATACACCAGTAACTAGATGAGTTACGGAGGCTGCGTCATGCGAGAAAGATACACCAGTAACTAGATGAGTTACGGAGGCTGCGTCATGCGAGAAAGATACACCAGTATTCCATAAGCTCAGTTCCCTCTTACCGCAATGCATGCAAAAGGAATAGAGCAGAGTGCGGCATTAGTTTCTAACGTACAAGCTAACTCACAAGGAAAGTACCTACATAGTCTAATAACAATACAAAAAGCTTCTAAGTCGGATACATAGGCTCTGAAGGTTTAAAGCTGATGAGACATTCACATATTCTCGCATAAAAAAAACAATTTAACCCTAACCTTCTCCAAAGTAGGATTCACCAGTGCTGAATGTTTGAAGCCGATTTTAAATGTCATTCTGAAGTTAAAGAAAATCTTGGGGGTAAAAAAATAAAACTCAACCAGCCAATTAAAGACACTTCCTTCGGGGATATCTAATAAGATATACACACACAACCCGCACATATGTGCGGGTTGTGTGTGTATTGTTCCAGTCACGGTATTGTGCCTTTTTTGTTATTTAATAAGATATGTAACAAAACATTTTATTAGGAAACGTTTCGCTCAGGGAGTGCTATATCAATTCAATGATCAAGCTCCTAGTGATCAAAAAATTTCTTAAATGTTCTAATGCTACGCATGTCTTATTTACTGTCATATACATATACCAAACAGCTATTTTACAATGAATTTTATCTTGTCCTTAACTCCTTATAGCCATGTCTGTTTAAACAATCTTACTTTATAGACTAACACTACTCACCCTTTGATATATATAGACAATTATATTTTGTTTAAACTGAATTATCTAGCAACTTTATCTTTTTGAAATTGTGTATTAGTTCCTTAAATAAAATACGTAATTAAATTTTGCCCAAAATGCTGTGCATACTACGGACCTTCAGATTTTTGTTTATACACTAATTTTTAAATAAAGACCGACTTTAACTTGGGTTCCTGTGACCTGTAGATGTCATCAGAGTTGTGCGTGGGCGTGCAGGTGTGCTTACATTTACTAGCAGTAGTTTTGGCTCCTGGCCCCATCTCTTAAGCTTTAAAGTACCGAGAGATTCTGACCACTTGAGCCGGATTATACCTACTCTCAAAATCGTTTAGCGGGACTCCTCCACTCCCACTTCCAATTTCACTTCTCCACTAGTCGAAAAAAGACATTTCCTAAGATACATGCAACTCTTCACTGTTTTTAGTTTCCATATCTTTTTCAATCTGTTTATCAATTCCTGTCTCTTTTCGCGTAATCTTGTCTTCCCTAATATTACCCTCCTTCAGACATTTTCTATTTTTAAGTTTCTTAAGGAGCTAGTATGGCTGCAAACCTATGGCTCAAGTATGGGAACACACCTAACAGCTGGGCTTCTTGATTGGGACAATACGAAGTCTAGCAGAAATAAGTACTACCCTGTGAGCCAGTGGGTGACGTCACAATGGTACATCAGCTGACGCCAGCAGCCATTACGCAACACCACCAAGCCCTCCACCCTCTCGCTTTCCCCAAGTAGATATGGTATCTGCGACTCGATCAATAACCGCAAGCAATCTTAAACCAACCACATTATTATTAAACTCTAAACCAGCTTGTTATACAGCTTTGTAAGCATCCAAATAAAACTGCTGGTATAACCCTACATGTAAATAGTTTAAAATTATATAGAAATAGGCATCTTATAGAAAATTGTCTAAAAACACTGAACACAATTATTCTTTAGTCTTATTAACTTTCTAAACATTATTTCTTTCTCCAGATATGAATCCTGGACTCTATGGTTATAGTAATACCACTAGAATGCAACTCTCAACAGTCTACTAACTCTTAGATGAAAAAAAGCAGCAGGAAACCTATTCTAGGTTCCTTGCGTAAGTTTAGATACATTTTTTTTAATATATTTTAGATGATCACAGTTGTTTTACACAGTAACATGAGTAAATTACCTTCGGCCGAGTTTTCAAAGGTGTTCACCACAGTGCAGATGTTGGGTTTATTATAATGGTATAATGCAATAAAATTTGGAGAAATTTAACGATCATATTCATAGTATACAAGAATGGCACTAATAGTGGCTTAAATAGGACATGGGTTAGCTTATTCTGCCATTACTTGTATATAGTGGAGAAATTAGGATAAGGCTCAGGGCACTTTTTGAGGTTGCTACCGTCCTAAAGAAACCAATGGAAATAAGTAAAATAGCTTCACGTTACTGGGCTACTATCCTAGCTTAAATCCGCTTCACTTTACTGGGCTACTATCCTAGCTTAAATCCGCTTCACTTTACTGGGCTACTATCCTAGCTTAAATCCGCTTCACTTTACTGGGCTACTATCCTAGCTTAAATCCGCTTCACTTTACTGGGCTACTATCCTAGCTTAAATCCGCTTCACTTTACTGGGCTACTATCCTAGCTTAAATCCGCTTCACTTTACTGGGCTACTATCCTAGCTTAAATCCGCTTCACTTTACTGGGCTACTATCTCTAAACCGCTTTAAATCCGCTTTCCACTTTACTGGGCTACTATCCTAGCTTAAATCCGCTTCACTTTACTGGGCTACTATCCTAGCTTAAATCCGCTTCACTTTACTGGGCTACTATCCTAGCTTAAATCTACTGTGTACTTTATGTGCCCAGCAACATGTGTGTGCCCTCAACACCACTGTAAACAATATTTTTATGTTATGTGCGCAAAGCCTTTATAAATAAATAAAAAAAAGTGCAATAAACCGTGTGCCAAATCTTAAAATTGTATATATACGAATTTAACAGTATTGACAGTGAACATGTTTGAGTGATATTCCAGGTAAATTAAGCCTTTGTGTTCATATACAATAAACCATAATTTTCAAACAAAATATTTCAATACAATGAATAAAAATGGCTCACGGAACTGACAGGATTCAAACCTATGCCAAACCAATTCTAAAATTAGCAGGCCGATGCTCTATCCACCGCTAGCCTTCTTTTTTTTTTTTTTTGACTGGCTTGTCATGAGTTCAAATCCTGTTCTTTCAGCGAGTCATTTGCAATCGTGTATTACGATTCCGCAAGTCAATAACAATGACTTCGAAAATGCTCTAATTTCAAACTTGAACTGCAATACTACTTAATTTTCTAAACAAATGACATATAAGCATATATTTTCCCATTTACATGTTTACATCATTATGTCTTCTGTCATACTCATTCCGTTATCCACGCAAGTAATATCTTCAAATATACAGCAGTCATTGAGATATTAAATGTCAGGGTGAACGCGCAAATACAATAAGTAAATAGTAGAATCCCCCAAGGGTCGGTCATACACCCCAAACAGTTCCAAGTACATGTAAATGACCTACCAGGTGATAAAAGATAAGTAAATATAAATGTTTGTAATCAGAGCCAAAGCTATCAAGGGAGTACCAAAAGAATAGTAGGATATTGTCAGAAAACCTGGAAAACCAGCACAACTGAAGGAACTAATTGTTACTTAATAAAGCGTTCAACCCCATTAATTTCGAGCGAAATTAAGTTACGTTTTGGGAAAAGTAGGCTAATTATGTACTGCATGGAGCAGCAGCATATGGAAACTGACACGAGAAAAACCCGAGAGTGGAATTTATGACTCATCTGAAACCAGAATAACATATATCAAACATAAGAATACTTTAAATAGCTTTTTATCAAATATGTAGGCCAATCCTTAAGTACTCGGCGCCAGTTTTGAACCACTCACCAACTAGGCAACGAAAAGTTCTGAAGTATGTCTGCCTCCAATATTAGTGCATATGCGGAGCGAGTTAAGAGTTTGGTAACAAATCTCTCATCGGCGAACATTACAATTATGTAATTATAAAATAAATAAATATAGCTTTGACTTCGTTACCCACTTCTCACATTGACATTTTAATTCTAAACTTCACAATTCTTAAATCCCCCGGTGGCCTGGTGGCTAAAGCTCTCGCTTCACACACGGAGGGCCCGGGTTCGATTCACGGCGGGGTGGAAACATTTCGACGTGTTTCCTTACACCTGTTGTCATGTTCACCTAGCAGCAAATAGGTACCTGGACGTTAGTCGACTGGTGTGGGTCACATCCTGGGGGACAAGATTGAGGACCCCAATGGAAATAAGACAGACAGTCTTCGATGACGCACTGACTTTCTTGGGTTATTCTGGGTGGCTAACCCTCCGGGGTTAAAAATCCGAAGAAATCTTATTTTTTACAACCCCTTGCTACAGTTCTCATGGCATCGCCATGGTAACACTAATGACACTGGCCAATGGTGATGAAATTGGCCAGCTATGATGGCACTGTCCAACAGTGATGGCACTGTCCAACAGTGATGGCACTGTCCAACAGTGATGGCACTGTCCAACAGTGATGGCACTGTCCAACAGTGATGGCAATCCAACAGTGATGGCACTGTCCAACAGTGATGGCACTGTCCAACAGTGATGGCACTGTCCAACAGTGATGGCACTGTCCAACAGTGATGGCACTGTCCAACAGTGATGGCACTGTCCAACAGTGAGGCACTGTCCAACAGTGAGGCACTGTCCAACAGTGAGGCACTGTCCAACAGTGATGGCACTGTCCAACAGTGAAGGCACTGTCCAACAGTGATGGCACTGTCCAACAGTGATGGCACTGTCCAACAGTGATGGCACTGTCCAACAGTGATGGCACTGTCCAACAGTGATGGCACTGTCCAACAGTGATGGCACTGTCCAACAGTGATGGCACTGTCCAACAGTGATGGCACTGTCCAGCAGTGATGGTACCAGCCAAGTGATGGCACTGTCTAGCAGTGATGGTACCAGCCAAGTGATGGCACTGTCTAGCAGTGATGGTACCAGCCAAGTGATGGCACTGTCTAGCAGTGATGGTACCAGCCAAGTGATGGCACTGTCTAGCAGTGATGGTACCAGCCAAGTGATGGCACTGTCTAGCAGTGATGGTACCAGCCAAGTGATGGCACTGTCTAGCAGTGATGGTACCAGCCAAGTGATGGCACTGTCTAGCAGTGATGGTACCAGCCAAGTGATGGCACTGTCTAGCAGTGATGGTACCAGCCAAGTGATGGCACTGTCTAGCAGTGATGGTACCAGCCAAGTGATGGCACTGTCTAGCAGTGATGGTACCAGCCAAGTGATGGCACTGTCTAGCAGTGATGGTACCAGCCAAGTGATGGCACTGTCTAGCAGTGATGGTACCAGCCAAGTGATGGCACTGTCAGCAGTGATGGTACCAGCCAAGTGATGGCACTGTCTAGCAGTGATGGTACCAGCCAAGTGATGGCACTGTCTAGCAGTGATGGTACCAGCCAAGGATGGCACTGTCTAGCAGTGATGGTACCAGCCAAGTGATGGCACTGTCTAGCAGTGATGGTACCAGCCAAGTGATGGCACTGTCTAGCAGTGATGGTACCAGCCAAGTGATGGCACTGTCTAGCAGTGATGGTACCAGCCAAGTGATGGCACTGTCTAGCAGTGATGGTACCAGCCAAGTGATGGCACTGTCTAGCAGTGATGGTACCAGCCAAGTGATGGCACTGTCTAGCAGTGATGGTACCAGCCAGTGATGGCACTGTCTAGCAGTGATGGTACCAGCCAAGTGATGGCACTGTCTAGCAGTGATGGTACCAGCCAAGTGATGGCACTGTCTAGCAGTGATGGTACCAGCCAAGTGATGGCACTGTCTAGCAGTGATGGTACCAGCCAAGTGATGGCACTGTCTAGCAGTGATGGTACCAGCCAAGTGATGGCACTGTCTAGCAGTGATGGTACCAGCCAAGTGATGGCACTGTCTAGCAGTGATGGTACCAGCCAAGTGATGGCACTGTCTAGCAGTGATGGTACCAGACAAGTGATGGCACTGTCTAGCAGCGATGGTACCAGACAAGTGATGGCACTGTCCAACAGCGATGGTACCAGACAAGTGATGGCACTGTCCAACAGCGATGGTACCAGACAAGTGATGGCACTGTCCAACAGTGATGGTACTGGCCAACAGCGATGGTACTGGCCAACAGTGATGATACTGGCCAACAGTGATGATACTGGCCAACAGTGATGGTACTGGCCAACAGTGATGCTACTGGCCAACAGTGATGCTACTGGCCAACAGCGATGGTACTGGCCAACAGCGATGGTACTGGCCAACAGTGATAATACTGGCCAACAGTGATGGTACTGGCCAACAATACAATATGAAAACAAGTCGCTGTCTTTTTTGGGTTATCCTAGGTAATTTACACTATGCATGATAACCGTACTTATGCCTAAATAAACTTACTGTCCCACAGTGACGGTAGTCCCAGTTGTGTATACCCAACCGGCCGGCCTTACCGCCCCCAGCACTTCACCGTCACTGCCACAATTACTACTACACAAACACCACTGAAACAACCTCAGGTAGCTTAGGCCTCTCTAGGGTGAGCACCTCGTGAAACACATATGTACATTTAACCTAAATACAGTTCATATCCATCACTTCAGCTGTCGCCCCGGGTCTCATCTTCCAAACATTATTATTCGCTCACACCTGCGCCGCCGGTACCTACAAGCACACACCGCAGCGCACACCATTCCTACATGCTTTTACACTCACCGTCGAGTTGGGCAACAGCAACGACAGGGAGAAAATGAGGAGGAAAGGTGTGTAGAAAGGATGCGACCCCAGGCCGGCCAAGTGCTGGCCAGTGTCTGCTGCTGCGCTCAAGCGCAGCCACACCGCGCACCCAAAACACTTTTCAAATCTATACTCCTATTATAACACCCTTAATACTAACATTAAATACAAAAAGGCCTTTTTATATATATAATAAATGCATATATTACGTTGTAGTGATAGGGTTTTGATTATAAAAGATTTTATTAGCGTGATTTGTGAGTTTTGAAGTGTAAAGGTGTAGATGTTTGTTGTTGGGTGGCCGGGTGGGTGGTGCTGGGTGGCAGAGGCTGTGTTGCTCTTGTTGTGTGAGGTCGGTGACGTCGACGGCAACACTCCCCGGGGTTTACCTTTTTAACTACATCTTCCATCATGACCTCTACACTTGCAAACATCGCCAAGGCTGCCCTTGCAGCGGTGCCCAGGCAGGCCAGGGTGGCAGTACCCACGGTACTGACACAGAAGCGGGCATGTGAGTACACTTACATATGGTGTCACTGTCCTGGACCGACCACGGGAGGTCTAATAATACCGGCCGGGTAATATCAGGCACTGTGCCGGCCGTTTACTGACGAGGGGCCACTACCCGGCTCCTTTTGTTAATACCATCGCCGGTTTTCCTATTTTCTGCCAGTGAATTGGTACAGGAGTTATGGGAAGCAATTTTTTGAAGGGGAGGTAGTTCAAGACCTAGTTAAATCTTCAAGGGTGATGAGTACTTGATCAAAGGAATTGGAAATGGCCTCTTATTTAGTTAAAAGCTGATTACTTCCTATTCCCCAGGTGCTATGAATCTCTGGCTTCGCTGGATAGCCGGTATAAACGCGATGGGGGATAGTGGTGTGGCTGAGTTAAAACGTGCGGGGAAATGGGTGGAGTGACTGGGTTAAACGTGAGGGAGATAGGGTGAAGTGGCCGGGCTGTGGAAGGGCGGGTGAATGGGGAGTGTGACTGTTAAAGTGCGGGGTGGGAGCAGATGGATAATGGTTGAGGTGTACGTGCGGAGAAGATAGGTGGAGTGGCTGGTTTAAACGTACAGTAGATGGGGAGTGGGTGGGTTAAACACAGTAGATGGGGAGTGGCTGGATTAAACAGTAGATGGGGAGTGGGTGGGTTAAACGTGCAGCAGATGGGGAGTGGGTGGGTTAAACGTGCAGCAGATGGGGAGTGGGTGGGTTAAACGTGCAGCAGATGGGGAGTGGGTGGGTTAAACGTGCAGCAGATGGGGAGGGTGGGTTAAACGTGCAGCAGATGGGGAGTGGGTGGGTTAATCGTGCAGCAGATGGGGAGTGGGTGGGTTAAACGTGCAGCAGATGGGGAGTGGGTGGGTTAAACGTGCAGCAGATGGGGAGTGGGTGGGTTAAACGTGCAGCAGATGGGGAGTGGGTGGGTTAAACGTGCAGCAGATGAGGTGGTTAAACGGCAGGATGGGGTGGTTAAACGTGCAGCAGATGGGAAGGGGTGGGTTAAACGTGGACCAGATGGGAAGGGTGGTTAAACGGGAGCAGATGGGAAGGGGGTGGGTTAAACGCAGCAGATGGGAAGGGGGTGGTGGGTTAAACGTGCAGCAGATGGGAAGGGGTGGTGGGTTAAACGTGCAGCAGATGGGAAGGGGTGGCTGGGTTAAACGTGCAGCAGATGGGAAGGGGTGGCTGGGTTAAACGTGCAGCAGATGGGAAGGGGTGGCTGGGTTAAACGTGCAGCAGATGGGAAGGGTGGCTGGGTTAAACTGCAGCAGATGGGAAGGGTGGCTGGGTTTAACGTGCAGCAGATGGGAAGGTGGCTGGGTTAAACGTGAGCAGATGGGAAGGGTGGCTGGGTTAAACGTGCAGCAGATGGGAAGGGGTGGCTGGGTTAAACGTGCAGCAGATGGGAAGGGGTGGCTGGGTTAAACTGCAGCAGATGGGAAGGGGTGGCTGGGTTAAACGTGCAGCAGATGGGAAGGTGGCTGGGTTAAACGCAGCAGATGGGGAGTGGTGGTTAAACGTGCAGCAGATGGGAGGGGTTAAACGTGCAGCAGATGGGGTGGTTAAACGTGCAGCAGATGGGAAGGGGGTGGGTTAAACGTGCAGCAGATGGGAAGGGGTGGTGGGTTAAACGTGCAGCAGATGGGAAGGGTGGCTGGGTTAAACGTGCAGCAGATGGGAAGGGTGGCTGGGTTAAACGTGCAGCAGATGGGAAGGGGTGGCTGGGTTAAACGTGCAGCATGGAAGGTGGCTGGGTTAAACGTGCAGCAGAGGTGGGTTAAACGTGCAGCAGATGGCTGGGTTAAACGTGCAGCAGATGGCTGGGTTAAACGTGCAGCAGATGGCTGGGTTAAACGTGCAGCAGATGGCTGGGTTAAACGTGCAGCAGATGGCTGGGTTAAACGTGCAGCAGATGGCTGGGTTAAACGTGCAGCAGATGGCTGGGTTAAACGTGCAGCAGATGGCTGGTAAACGGGCAGATGGCTGGGTTAAACGTGCAGCAGATGGGTTAAACGTGCAAGTGTGAGTTAAACGTGCAGCAGATGGCTGGGTTAAACGTGCAGCAGATGGCGGGTTAAACGTGCGCAGATGGCTGGGTTAAACGTGCAGCAGATGGGGGTTAAACGTGCAGCAGATGGGAAGGGTGGCTGGGTTAAACGTGCAGCAGATGGGAAGGGGTGGCTGGGTTAAACGTGCAGCAGATGGGAAGGGGTGGCTGGGTTAAACGTGCAGGGGGTGGCTGGGTTAAACGTGCAGGGGTGGCTGGTTAAACGTGCAGGATGGCTGGGTTAAACGTGCAGCAGATGGGAAGGGGTGGCTGGGTTAAACGTGCAGCAGATGGGAAGGGGTGGCTGGGTTAAACGTGCAGCAGATGGGAAGGGGGTGGCTGGGTTAAACGTGCAGCAGATGGGAAGGGGGTGGCTGGGTTAAACGTGCAGCAGATGGGAAGGGGGTGGCTGGGTTAAACGTGCAGCAGATGGGAAGGGGGTGGCTGGGTTAAACGTGCAGCAGATGGCTGGGTTAAACGTGCAGCAGATGGGAAGGGGGTGGCTGGGTTAAACGTGCAGCAGATGGGAAGGGGGTGGCTGGGTTAAACGTGCAGCAGATGGGAAGGGGGTGGCTGGGTTAAACGTGCAGCAGATGGGAAGGGGGTAGCTGGGTTGAAGCAGGGGTTAGCGGATGGGAAGATTTAATATGCAGGGAGGCGTAATTGTGATATTATACAGTACTGATAAATAGGTTTGCATTGTATTCCAGTTGAAGGCAGTAGTTACTGCCACAGTGCCCGCCAGTGTTCCCTCAAGTATTAGTGGCGCAGTTACTGATAACGTGCAAGTCAGGATTGCACTGGATGGCCATACGGGTTCAGCACTTTAGATTTATCATTAATTACACAGCCTATAAAGATTAGAGCTATGTAGAATGCTTAAAATATTTTATCTTAAATTAATCGTCAAATATGATAAAAAAAACATCGTACTATAAATCCTCTTGAGGGAATTGCATTGTAAACATGTATTAGGATCAACTTTATACTGAACCGCCCCTCAAGGGAGGTTCCTTGACGCTGGTGAGGGGCTCTTGATCTAGGGAATTGGGTCTGTGATCAGGTTCCCTGAACTGAGCCTGAATACCTTCCATCCCCCCCCCCGCCACCATACGCTGTATAATCCTACGGGTTTAGCGCTCCCCATGATTATAATATATTGAACCGTATATGTAGCAACGTCTAGTGATTTTTTAAAGGTAAGAGTTTTACCGTATAATGCGAAAGGTTGTTATACTATTATTCTCTATACCATCTGTGTTTGCCATCTCTAGCTAGAGGAAGAAGCCTTGTATTTGGTTTGCAATTATGTGTATGATGCCGTGAGGAAAATTTGGTCTGGCTGCTTTTGTGTACATTGCATTATGTCGAGGTCAGTAATAACAAGCTACAAAAAGATTTGAAATATATAGCAATGCAGCACTCATGCAATTGTAATAAACATATACAGAAAAATTACCCCAGATCTGAATTTGTAATAATTTCGGCTTTAAATATACTGTTTTGTCTTGAAATTTGTATTACCCTGTATGAAATTATTCATTGAACATGGACGGTATCCACGTTTTCCTTAAGAGTACACCCATGGAATAAATTCTATTTGGCTTTCTTTCCTTATCTGGGTTAAATCTTCATTATTTATTGTTTATTCACGCATGTGCTCATCACGCAACCGTTGCACTTAAAATAAATAAATTTAGAGAATTCTTTAACCCGTACAATGTAATCTCTTTTACTTTGATTTTCTTGTGCATCTGCTTAATAATGAATTTGACTATTCCTTGTATATTTTTTTTAATAAAACCGATTTCCCCGCAAAGCAACAACATCACGTTACCGCCGCAAACAACCACAAATACATGGCTAAACCTCCTTGCCTTTGCTTGTCCACCGTCGACCCATACCACAGCCCATCTTACCAAGCAGAACGAATGTGTATTTTCCAAGGAATTAAGCGACTTTGCCAGACGTTACTCCTCCCATTTAAGTAAAATGGCTTTTGGAATATAAAGGTAATTTACATTAAAGTAACCTAGCCCGAATTAACTTTTGTTTGCTTGGAACCTTTAGATCTAAGTTTTGAAAGACACTCGTAAACGTGTTATAAAACTGTTTTGAGTACGGGATTCCAGCCATCGCTTGGTCATTAAACGTTATATCTAATGCATCTTAAGTGGTTAATTTTTATCCCCAACATTAATGTTTTATACGAAGGTAGCATTGAAGTTAATCTTGAAAAGCTTTGAACGCTTAAAAGAGCGAAATTAGGTGTTGAGGAAAATAAAAATGCTTTGTAACTTGAACAGTGATTTGCAACTGTAATTTTTAAAAGAAATACAGACAAGCATTGATTTGCCAATAGTGTTAATTGCCTGTGAAAAATCACTGAAACGCATAATGGAAATACCACCAGTGCAGTGACTAAGGTCTTGCTTACAGCAGTGTTCTTTATATTCAGTACAATGTCAGTTTAGATTATACTTACATTTTTTTTTTTTTAACTGATGCAGGCAGAGAGGTCGTACTTCGCTTAAACATGACATCTCTTACTTCGCGTAAACATGACATCTCTTACTGAGAGCGATCGTATTGAAAGTGATTCAGGGAGTCTATAAGAATCTATAGAAGGGTTTATAGACGTTCGTTGAATTAAACAAGCTTTTGTACTTTAAAATATTACACTAGTCAAGCTTGCTTTGTGTGAAAATATCTTAAGTTGATCATGAGTTATTAAAGTTATTACTGAATATGTAAGATAGTGGCCAGACTTGGTGGGATTAAGCCGTTACACAACTGGGTTGACGTGTTCTTTCCCCTAATTTTTTTATTGGGAATAGTTTATTAAAATACCAGCGTACTTTGTTCATCCACTTTTGTGTACCACTTACTACACGGACCCCCTACGGAAATAAGTAACACTTTTTTTTTTTTTGGGGGTTATGCTAGGTAATTTACACTGATAATTGTACTTGTGTACCTGTGCCTAAATAAATTTACTCCTGTCTAATGCTGATTCCTATTCTCCATAACTAATATAAATAGCATGGAAAGTATGCCTGGTAATGAAGTAGCAGGAACTGAATCGTGTATTTAGGGCTTGATAGTGCACTGAGATTATCAGCAACTGCCAGTAAAGTTGCATTAATTTTGTTGTGTAATTGTTCCTTGTCTCTTTTTTTTTCCGGGTATTCTCCGTTTTCTGTGAGATCAAGGCAGTTTTGCATTATTTATTGGTGTTTGTTACATTTGGTTTATTAAAGTTAACCTAAAATAGTGAAAATAAATCTGCTTAAGTTATAATACAGATCCAGCTAAAATGGTTATCAACATCGGAAGGTATGTAATTAGGAATCCATCCTCTTAACTTCAGTAAAAATTTATGGATTTCTAGCAACGGTTTGCAGCAAATTTCTGTTGTTACGTTGCCATCTCTCCATATAAAATAACCAGTTATAACATTCGACAACAGAAATAAATTAAGATAAAGGCCATAGAAAAAAGTCTGCGGCGTGAACAGAAAACGGAAACTCACAAAACAGTTCAAATAACAGTTTTCGCTGTTTAAGGCACCTTCATCAGTCACCTATTTGACTTTACAATAATGATTAGGAGGACGGGCTGGTAAATAGGCACGTATGTAGGTTTTAAGACTTAAGAGATTTTTCGTCCATCAGAGAGTTTTATCAATGGACAGTTTTTTCTCCTGCCTTAGGTGATGTCGGAGGAAGTGTCAAATAAACCCAATGAAAAGCAAGGGTGTCCTGGGAACAATAATAGAATAATGTATCAACTTCCGTGGTTCCGGATTGTTCAGCACTGTGGAAAATTTTGAATTTTCCTAAAGTCAGCATGTGTAAATTTGAATAATATGGTAATTGTGTATTAAAATGTGATGTTGATTTGACCCTTCAAGAAGTTTTGAGTGAGGGGGGGTATGTGAAACAGCCGCGAGAAGTCCAGTTGGTGTATATTGGCCTCAATCCGTAATTTAGAAATTGCTGACACATTCCCTCTGAAGACTTGGGATAAATAGTGTCGAAAACCCTTACAATTCGGCTACAAGGACGGAAAAATAGGGGACTCAGATTCTTCCCGGCAACACACCTTAGCTAAGTGATGCATACCCATAATGTATAGAAGTTTTGCATTGGCCATCGTAAACTCTAGCTATTGGGGTAGCGTTAGGGTGTTACAAATACAAATTGTGATCCAGTAATTAAGTGGTAATACGAATTTCTTTTCTAATAACATCATTATAATTTATGTACAATAAATATATTGTGTACCCAGCAAACCAAATCATATACAGTGCACATTATTTTATAATTTACCATTATTGGTATTAATGTTTAATATTGTAATTAATTTAATATAAGGTCTAGCTTTTTGTGAGTGGTGATGTAGTGGGCATCGAGGGAGTGACAGTTCTGCGATCTACTGTGACTAAGTCCCACTTACCTCGCCCAAATTACTTGCACGTAATAATTCAGGTAATACCCTGTATACCTCATGCAAGTAATTTCCCCACATGCCCCTTACCAGAGTATATCAGAAACACTGTTGTAACACATGAAGTCTTCGATAGAAAACTTTAAAAGTATCTCTGATGGATGTGGGCTGCCAGCAGCAACAGCTTGGTTGACCAAGCAAGCACCAGACAAGCATGACCTAGAGCCGGGCTCCGGGAGTAGAAAAAACTAAACAAATCAAAGGTTACTATAAAACACTGTGGGTTGCAGTCTTATGAAATTTAGCTGCTGAAGTCTTTTTCACTTCCTCATGACACATTTGCTTGCACATGATCACCACTAGTCAACCATAATATATGCAGCTGCCTTTACTGCCCCATCAGTAGTCCTCCAAACAATGTGTGGAGCAACCCAACAAGTTACACTACCTAACACTCGTGCTGTCCTCCCTCGTGCCTGGCAGAAACACAGCAAGGTGTCACTCTTCAACATTATACCACTCTTCTGTCACCACCATCGGTAAAGAATTGCAACCCGCACCACAGTATACCATGCACTCTTCAGCCAAGCGTACATTCATATCTCTTACATAGGGGACCCTCGGTTATATCCTCAACAGGTGTTGAGGATATAGGAATCAACGCCCCCGCGGCCCGGTCCGTGACCAGGCTTCGTTAAATTCAAACAGTTTCTAAACTCAAGATTATCAGAAGACAGGTGGTGTTTTCGCTTTCTCTCACCCCCTACCACCTTGCCAGAGAGGAGTAGCGCAGTTAACTATCCACTAATCTGATAAGAGTATAAAGTCAGATACCTAAAGTCAGTGCCGGATCAGCCGGGCTGTGGTTCGTACGTTGGACTACGTGTGGCCAGCAGTAACAGCCTGGTTGATCAGGCCCTGATCCACCTGGAGGCCTGGTCGTGGACCGGGCTGCGGGGGCGTTGACCCCCGGAATACTCTCCAGGTAGGTAGGTAGCAGGTAGACGGATTATTATTATTATTATTATCATCATCAAAAGAAGCGCTAAACCACAAGGGTCATACAGCGCAAAGTAGGTAGACGGAGATGTGATAGCCAGTGCGATATTTTTAAAACGGGAGACGGGTCGTTAACTTCAAATTAGATTCATACCAACATTGCTTATTTATGGATACATTTTTTTAGAATCATCCATTGCAGATGCAATCAGGAGTCGCCTTGATCAACGTAATTTGATAAATGTATCAGCTCTTTGATAAGGTATCTCAAAACTGAAAGTGACAGCATATGATAGTGGAGTCATGGTTGACTGATAAGCAGCGGTTTGCCCAAACGAGGACACAAAACTAGGAATCACTCAATTAGTATTCATCAGAGGTCACTCTTAGATTCCCTTCTTTAATCTTTATAGATGAGGGAATAAAGCACAGTTCGCCGACCCTCCCCCCTCCCCCACACGTCCGTACATACATACATACATTGGATACTAGGGGCCTTCAGGGTAATTTGAAAAGTTAATACTATGAGTTGAAAAGCGGTAGTGATGGCATTGTAAACTCTCCCACACCTACCTGCCTGGAGTCTACCTGGAGGACATTCTCCAGGCAGGTAGGTGAAAGAAATGAACTTCAGCATTTTAAATAATTAGGAACTTTGTAAAAAAAAAATGCCTACTTCTGAAATCTGAAGCCCAGAGTAATATATTGAGTGAATTTATATTAAGATTTATAAGAAATACAAGTCGTAGGCTACTACTAAATCTTTACAGTTAATAAGGCCTCGTTTGGTGTATACGGCGTAGTTGGAGTACAGAATATTCAAACAAATGAGTTGGAAAACGTGTGAGGAGGAACATTTTATATTGATTATTGACTCTGGAATTAATAACCCAAGATAACTGTCACTGGCCAAGTACATGTACAAGGTATACAGACCATAGCTGACATCAATGGCATAATACTAAATAGAAAGCCGCTTGCTATGCAGAGCATTTCCCGCAAATTAGGTCACTTGTCTCCCAGGATGCGACCCACACCAGTCGACTAATACCCAGGTACCTATTTTGCTGATGGGTGAACAGAGACGGCAGATGTCCTATGGAAATACGTCTTAATGTTTTCCAGCAGTACCGGGGATTCGAACCCCTGACCTCAGTGTGTGTGTTGGAGCCAAGTGCGCTAGCGATCGAGCTAAGGGTTTAGTACTTTAATGTAATAATCGTCTATAACAGCCGGCTAACATTCCGGTACGTAGTTGCTGCTAGGACGACATGGGCAGCAGGTGCACGGCAACGTGCCCGACCGACGGGTTCCACAAGATGTCCTGTAGCTCGATTTCCCTCTACGAACCTAGTACTACGTAGCTCGATTGCTAGGGCACTCAGCTCGCGCACTGAGGTCTATGGTTCGATCCCTGGTACTGGTGGAAGCATTAGGACGTGGTTTCTTAAGATACCGGCTGTACCTGTTCACTTAGCAGTAAAATAGGTACCTGGGTGTTAGCCGACTGGTGTGAGTCGCATCCTGGGGACAAAACTGACCTAATTTTCCCGAAATGCTCTCATAATAAGGGGGGAGGTCTATAAAGAAGTATGTCATTGATGTCAGCTAGGCCTGTATACGTTGTACATGTAGAAATCAATTATTATTGCTGCTGTTAATGCCGGGATCGAACCTGGGTCCTCCAGTGAGAGCCAAAGGCGTTACCAAAGTAAATGCCATGAATATGAAATCTTTCTTGCCAGATAGACTAAAAGCCCCGAAATTGCTTAGAAAGGTGAGGTGCTGGAGGAGCGTTTCAAATAGAAAACTGGAATAATGGAATGCAAATGGGTTTCTGATTTGTATTTTTTTATAGGATTCCCACTCCAAAATGTTATTTTAAATGTCATTGTGTACTGTAAAGGTGTTTGAACCCTGCCCCCCCCCCTGTGAAGGTGTTTGAGCCCTGCCCTATAGAAAGATGTTTGATCCCTGCCCTATAGAAAGATGTTTGATCCCTGCCCTATAGAAAGATGTTTGATCCCTGCCCTATAGAAAGATGTTTGATCCCTGCCACAGGATTCGCCACCCAGCTCTCGTGAGAGAAGGGTGTGCTACTCTGGTCTCTGGCCCCTGGTGGAGACTGTGAGCAACTTTATTTTCACTGTCATGGCGGCGGTGGGCAGACACCGCATCAACACCGTCTGCATAGACATGGTTACAGGAGTAATCCAACCTGCTGTGGCGGCTACAGTAATACCTACTATTCTTCGTGATATATACAACATAGATATGGAGGAACTGTATGGAGTGGCACTAAATGGCATGAACAGGATCTTTGTGAAGTTGTTAACGGCTGCAGCATATGAGACATTGGTAGAGCGACATCAGGACAACGTCTACACGGTCAATGCGACATTGCAGGTGCGATTAAAGGATGTGTCGCGCACCTACACATGGGTAAATGTAAAGAATGTGCCTTTTGAGGCAGATCAAATGGATGTGGGACGTGTCTTCAGCGAGTATGGGACAGTACATCTGGCAACGGCAGGAAAGTGGAGTGTGGGACCCATGGAGGGTCTTCCTGAGGATCTTTCACCTTAAAGATGTCGTTACGGAGGCCCATTCCATCTAACATCATTATGGCTGAGTTTCGTACGCAAGTGTACGTGACTTACGCAGGACAAAGGAGGGCGTGCAGGATATGTGGAATTTTGATCATGTAGCAGCGGATTGTTTGCGGAGAGGTGCTCAACGAACCGCTGAACGCAAGATCCCGACAGAACCACAGGGAAAGTATGAGGACGGCTGGTGATGAGGACAGCACCAAAGGACCAGGAGCTGGAGTGAAATAGTGGAGGGTGTGGCAGAACCGTGCCACCCATCAGAGCCTACTTTGAGAGAGAGGTGAATGAAAAGGAGGTTGAGGAAGTACCTGTGATAGAGGAAGGCATGGATGTGCCTCTTGTGGAAGTGATTCAGGGATTACTGGATGATCCATTACAGGTGTTGCATGTTGGGGATGGGGCAGATTTGGTGGAGGAGGCACGAGTTGGGATTGACTCGGGGCAGGAGAGTCCTGAGGTAGCAGCATTGGTGCGTGAGTGCGTCAATGTGGAGGTGCATCAGAGTGATAGTGGGGACATGATGGATGTGGGGAGCGGGTCGCGGAAGCGATCTGGCACGGTCGAAGATCATGATGATATCTTGACACCGGCCCAGAGGGTCACGAAGAAGCCTTTGGTGGAAGTGAAGGGGAATGACAGGGGAGGGAGTTGGCAAGAGATGATGGTAAGGATGCTGCTATGGGCAGCAAAAGTGTGGGCAAGGGGGGTGGTAAAGGAAGGATAATGTCAGTCTGTGCAGAGGTCGAAAGGTAAACCTACTCATTTATATTCGTGTCTAACTATTAATGTTAATGGGTTGAGGGCAGAGGTCAAGCAACGGTGGGTAGAGGGAACTTTGAGACAGTATGGTGTGCAAGTGGGGTTCCTACAGGAGCACAATTATAGATGTGGACGTGAATTATGTTTGCAGGGATATGAGGTGTATGCAGGGTCTTCAGGGAAATTAAAGGGGGTGTGGCAGTGGTCATTAGCACGTCAAGCCCCTTTGTTCTCAGCGTGGGAGGAGAGTGGGGGCAGGGTGGTAAGGGTGGAGGGGATTGGGGGTGAAGGTTTGTTTCGTAGGGGTTTATATGCCGGCGGAGGCTTCTCGAAGAGTGAAAATTGATTTTTAAACGATTACATGGTGGGGGCATTGGGAGGTTTGCCGGGCGTGGCAATATTGGGAGGGATTTTAATAGTGTAATTAGAAAAAGGATGTGGAACCTAGGGGAGCGGGTTGTGAGTTAGGGGCGTTGAGGATTTATTGAGTAGTGCAGGTTTAGGGACGTAGTGGGAGGGGTTTTTGTGGAGTATACTTTTGTTAGGAAGGATATGCGGCACGTTTGGATAGGGTATATGTGACGGGGAGGGTGCAGACTTTTGATGTGGATTCTCGGATCATAGGGTGTTCTGGCAGATCGAGTTGGGAAGGGTGATTAGGTGGTATCAGAGTTATTGGAAGCTGAATGGTAGATTATTGACTGGCATGGGTAGGGCGGATGATTTTAGGAGGTGGTGGGGTCATTGTGGGAGCAAAGGGGAGAGGATAATAATGATTTGGTGGAATGGTGGGAGAGCTGTGCGAAAATAGGATTAGGGAATATTATCAGAAGCTGGGGCGAGAGGAGGTGTGCTGGAGTATGGTCTACAAAAGTATCTTGAGGGGTTGTTGCAAGGTTGTTATGAGCGTGGAGGAGTGCAGGTGACGGATGAGGATTCGAGGTTTGAAAGAAAGACTGAGGGATTTGCAAAATGAGAGGTTTGATGCGTGCAGAGTGAAAGCGGGTATGGATGATGTTTTATGGGGTGACAGACCATCGCGGTATGTTGTGGGCAGGTGTAGGGGGCAGAGAGGCTATGACGATAGACTACCTGGATGTGGAGGAGGATTTGGAAGGATTCAATAGGGGTCAACGTTTACGGACGACTGAGGCGATGGGAGTTTACGTAGATAAGTGGTTTGAGGCGTATTTGCGGAGCAAGGGTGGGGAGCAGGAGTGAAGGTGAGATTGTAGAGGAGGGTGTGGTAGGGGTTTTGGGGGACAAGGACAGGTTGTGTCTGGAGGGAGAAATAACAGAGGAGGAGGTGTGGGAGGCGGTGAATGGAATGAGTAGGGGAAAGGCGCCTGGTATGGATGGTATGGTGAATGAATTTTATAGGACATTGGGATGTGTTGAAGGAATGTATGGTGGCCTTGATGAATTGTATGAAGAGTAGGTGTAGAATGGGGAGGAGCAGGGCATGGGGGTGGTAGTATAGTTAAGAAGAGTAATCAGGGAACATGGTGCAGAATTATAGACCTCTGGTAATGATGAATGCAGATTATAAAATCTTTGCGAAGGTTTTGGGAACAGATTGAAGAGAGTATTGCAGAAGGTAATAGCGGAAGGCACGAGGATACCAGGTAGGTGTATGATTGAGGACATAACGCATCAAGGGATTTATAGAGGGGCTGGGGAGGAGTATTAGCGTTGGACTGGAAGGGCATATGATAGTGTGGAGAGGATGCTGTATGCAATCATGAGGAAACAGGGGTTTGGTGAGGAGGTAGTTAGGTGGGTAGAGACGGTGTATTCGGGGCTACTGTGCGCGTGCAGGTGAATGGGAAATTGGGAAGGGTGGTACGAATGGATAGGGGTTTGCGACAGGGATGTCCATTATCCCAGATATTGTTCGCGTGCATGCAAGATCCCTTTTACAGGATGATTGTGAAGAATGTGGGGGTGGGTGGGATACAGGGAGGGAGGGAGGAAATGATATAGTGGGTACGTGGACGATACCACGGTGCTGGTGAGAATGGAAGAGGGATTGAAGATTATTGAGGGGCTCTAAGGGTGTTTTGTGCAGCTACGGGTATGAGAATTAATGGGCGAAATCGCGTTTGTTGGAGGTAGGGGCATGGATTGGAGGTAGATTGGCTGAGAGATATGGGTGGATTATTGTGGATAGTCTGAAAATTTGTGGTATTATGTATATGGGTGACAGTATGGAGGCCAGGAGGGTGAATTCTGGGAGGGTGGTGCAACTAGCGCTAGATAGGTTGATGAGTTGGAGGGCGGGGGATCTTTCCTTGCATCAGAGGGTGATAGCGGTGAACGTGCTGATCTACAGTAGACTGTGGCACGTGGCAGTGGTTTACCCTCTGATGCAGGAGAAATGTGAGAGGTTGGAGGTGAGGGTTTTAAGTACATTTGGGCTTTGTAAACACTGGTTGAGGAAGGAGGTGGTTAGGAAGAGAGTGGAGTTAGGGGGTTGGGGCTTATTTGGGTGGAAAGGAGGTTGATGTGTTTGTTTGTGAAACAGTGTATGGTGCGGCTGGGAGGCACTGAGGGCTACTGTGGGAGCGGTGGAGCGGGAGGTGCGCAGATGGTGGGGTGTATCGTTGGGGACGTGTTGGGATATATTGCGGCATTTGGTGATTGTGAGGAGGGTGCAAGAAGTGAAGGCTAGTGTTTTGGAGGTCGCGTGTGGGGAAGGATGGGATTGGAGGGGTGGCTGAATACCCTATGTATGATTGGGGATTGATCTGGAGGGTTTGAAAGGTATGAGGATTAGGGCTGGGGATAGGGAATTAATGTATAGGTTTCTACATGGGGTGGTGACAGATAAGGCATTGTTATGTCGGATGGGCATTGTTCAAGATGGGTGCTGTAAAAGATGTGGGTCGCAAGAAACAGTGATGCATGCTATATATTTTTGTGAGGAACTGGGGTGGTGAGAGAATGGATAGGCAGGGTGTTGAGGAAAATGGGGGTGGGGGTATTTCAGTACTGAGGGCTATGAGTATGGATATACGGGGTGGGTGATAGAGAACGCAGGGGTTTATGGTATTTAATGGTGGATTTCGTGTGTGTCCTGGAGACTGAGGGAGCAGGGGGTGGGGGAAAGGATTAGAGCTATGGGGGGCACAATGTATAGGAGTAAATGCAGGAATCGGGTGGTGTATGGGAGTAAATGGGAGTCTGCATTTTCTGATGAGTATAGGAACATGGTTTTGCGGGATGTATTGTAGACGTAGAAGGGGGCTTGACGTGGTAGGAGGGTAAGCTCATCCTGGTTAAGGTATGACGAGTGAGCGTGGAGTTTTGGATGTGTATTAGGGTGTAGTTCTAGGTGGGGGGAGGTGTGTGTGTTGGGTCATAGTGGGAGAGGGAATTTAATTATCAAGGTAATTTTTAGCGGTTGTGGGGAGATATGGGGGTTTAGGGTATGTGTGCATGGAGGGGGTTGGGATGACTAATGACGCAGGGGGGGTGGCTTTTCAAGTGGGGGGAAGGGTTTTGATTATAGGGGTTAATCTTTTTGTAAGGGGTTTGAGTGGGTTTACCTGACGGTTTTTCTTGGTCGGAGAGGCATGGGTCTGGAGTATGAGTATGGGGAGCTTCTCTGTTGGATGATGACGTAGGGAATACAAAATATTAGCCTCATGTATCTGTTTGTATCGTTAAACGATCATAAAAAGGGTTTCACATTGTAATTAACATTGTGCGTTGTGTACGCATACGTGAAAAGTATAGTATTTCCTATACGTGTTATTTTTATTGTGGGTACTGTTATGTTTACTTGTATAAAACCTGTGTTGGATAATATTACGTCATATAATTGTACCGAGTAAAAACAGTTGTAAGTTAAAGTTTACTGAATGAGGAGTGGTGACGACTATCAGTATAGTGTGTTAGGTTAGATATATTTTTAGTATGATGTATGATATTCCTTGTTCAGAACAACCGGATTTTATAAATGTTCATGTTGTAACTGAGTACATTATCAGTTACGCCTTGTTGCGTATTAACTATATGAATATATGTTGTTTGTTAATATGATGTTCTGACAGGTTTGTTAATGTAGTGGGAGGGGGGGTTACCTTATAAGAGAAGGAATAAGGTACAGGGTTTAGGGCCTGCTTTAGTTTTATGTGTTTGGTAGATATATTTGCATGTGACAAGGATGCACCCTTGTTACAAAGGTATTGTTTGTTTCAAGTGTATTTTGGCATTATATATAAGTTATGCTCTTTTATGTATGTCACGTATAAGGTTGTAAGTCATATAGGGTGCACGGGAATAATTGGGTGTCATGTATCTAGTGTTGCGGTTTTGGCATCTAATGGTGTGGCATTTTCATTGATGTACTACATTGTAGTAAAAATTTTAAATAAAAATTAAAAATTATATGTCACAAGAATACACGATTTCAGTTGAAAAATAAGTTTATTTGAGCTTAAGTTATTCTGTATCAGCTATAATGTGGAGTAAAATATTTGAAAACAACTGAAATGCAATTAGGTGGAGAATTAACATAGCAGCCACCATGTTTTGTAATACTTTGTGAGGTGGGATGCATAGTAAAGTTTGAAAACAGTCGTCAATATTCTTATGCAGTATTACTAGTTTCTTGTTAGTTCATTGTGTATTTCATCATTGCACGAAGTAGTATGTCTTATGAAACAGAATCGTTTCATATTTGTATACCAATTCTATGTATCATGTATGTTAAGTTTTTTAAATAAAATATAAAAAAAAAAAAAGCCCCGAAATTGCTTAGAAAGGTGAGGTGCTGGAGGAGCGTTTCAAATAGAAAACTGGAATAATGGAATGCAAATGGGTTTCTGATTTGTATTTTTTATAGGATTCCCACTCCAAAATGTTATTTTAAATGTCATTGTGTACTGTAAAGGTGTTTGAACCCTGCCCCTCTGAAGGTGTTTGAGCCCTGCCCTATAGAAAGATGTTTGATCCCTGCCCTATAGAAAGATGTTTGATCCCTGCCCTATAGAAAGATGTTTGATCCCTGCCCTATAGAAAGATGTTTGATCCCTGCCCTATAGAAAGATGTTTGATCCCTGCCCTATAGAAAGATGTTTGATCCCTGCCCTATAGAAAGATGTTTGATCCCTGCCCTATAGAAAGATGTTTGATCCCTGCCCTATAGAAAGATGTTTGATCCCTGCCCTATAGAAAGATGTTTGATCCCTGCCCTATAGAAAGATGTTTGATCCCTGCCCTATAGAAAGATGTTTGATCCCTGCCCTGTAGAAAGATGTTTGAGCCCTGCCCTATAGAAAGATGTTTGAGCCCTGCCCTATAGAAAGATGTTTGAGCCCTGCCCTATAGAAAGATGTTTGAGCCCTGCCCTATAGAAAGATGTTTGAGCCCTACCCTATAGAAAGATGTTTGAGCCCTACCCTATAGAAAGATGTTTGAGCCCTACCCTATAGAAAGATGTTTGAGCCCTCACCCTATAGAAAGATGTTTGAGCCCTACCCTATAGAAAGATGTTTGAGCCCTGCCCTATGGAAAGGTGTTTGAACCATCTTTACGTGAGCCAATAGCCCCTATTAATGAATGTGAAAAATGAGCGGTATTATCTTATAAAAATGTGCGCTAGGTTTCATTGTATCCTGGATGTGAACAGTAGGGGCCGGTTGCTGCCTACGTGACTTTACGGCTGTGTTGGTGCTGTGGCTGGTGTAGATGGGGAGGGGGGAGCTCCATTAGGTACCCTGGATACCCTCCCTCCTCTTCCCCTCCCTCACGTTCCTCCACTCCTTCCTCGCCTCCCTCCCTTTACTCCATCCCTCCCCCTTCTTAAGGAGATTCCTTGACGCTAGTGAGGGGGAAGGGAGTCTTCAGGTCGAGGAATTAGGCTGGCTCTGCCCTTTCTTGGCAAGGACCCAATGGAAATTAGTCACTTTGACTTTTGGGTTATCCTAGGTAATCTACACATGTTGCTATGATGCAATAAGATCACAGTAAACAGATGATATCACAGTATGCAGAATAACCACTGAAAAAAATAGTTCCTTGATAACGTGAGAAATCACGAAAGCGCTTAGAATTTCACTATTTTTTCCACAGTGGTTATTCTGCTTATGCTGCTATGGATGATAATTTATGTAACTGTATTTGTGTACCTGTACCTGAAAAACTTACTAATCAAGCCTGATTGCTTCCATTTCCCAGGTACCATGTACGTACTACTTTTTAGCGCCCCTTTCCCATGAATATAAGTAATTCCTTCCACTCCCTCTTCCCCCTCCCACTTCACTTATACCCTCCCCTCCCATTTACTTCTACTCTTTCACGCTGTCCTGTCCCTTCCTTTCGCAATCCTATAACTCCTTCCATCCCCAACTCTTACCTTCTCCTCAGATACTTAACTACTTATTGTTGGGGAATGGAGGAGGGAAAATGGTGTTCGCCCGCCTTCCTGGCCCCACACTTACCCCCCTACATGTGGATTAGACCATCCTGAGTGTGTTTACCTGGAGTGTAATTCTTAATACTAACTCCAAGTTTGCTGAAACTAAACACTGAAGCTTTCGTAGCTATTGAACTCTTAGCGGAATGCCTGATACGTTCATTGTCCAGCTGAAGTATTCTAACCCAGGTTGACACATTTCATTACTTAATGTAAGAAACTCGTAATGTGACCGATTATTGCTAGTTTTATGCTACCACTGATGTATTCAGTTTAAGCATAGTATAATTAATAACGCTGACAACGCGGTGATTGTTCGTACCAGGATACTTTCAAAGCTGCATGCATATCACAAGCCATGCCTCCCTGCAAGGTCTACCATCCTGCTATTTTCCTAGGGTAGTATTGTTTTCGTGTCATATTTCCTTACACAGGATAGAAGTTATACGCGAGGTAATGAAATGTCAGCCTGGATCTCATCTTTAAGGTGGGAAGGACTGAGGTTTGTTCCCCACTGCCCTTCCTTCTCTGTCTTCGTCTTACTGCTGCTTTTACCGCTGCCACCACCACCACTACTACTACTGGGTCTACCTACCTGAAGGGTGTCCCGGAGGTCAGCGCCCCTGCGGCCCAGTCCATGATCAAGCCTCACGGTGGATCAGGGCCTGATCAACCAGGCTGTTACTTGCCGGCCTCATGCTAGTTTGTGTGATGGTTTTTACTGGAAGGGTGGGGGTGAATTAGCTTGTTAGTTACATAATCGTGTATAGAAGTGCTGAATGACCTTTTGGTATTAATGTTTGGTGAATGTTCGTACTGGTGCTGCATGCAAGTTAGCTTCACCCACGTGATGTCCAGCCCTGACATGGGTCAAGTTGTCAACAGTGTAATATATATGTGTGCTAGTCCATTTATAGGCAGGCTCCCTGGCCAAGCCTTAAAGGGCTAGCACAATATATTGCACAAATAATACAATGTTGACAGTTTCCTAATGGTTAGTTCATCAGCAGGTACAGGCGAGTCTTAATCTCATCACAGTAATACCCAAAAGTGACTGCATGAGCAGGAATCAGTTCCCTCTGGTAAGAAATGTATATAAATCAGTAAAGGGTTGGGGTAGTTGGTCAGATACACATGGGACAAAGGTGGGGGCGAATGGGTGTTCGTTGCTTTAACTTAAATGCTTCCTTATTATGGACTCGTTTGTCTGCATGCATGCGTACTGTGAAACAAGACAAATGTGTAGTATTTGTATATTGAAACCGTAATCAGGTTTAATCCAAAGAAAGACAGGTCAGGTTGTAAATGGTCCAAGTCAGACTGAAGCGTCGTGGTACGCTTTCCTCTCCTATGTGGGGGTTATTTGTGTATTGTTCCAGTCACGGTATTGTGCCTTGTTCTTTTTTCTTGGATCAAGTTCCCTTCCTGCATAAATGGTAAAGCAGGAGGTGCGAAGGTCTGAAGTGCACTTGGAGGTGAAGTGAATGGGGAATAAGTAGTGAAACTTTTCTGATAATTCCCATATGTACTTAATATTTTTTATCACGGACCTCCCACCTAATCCAGCTGAGGTAACCCAGCGGTCGATGCTGCCGTGGTCCATCATAGGGCCAACCGCTACCTCACTTTCACATCAAGCGACTTCTTCCTGGCAAATGTTATTATTATGAAAATGCAAGCGCCAAACCTGAATATTTTCCCAGCAAAATAACGAACAAACCTTTATTATACGCTTTAGTTAGGAAAATGTGTGCAGTACAAGCGAATCCTTGTTAGGCGCCAATTTTATATTTATCAGTCGTTGCTATGTGTCCAGTCGAAGGCCAGACACAACATTCACTTTGATAGGACGTGTGATTAATGTCCCATGTACAGAACTCGTGGGAGTTTTCGCATATTTCGATTAGGCCTACTGGCCCACTGCGGGTCCAGGTCACACCCACTTATGTACTTGTCTAACCTATTTTTAAAGCTACTAGTACAAGTTTTTCAAGGCTGATCTTGTTAATTCCTATGGTCTCTGGATACCTGGAGATTACCTAGGGTCGCTTCTAGAGGTCATCGCCCCCGTGGCAAATTGATAAGGCGTTATACAAGTACCCTCATATTGATACTTCCAGCAGGTATGCAGTTTATCACGCTTGCCTTTTTTTTTTTCTTACAAGATGAGGCCCACAAGTCTTAACATTAGAGTGTAAAGGTTCTAGGTGCGTTGGAAGCATGAGAAAGTTTCCTAACACTTAAAATCCCTATTCACTTAGTAACGGATCTGAGTACTTATTTCTACTAAGTGAACGGGGATTGTAAGTGTTAGGAAACTTTCCCATACTTTCTACAGGCATGGGACCTTTAGATTGTGAAGCGAACGCTTTGGCACCTCAAGCTAAGTACTACCCCTACCCAAAAAATAACCCTACCCGTTATGGGATGGCAGAATAGGGGATGGGAAACTGCCACCATGGATCTACACCCTTCTCTCGTCATGGTGGTGTGGCTACTAACATTATAATTTTACCCGGGCAAGATGAAGGCGATCCAGAGTACTGATGACGACAAGCGAATTTATTCTAGTCATATAAGTATTGTTTATTCTGCTATAGAATAATGTGTGTGTGGTGGGGGGGGGTATAACTGCTCTCAAGCCGTTAATAAAATAACCTAAGGTCTAATTCAAAGGGAACTGGGAATTATATTTTAACTAAAGGATTGTAGTGAAGCAATTTGATAGTTGTATCGAGCAGTTGATGGCAACTATAGCGTAGCGTCCTTGTGCATCAGCTGACCAGTGTACTGTATTGTCCAGTATTCAATCAACTTTATTTCTGATAATATTACAAAGTGGGGTTTACATATTTATGGTATTTGTACATTTTATGAAATAATTATTACAAGAAGGCCAATAGTATGCCTAGGTATGCCTAGGCATTTCAGGCAGTCTTATACTAGATCTTACTCTATAGTGACAATAATTATACTGGTATTAAGGTTAGATAATTGTAGTGTTGGTAAGCCATCAGGTCTCTCAAAGACCCCAGTGGAAATAAGTCAGAATTTATTTTTGGGTTATCCTACGTTACCTACCTGGAGTATAATTTGTGTACCTATACTTAAACTTACTGCCCGAAATGCAAATCATGCTAGTGGCTTTCTTTTGTGCTTAACAGTATTTTATTACATGTAAACTACATTTTGTAAACTGCACAAAAGAATAGTTTGTGCTTGCATGGTCTCTCAAAGGAGCTGACTAGTGTACCCCACCACTGACCAGTGTCCAGCACCGGAAAGCTAGCTGGTCGCTGCTGCCGTGGCCAGTATACGTACTGTCAACGGCCAGCCCACTTTCCCATGTAATCTTAACGCATTTTCCCATTGACCCCTAATATGATAGACCCGTATCAGGTAATTTTCACTAAACTGTTCTAAGAAAACCGGCGCTTTGTTTTTTTTCAACCCACTCTGACCACAAGGATAATAGAACAGATTTTAATATTTCCTGGATACACTAAGTCTCTTAGACAAGACGTATCGCCGCGGCCTTTTTCTAAATATTACAAATTTACAGGAAACTTTAATAAATTAACGTTGAGTATGATAGAATTGCTCATTGATATAGGGTACGTTGTAGTCTCGCGCCACTGAGGTCAGCGCCAAGGGGGGAGCTGAAGCCCCAACCTCCACCACCAAATATGCCGAGGTGCCTGTAGGGACCTCGGGGAGATTTAAATGGAGTCTTTAGATATTACTAAATGTGTTTGATTGATACTGATTATTTTAACTGTGGTTGTGTTGAAAGTTTGTTGCTTTTAATTTTATTCTTATTTTATTTATTTTTTTCTTAAGTGTTGAGTGACGTGGGCGTTGAACATGCTCCGTAAATGTTACTACTGCGACTTACTGTTATGACTACTGCTACAAATAAAAATAAAAGTTTAATTAAAAGCAAGTCTCGCAGCCCCTTCCAACCAGATTGCTACATAAAACCTCTTGAGTTGCCCCTGAGACCACGTGTGATTAACGTGCGAGGTTTAACAATACGCATTTACCCTTAGCCCTTAGGGGAAGTGAAGCTGTTAAAGGGCTCTTGATCCAAGGAATTGGATCGCACATGATTGCTTCCCATCCCCACAGATGCTGTATGATCCCTGTAGTGCATCCTCCACGAACATGATACTCCCCCCCACCCCCCGCGACACCCAGCTGCCAAAGTGTCGCATCTATAAACCATACCACGGGTGGGGTTCGAACCCGCGGTCAGTCTCTCAAAACTCCAGACCGTTAAGATTCGTCTGTAAAAAACTTGCATTTGTGGACACAGTGGTGCCTATGCTAACCTTCCTATGGTGTAGAAATATGCCTAGTTGGATGAATCTTATTGAAGCTAGCTGGCCCAGTGGCTTACGCGACGGTCTGGAGTTTTGAGACACACTGACCGCGGGTTCGAAGCCCACCCGTGGTATGGTTTGTTTGCAATCGTGTCATTACGGTTTCGTGAGTCATGTCGCATCTATTTTAATTGGCTTGTTTGTAGCTCGTAAGAGTTAATTCAAGCCTACCTAAGGAACTATATTTATCTCCCTTTCCTTGGATGAAACCTGAATGCTTCCCATTCCTTAGGTGCAGTATGACCCCTATGGGTTTATCTCTTGCCTCAGATTATAATGTTATCCGGGAATTTGCATTTTGTTCATTATTCACATTTCCCCCATACCTATCCTGCCTGATGTTAATTTTGTAATTTGGTTATTGGTTGTTAACTGCTTGAATTTATGATTTTTTTTGTTAAATTAATGTAAACTACTCTTAAAATACTTTTGCTTAAATCTGTGCTGCTAACATTATTCAGAAATGGATAAGTGTAACATAACCGACTAGTACTATATTTTGAGGATGTATTATAGCGTCTACCTTGCCTTGGGTCGTTTATGTATGGTCGATGATGCTTATCTGTTTATAGCCATAGACTGTACTGTGGCAGAGTATCTTGCCTTTGTAATATTTTTCATTTGTATACAATGTTGGTGATTGTAGGTTTGTCTTAACAGAGTTCGTGGTATGCAAGGAAATGTGCTAAATAAGATAATATGAAACTTGTGGCATTTATGGAGATAAGACGTTCATCCACTGGAAGAAAGATCTCGGTAAATGCCACAAACATCATATTGTCTTATTCACATTTTTGTAACTGATATTTAAGGAAATATGCTTCATATTTAATACTAAACTAGGTCTAAGAAGTGATAGGAGTCGGTCTAAATGTCAAGTTTGGTGAATATAGTGTAATTCAGTCATACACGACAAGAACTGTACATTAGTCTAGTATAAGGCTTTTGATAACAAGGTTAATATCCTCAGTCACTGACACGCACAATAGGTCAAGCATTGATTGTGGTGCGAGTTTTTTATTCACTTGCATCACTGAATATATTAATGTAGATTAAGCCGTCAACAACCTGGTTTACCTTACTCTAACTTTCCAAACCTACAGGTTGTGTGCACTTCTGATGGTTAGTTTTAATTTGGTCGCTTACGGTCTGGAGTTCTGAGACTCTGACCACGGGTTCGATTATTATAATCAAATAGAAGCGCTAAACCACAGGGGTTATACAGCGCTGCAGGTTATTGTAGGATGCAGGGAGAGTGGGTTGTAAGAGGGAGATGGAACCACGGGTTCGAACCCCACCCGTGGTATGTTTTTTTTTTTATACTACATTAGATCTTACTTTGACTAAGATGTCTGTCAGAATATAATGCTGCCTTGTTTAACCCGTACTACAGCTTGTTACTTTTGGTGACTGCATACTAAAATAAGGGTGAGAATGTGATTGCAGGAAAAAGGGAGTTTGCAGATATCCTATATCTAGGATATCTACAGAGGACTAACTGCAGTAACTGCCTCTATAGATAGTTCACTAGCAGATGCCATTTTGTACAGAACAGGTATAGCTATTGAATAATAAAGTTTGGATTGAATCACTGCTGTAACACTAAAGCCTTGGGTGATCCATAGTCAACTGGTTGTGGGTAGTTTGTAAATTAACATAAAAATTTCAAGCGTTTACAGCCTCCTCCCCAACGCAAGGTTACCTTAGGGTGGTGGGGTTAGTTACCATCTGGCCTCGGGTGCTTAAGAACCCATCAACTCTACCCTCATCCTTTCTGTAAATGGAAAGGATTTCCTTACTAATCAACCCCTGTGGTTTAGCGCTTCTATTTGATTATAATAATAATAATCCTTACTAATCAAATTTACTTCTGGAGAAAGTGAACGGTAACAGTGTCTGGATCTCTGTAAATGCCCCCACATACTATAGTAAGCACAAATAACCCCCACGTAGGGGAATGAGACTAATGACATTTCGGCCCTACTTGGACCAGGAACTTTGTTGTAGGTTTTATTTCCTATGTACGGGTTATTTGTGTATTGCTAAGCTTAACCTAGTTAATTTTAAGAAAGTCATTTCGATGTATGTGTTGTGAAAAATTATTATGCGAGTAAATCACATGCAGGAGGTTTACAGGGCATTACCTGAATAATTACCTGCAAGTAATTTGGGTGAGGTAAGTGGGACTTAGTCACAGTAGGTCACTGAACTGCAACTAATTCGACTGCCCACTTCCTCATCATTTTCACAAAAAGCTAGACCTGACATTAAATTAATAATTATAGAGATCTAAATTCATGGTAACCGATCATAGAGCAGTATTTAGTCTTAAGATTTTAGTTTCCTTTTGACTTGCTATTTCTTGTAAAGCATATTATTCACTTCTATGGAAGAAAAACCTTTCTAGTATCCTTTTGGCATCTGGGTCTTGCTTATAGTTGGGGCTTCTTTGTTATATAAGTTGACTGGGTTAGGAAGTCTTGGGAGAATGGTAACATTTGTCTCTATATTTCACTGTGTGCATGACACATGTCCAGCGGGACAGTTTCTCTGCAAAATTACCTCATATTTTTTAATTAAAGATGGTGACATTGTAGTATTTTCAAGGTTAGTTTAGTTAGTGTATGCATGTCAACATATGTTAATGTTAATACCGCTGATATTGTGTGGTGTAGAAGAAATGTTTGGAAGGTTTGGGAATGGCATAAGTGTCACTCTTATGCATGGGAAATTATAGTTTAACCAGTTATTGTAATAGTTGAGAGACACTAGGTGGTGGTGGGGGTGGTGCTGGTGGTAGATGCCAGGAATAGGAGTTTGAGGTGCCAAGTGGGAGAGTGCCAATACTGAAGAGCACGAGCAGAGGGAGATGTACTAGTAGATGGATGAGAGAATAGTATCACCTTTTTATTGCTTTGTGAGAAAATTCAGGAATTGCCATTTCCATTTTGTCTATTGAATACATTCCAATCAGAGGCTAATTAAATAGTGGGCCACCCTCTAATTGGACTGAATTTTAGATACGTAAATGGTTCAGAGAACCGACAGGATGAATTACACTTTGTGCAACACTTTGGTATATCTATTGAAGAAATGTTTTGCCAAAAGTTTCTTCCTCAGTCTAATACAGACACGGCAACATTCTGGGATCTTGATATAGTGAATTCTATGCTTGTCTAACCTATAAGCATGATCTACATCTACCTGTGGATTTGTCCAAGGTGACACTGCCTACGACTGCTTCACCTCACTTGTCTACAGTATACAATCTTCTCCACACATATGCTGTACTTTTGTCACTCCAGGCAGAGGGACTAATTACCCAACTGGATCTGAATTGCTTGAATTGGCCAAGTCAAGGCATGGAGCTATTGGTCTATGAAAGAAAGAAAAAACGATGAAATTCTCCATAAAAAGAGGGTGCTGCAAAACTCGAGGACAAAAAATATAGCCTGGGATGATGATATTATTATTATTATAATCAAATAGAAGCGCTAAACCACAGGGGTTTGGGATGATGATAGGTAGCCAGAATCCTAAGCAAGAAGCTGGTTCAGATCAGCACATTACAGCTATCACCTTGAGATGTCTAATATGATCCCATATTTAAAATAAGTTTTCCTTTCCATTTGGAGATTTGCTACAGTTCTTGTCTGTGTTTGTTACCTGTGTTTCTACTCATTCTGGTGCACACCCTATGCTCAGTTACTTGCTTGCAGGTACTCTGTGACTATGGAGTACATTTTAGCTAGTTATCTACAGACCATACCACGGGTGGGATTCGAACCTGCGGTCAGATAGTCTCAAAACTCCAGACCGGTATGATTTGTTTGCAATAGTGTCATTACGATTTCGTGAGTCTACTTACCTGCAGCTTTGGCCTTTAAACTTAGTTGTTGGTGTTAGCCAGCTTTGGTTCCCACTATGTACAGTATATAAATAGTACTCTGGTAACAGCACGCTGCTGATATATCCAATTTTGCTAAATAATGTAACGAGTAAGTAAAATGTTGATGTGAAATCACCTGTCAATACTCTGTGCTCTTCTGTAGTTTCTCCACTTTATTCTGTACAGTACTTGATTCAGTATCAGATTTTACAGTGTAATGGCTTTTTCTAGATGGCACTGACAAACGTATTGAGGTGGTAAACCCCGTCGTGGAGCTGGATGGTGATGAGATGACCCGCATCATCTGGGAAAAAATTAAAGAGTACCTCATTTTCCCTTACCTTAAGGTACGTAAAAGCTGCTAGTTCTAAATTTCTTTACCATGAGGTATTTTTGCATTTTGTGAAAGTTGCTTTGGTACATTTTGGCTGTTTTATTCATGTTAATTTATAGATGTTTTTAAAAGTGCTTGAATTAGCTGTCAGTTGTCATTATCTTATTTGGCATAATGTGATGGTCTGGGTTTACTTTCAGAATATGTGAACATGTTAAGCATTTTCATAAAGCATGAGATAAAAAAAATTGATTGCCTACACACACTTTTATCTTGGCATGAATCTAATATGTATATCATGTACAATCTTGCAAAGGCATTACATGTATATAATTTCCTTTATGGTCATAGGTTATAACTTTAATACTTGCCTAAAGGTTATTTGTCTAAGGTTACTTTGATATCCATATTTACATTTGTCTTGTTGCAGATTGATTGTAAATACTATGATCTGGGCTTGCCATACCGTGATCAGACTGACGATCAGGTGACCATTGACTCTGCTCTGGCGATACAGAAATATAATGTTGGCATTAAGTGTGCCACAATCACCCCAGACGAACAGCGCGTTGAAGGTAAGAATTTTTGTTTGATTTCTTCCTCCTAGTGAGAAAAGTACCATGTCAGAACAAGTGCATCAGTCATGACATTACTCAATTTCTACAATATTACTGCCTTGGCCCTTATACTCAGTGTTCAAATTCATTTTCTCTTTAAAGCAATATTTTGAACTTAATTTTCTCTTATGAATTGATTTGTGTTTCAAGCATTTTTTGGGGGCCTTTGCTTAAATGTTATTTATATGCAGCACTGCCTAAATTTAATTTACTGACATTTTTAACATTTTTTATAGTCTAATTTTCCCCTGTACATTCTTGCATGGTTATCCTTAAATGGTTTACCTGTAAATGTTTCTTGTAAACAATTTGTTAAAATCTCTTCAAGTTTCTGTACACAGTACTGTATGTATTAGTGATAATGTACAGCTTTATATCTGTTGCAGTATGACTGTATATGTTGTGTTTTATAAGTCATTGTTAATGATTTGCTGATTTGGATTTATTTGATGCTAATATTTCTGCAACTAATGTGATGTACTAGATGAATTTTCATGACTTCAAAAAAAAATAGTACAGTAAGGTGTCAGCAAATGTTAGCAGTTGTGGTCAGTGACTTAAAAATTGTGCTTTAATACGAGTTGTGGGGATATTAAGTACGAGTCATGTGATGGCAGTATTTGACTAAGCACGAGTTTGAGTAGAGCAGTATGTTTGTTTCCAGCACATGAAGTGGATTTGTTGCCAATATAGATTGAGTGACACCTCTTAGACTCCATTTCAAATAGTGGCTTAAGCGTCAAATACTTAATATCCATGATTCCTTGTCTTATATGGCTATTTTTTTTATTGATCTCCATTAGATGTTTCTCCAACAATTCTTCATTTATCTTGCAGAATTCAAGTTAAAAAAGATGTGGCTGAGTCCTAATGGAACCATCCGTAACATTCTGGGTGGCACTGTTTTCCGTGAGCCTATCCTATGCAAAACAATCCCTCGCCTGGTATCTGGTTGGACTCAAAGCATAGTTATTGGCAGACATGCCCATGGTGATCAATACAAGGCCACTGATGTTGTCATACCTTCTAATGGCACAGTAAGTTTTGTTAGTTAATCATCTTAACTGTTTAATATAGTATTTAATCTTCATGCACTAAAAAGAAGTTAATTACTGCTAATTTAACTGAAGTACTTTAAAGGAATGTTTTTTATATGTACACTAGACATATTGGTGGTAAATCACACTTAGATGGAAAACATTTTCCAATTACTGCATAGTAACTATTTAAAATGTTTGTCAGGTAGAGCTGGTGTTTACCCCTGAGGGTGGTCAGCCTCAGAGAATGAAGGTGTTTGATTACAAGACCGGAGGTGGTGTCGCCATGGCCATGTACAACACTGACGAGTCAATCCGCTCTTTTGCTCATGCTTCCTTCCAAGTATGTAACCTTATTTTTAATTTCTTTGATAATTAAAATTCTAGTGATAGTTATAAATATTGTTAATGTGATATTTATTAATTTGTTTTCCCCATTTTAATTATTGAAACTAACACTTCTATCTGTAGGTTGCAATAGCAAAGGGGTGGCCACTTTACATGTCAACGAAGAATACTATCCTCAAGAGGTATGATGGGCGATTCAAAGATATTTTTGAGGAAATTTATCAAGCAGAGTACAAGGTAAATTTTTAATTCTAAGCCATTTTGATGTGGAGTGAAACTAAGTTTAACAAGCTTAGTTTTTTATTACCTTTTTGTCTTGTAATTTCCAAGCTGAAGCAGCTTATAGTGCACTTATTGTATGCTGAGAATGCACTTATTTTATAGTGAAGAATAGTTTCTTAAAAGTATGTACAGGTGCTCCTTGACTTATGATGGTCTGACTTATGATATTTTGACTTTTCGATGGTGCAAAAACAATTACAGTGGACCCCCGAGTAACGAGCAAAATTCATTCCAGAAGCCTGCTCAAGTGCCATTACCGAACGAATTTACTCCCTTAAGAAATAATGTCAAGTAGGTTAGGCCATTTCAGACCCCCAAAAATACACTTAAAATATTATACTTACATAATTGTACGATTTCCGGGGTGCTCGTTACTCGGGGGTCCACTGTATGTACTTTGGAGACAAAACTTAAGATAATTACCCAGCATGAAGGCAGCAAGTCTGTAACTTGTATTAAAGTAATTATTCATTTTTATATTCATTGACAGTAGTTATTTATTTAGCATGTCATATTCATATTCAACTTATGATATTTTCAACATAAGATTTTTGTTTTTCAACATGCTGGCTGTCTCCCATTGAGGTAGGGTGACAAAAAAAAAAATCACCATTCACACACACCACTGTCTTTGCAGAGGCGTGCAGATACGACAGTTAAAATGTCACTCCAAACAGCAAATATCCCAAACCCTTCATTTAAAGTGTAGGTATTGTACTTCCCACCTACAGGACTCTAATCCAGCTAATCAGTTTCCCTGAGTCCCTTCACAAAATATTGCCCTGCTGACACTCCAACAGCTTGTTAGGTTACAAAAATCATTCATCTCCACTCCTATTTAACATGCTCATGCATGCCTCCTGTATGTCCAAGCCCCTTGCACACAAAACCTCTTTTACCTCCTCCCTCCAGCCTTTCCTAGGATGACCTCTACCCCTCCTTCCCTCTATTACAGATTTATACACCCTCCAAGTCATCCTATTTTGTTCCATCTTCTGTAATGACCAAATCACCTCAACAACCCCTCCTCAGACCTCTAAATAATACTTTTAGTAATTCCACACCTCATAATTTCCACACTACGAATTCTCTGCATAATATTTACACCACACATTGCCCTTAGACACGGCATTTCCACTGCCTCCAGCCTCCTCCTCGGTGCAAAATTCACAACCCATGCCTCACACCCATATAAGTGTTGCTACCATTATATTTTCATACATTCCCTTCTTTGCCTCCATGGATATGTTCTTTGTCCCCACCTTTTTTTTTTATCAGTTATGTGGTTTACCTTGTCCTTCATAAACCCATTTCCTGACAAGTCTACTCCCAAATATCTCCAATCTGATATCCAGTTTTTCCTTGCCTAACTCATTTGTAACCCTCATCACCTTACTCTTATCTATGTTCACTTTCAACTTTCTTCCTTTACACACTCTCCCAAACTCGTCCACTAACCTTTGCAACTTCTCTTCAGAAATCTCCCAAAAGCAGAGCATCATCAGCAGAAAAGTAATTGTCAATGCCATTTTGTATTTGATTCCCCATAATTGAATCCTACCCTCATAGATGCTAAGACGTTGTGTAGTTTTAAAAATAGGTTAGATAAATACATGGGTGGGTGTGGATGGGTGTGAATTTGGACCTGACTAGCTTGTATTACCAGGTCAGTAGCTGTACTAATTCCTTAAGTGGAAGTGACCTGACCAGGTGGTCAACTAGACAATTATATGAGTGGGTGCGGTTGGGTGTGAGTTGGTCCTGACTAGCCTGTGCTAGGTCAGATGCAGTGTTCCCTCCTTAAGTGAATGTAACCTGACCTGGCTGGGTCGGGGCTTAAGCCGTTGGAGATTTGGACCTGCCTCGCATGGGCCAGTAGGCCTGCTGCAGTGTTCCTTCTTTCTTATGTTCTTAAGACCTACTTTAACTGGAAAGTAATCTAACTCTCTCCTACATGTAGGTACCCGAGCCTCACTATCCTCAAAAAGACACTTTACAGCATTTAGTAACTTACCACCTATTCCATACACTTGCAACATCTGCCATATTGCTACCCTATCGTATGCCTTTTCTAAATCCATAGAAGCAATGAAAACTTCCCTACCTTTATCCAAGTATTATTCTCTTGTATGCTTCTTCTGCAATCCTGCTCTGTCTTACCTCTAATTCTTGTAATAATAACATAAGAAAGGAGGAACACTGCAGCAGGCCTGTTGGCCCATACTAGGCACGTCCTTCACATTCCATCCCATTAACAAGATATTTGCTCAACGCATTCTTCAATGCCACCCAAGAAACGAGCCTTGATAATTCTATTTACTCGTGTGCAATTCCCACTCAAATCCAACCCCTACTATACACTTTACCAGGTACAGTGGTACCTCGAGTTACGATGGTCCCCAAAATCGCCCTTTTATGTAAGTTTATTTTTTTAAATGCTTTTGTAAGTATATTTTTGGGGGTGTAAAAGGACTAGTCTATTTTACATTATTCCTTATGGGGATAAATTCGTTTGGTAATGGCACTTGAACAGCATTCTCGAACGAAAAAATATCGTAACTCGAGGTACCACTGTATACTCAGTAGGCTCATTTCCCTATAATTTTTCCACTTTTGTCCCAGTTACCTTTATATAAAGGAACTATGCATACTTTCTGCCAGTCCCTAGGTACCTTCCCCTCTTTCATACATTCATTGACAAAAAGCACCAACCACTCCAAAACTATATCCCCACCTGCTTTTAACATTTCTGTCATGATCCTATCAGTTCCAGCTGCTTTACCCCCTTTCTGTACATAGTTGAGTTAAAGGCCCCCAATATCATTTAACCCTGGCACTCCAAACTTACTTACCATGCCCTCTACAACAGTTTCTTCCACTTTAGGATTTATGTCCCAACCACAATTACTCACTTGGTTCAAAACTCCCAAAAAATCTCTCCTACACTCTTCTCCAGGCACATAAACACTTAATATATCTCATTTTTCACATCTGACCCTTATTTTACTCCACATAATCTTTGAATTTATACATTTATATTCCCTCTTTTCCTACCATAATGGATCCTTCAACATTATTGCTACTCCTTCCTTAGTTCTAACTCTATTAGACACCCCTGGCCTAATCCCACTTGCTGTATTTTACGGCAAACAAGACTCCAGTTTCGAGGATGCAAAACACCCAAGTTTGACTGGTTAAATTTTGGAAGAAAAAGATAGTATCCATGGTAATAAAGTTATGTTAAGCCTGAAGCAGGTGTGACTTGGACCTGCCTGGCATGAGCCAGTAGGCCTACTGCAGTGCTCCTTTCTCATGTAATCTTCTGCCTCCAAGATGCTAGGTAAATTTTCTAGACTTGTTTTTAGGAAATAGTAGTGTCTTCGACGCCATAAAATACAGTATTTCTTCCCTTTGAAACTCTTCTACGCTCTTTAACTTTGTTTCACCTAGAGCCAGGACATCCATCTTTTCATTCATAACATCCACAATCATCATTCTTTATCATCCGCACTATGTACACGCACATTCAAACATCCTTCTTTTTATTTTTAGTAAGCTATATGGAAGAAGGGGTTACTAGCCCATTGCTCCCAGCATTTTAGTTAGACTTTTACAAACAATGGGTTTGTCAGAACTTAACCCCATCATAAGTTGAGGAGCACCTGTACAATGTAAAGTTTTTGCCATGCAAATGAGGAAGAAAAATACTCTATTCCTGGACCTTTCAGAAAGAATTTGATGCAAAGGGCATTTGGTATGAGCATCGCCTCATTGATGATATGGTAGCCCAGGCTCTGAAGTCTTCTGGTGGTTTTGTATGGGCTTGCAAAAATTATGATGGTGATGTCCAGTCAGATGTGGTTGCTCAAGGTTATGGTGAGTGAATATTAGGTTCTAGTTTGCAGAGGGTCATAAATAAACAGTTATAGTTAAGCTGCTATTTGGTAATTTAGTATAGCTGAAAATTTAATAAATGTTTTACAGTGAATATATGTACCATATTCTTTTTGGGTCACCCTGCCTGGTGGGAGACAGCCGACTTGTTGAAAAAAAAATTAAAATACAGTAGTTAAAACTTTTTGAAACTTTATCCAACAGGTTCACTTGGTCTTATGACATCAGTTCTGATGTGTCCAGATGGCAAGACAATAGAATCTGAGGCTGCCCATGGGACTGTGACAAGACATTACAGAGAGCACCAAAAGGGCAACAACACTTCGACAAACCCTATTGCCTCCATCTTTGCCTGGACTAGGGGTCTTGAACATCGTGCCAAGTTAGATGGAAATTCCGAGCTGGCCAGGTAATGTCCTGCCATGATAGTGATATTTAAAGGTTGGCCTTTGGCATTAGTTTGGAATGAAACTATTAAGTGATTTGCATTTTTGCAGGGCTGGTAGTCCTTTAATCCTGTGAATGTTTAAGATGGTAGGTAAATCTTAAACAACTTGCATTCACTATACACTACTTCTTTCCCGTGTTTCTTAACACACTTGCTAATCCTGTAATATTTCCTTTCCAATTTGAGGCTTGGTCTGAGAAAGCTCTGAAGGGGCAGTGATTCTTCAAACTAACATATAACCACTGCAATAAATTGTTTAATTTTACATTAATACGTATATTCAGTTAATGTTGAATGAGAAATTTAATGATTTATTTAAAAAAAAGTATGCTGCATGTTAGAAACATTCTTGTGTATAATAGCATGTGTTTAGTATGCAAATGTAAATTCTTTACCTTCAATGGAGTTGACAGAGCTGCAGTTGGTCTAATAATTCCGAAATACAGTTTCCACTCAAAATGTAAAGCCTTAGTGCTAGTAAGTATATTACTATTCATTATTTTGTATTAATAGTACTACTACTATAGTTAACATAGATAAGTAAAACTAAATAATTATGATCTAGTAAAGGAAACTAGACAAAATTGTGGTACTTTTCAGCTGTGCTGGGAAAGAAAATACAAATACAGAAAAGTAGAGAGTACAACAGATTAGAATGCTTGAATACAAATAAATTAAAATGCTTAAATTTCCAGAGCTTGTGGCAGGGTATACCATAGGTGAATCTAAAAATGAGATACAATGTGTGACTAGAATTATCACAGGTCAAGGATAAGGAAGAGTAGCTAATAGAAAAGAAATGAGGCCATTACAAGGCTTTCAGAGAATTTACCAGGGAAACTAACAGAAGCAAATACATACAAAACATGTTTAATGATGCAGTTTTTGAAAGAGACTGATTAGGAGAGGACGATTATTGTTGGTAATACTCTTGGATAAAATGCTAGAAGCTACAAAAATGAAAACACTAAACAATGTTAATTCTAGTGGTATTAATCCACAACGAACAGTATAGGCATACAGCCCACCATTTAACATGTTTCACAAAATAATTTGACAGGGTAATGAGGGACTACACAAATAAGAAATACCGAGGCTGTAAAAATTTACAAGTTGTATACAGTATTCGAATTGGAAATGAAAATTAGACATTTTGGACCATTATAGTGTCTCATTGGAAATCCTTATTTCATAACCTCTGCTAACACGCTACTTATAAAGGACTCTTACGTAAACATCCTTAAAAACTATTAAAATGGAATTGTTGAAAATGGTATAAAATACTGACAAGTTGATGATTGACGTATGTGCAACAGTTGGGTATCCTTATTGTTGAAATGTTTTGCCTACACAGTATGCTTCTTCAGTCAGATACAGAGGCACCAGGTGTAGTAGTGAAATGAAGATGTAATCAGTCCATCAACCTTGGAGAAATAGTATTTGAGGTGGTCAGTCCCTCAGCCTGGAGAAGAGTTCAGCTTCGTCTGCATTTGTATTTGACTGAAGAAGCCTACTGTGTAGGCAAAACGTTTCAACAATAAAGATATCAAACTGTTGCACATATGTCTTAGTCGTCAAACTGAAATTGGTACAGAATGACATTTAAATGTGTAAATTTTAGTTCTAAGAAACTTGTGGTTAGGTGTGCCATCATTGATGTTTCTAGTCATCTAACACAAAGAATTGTTTCAGGTTTGCACAGTCACTGGAGAAGGCTTGTGTTGACACAGTTGATGCTGGTCACATGACAAAGGATCTTGCTGGCTGCATTCATGGCATAAAGAATGTAAAGGATGGGATGTACTTATACACTAACGACTTCCTTGAAGCTATCCGTGAAGATCTAGCAAAGAAAATGTCTGCCTAAAGCCCTTCATTTCATAAACAGGAGTTTAATAAAATCAGCATCACCAGGCCAACACAAACATGAATGCCATTTGGAATCTGAACATAACCCTGCTGGATGGCATTTTAAAATTATGAAGATATGTCTAAGCATAATAGTTGAATAAACTTCAGTTTTTCAAAATAAATTTCTTAGTACTAAAAAAGTAAAATTGTAGTGGTGCAGTCACTTAAGCAATGGTAGTGGCTGCAGTTACAGTATTTCCCCTTTTGTTGGCTGAATGGGGTGACTTGATGTTCATCGAACTGTGATATTTTTTCTTGGGGCTTTGTAAAATATTTATGGATATCAGAATCATCTGGTAGCTATTGAACTTTTCTAACTGTAGTTATGCCATGTACAAATTTTGATTAAAAAAACCCAGCAAAATTGGTACAGATAAATTTTTAATGGTTATTTAAAGAAATGCAAAACTGGTACTAAGATCTTTTTTTTCTGGTTACTAAAGCTTGTAGCTGTGTTTTCCTAAAGTAACCTGTCAGTGAGCAGTACAAATAAAGCAATGATGTATCTTTGAATGCTGCTGTGAAATGGTAGCAACACTATTCTGAAAGTCCATATAGAATTGCTATAGGATTTTGAGTTTATCTGCATTTAAAATCATTGTGAACTCAGTTAAGTGGGGAAATTCCATTGTAATGAACAAATGCTGCATATGGACAGAATAGCCAGTTTAGAAATAGTTTTTATAGAAAAAGAATTTTAATGCAAGGTAAATTTATCCCTCAACTCTTTATTTTAATGCAGTATTTAAGAATTTATACCTAAATTTCAAAAATGTTGCTCTGTGTAAATGTATATCTTAAACAACTAATGAACTGAATAGAGTTGAAGTCATTCCAGTGTAAATATTTACCAAATCACCTGAGTTTTTCTAACCTGCATTTATAAGAGGTGCAAAAAAAGTGACGATACCATCCACTGTAGATGCCTTGCAATAATAACTCGCTAACAGTGATTAATAAAATTTAATGTTCAAATATTTAAAAAAAAAAAAATTATTGCTATGGTAAAAAAGTGTGACAAAGTAGGTCAAAAGACCTTGAAATGCAAGGTCTGGTAAAACAACTTATTCCTTGCAGCATGCTTTTGGCCTTAGTTTTTATTCCAATCTCTTAACATGTACTTTTGCTGATGGTCAAAATAACAGTGCTGGAAGAATTGACATTTGAAGTCTTGAAATGTTTTGGTGCATCTTGGGCCATATGAAACCTGTCTAATTTTGCTGACTCTGTTGATGACTGGCAATGAATTTTAGACATGGAATGTGAAGAAAAGGCTTTGGACAGTTTACTTGCTACAATTCATTCATGCACTTAGTGTGAACAAGTCATGATAGTAACAAGTTAGTTTGTGTAAATCTGATTGTTATATTTGACTGACAATGGACACTGATACGAGACATTAGTTTTATTTGCTTTGTGATTTATATGTACTGGTAATGATTGTATAAATTTGAGTTAAAAATGGAATGGTCAAAGCAATGGAATAACACTGGTTGTATTGCAGCTATCTTCCCTTTCCTTTGATGAACCTGATTGCCTTCTATTCCCAAAGTATGCAATAAACTCTAAACTTAAGTCATTCAGTACTAGTCTTCTTTGTATAGATTTAGCACCGAGTATAATTTGCATGAATCGGCAATGTCCTGTTAGTACAACTACCACTTTTAAACTGGCACTGAATGACTTGTACAGGTTTAATACATTCCATTACTTATATATGTATACAGTGGACCCCCGGTTTTCGTGATTTTTTCGTTCCAGAATGCTGTTCAAGTGCCATTACCAAACGAATTTATCTCCATAAGGAATACATGTAAAGTAGACTAGTCCTTTTAGACCCCCAAAAATACTTACAAAAATACTTACATAAAAGAGCAAGTTTGGAGCAGGACGAACATTGGGGGTCCACTGTACAGAAATTCTATAATCAGTATTTAAAAATCTTCAAACATTAAACAAAGTTGGACTGGATTAGGTAGTCACCTGTCTTGGTGAATGTGCATCACAGGAAAAATGGATGGCAGAAGTTAAAGCAATATAACTTGACAAATTATCCAGCATAAGACTATCAGAATTAGATCAGAGAAAACTGAGGGAGGACCTAGGACCAGCTTTGAAATCCCCTTCCCCCTTTCTCTAGAGCTTCTATTTGATTATAATAATAATACGTAATCTAGAGCCAGGTTTGTCAACCCACTAAAAGTTCATCAGATCAGAAACCTTGCAAAATGCAAGGGCCCTTACCCTGTGCAAGACTAAGCAATAGCGACTATCCAGTGGTTGTTTGACTATACTACATTGTATTGGCCCCTCGATTAAAACTCTTATCTAGTAAAAAAAAGATTAAACCACTGCAAGCTGTTCTGTAAGGATTATCGGGTCACACTTGGTCCACCATATACTAATAGGATGCCCTGGCTATCAGTGGGCACTCAGAATTTACTTCCAAACACTGAAAGTTGCTCCTTTGATATATTGTGAACATAATCGTCTATTATATGAGCTGTATGACCCCTATGGGTTAAGCTCTTAACCCTAAATATAAACAAGGAATTGTATTGTTCACTAAACCCCGTGTGGCCCACATAGCACTGGTGTGTGATGTGTAAAGGTAGGGCAATTGTTTAGCTAATCCCCCTCAAGGGAGGTTCCTTGATGATGGTGAGGGGCTCTTGATCTAGGGAATTGGATTGTGCGTGCTCCAATTCCCTGAATTGAGCCTGAATACCTCCCCATCTCCAAAGGTGCTGTATAATCCTATGGGTTTAGCGCTCCCCCATAATAATAATGTTTAGCTAATAAAGATGAACTGGTATGCCAGGAATCAACTTGTCATAGACTCCTGTATCCCCTGGTAACCTCCAGTAGTACATCCTCCTCCAGATCACCCAACATCTCCTTAGAGGCTCACCTGACATGCCTTAAGATCCAGCTTCCAATGGGTAGTGATTACTACTACATACTAACAAACTATGCTAGAACAAAAAGGTAAATAGTATCCCTAATAGTGAGGCCAAAATGAAAGGAAGGGTTGTGGGTATTCAGATCTGGCTTAATCCATCAAAGTCTGCCACAATGAAGGACCCCTCTACCTTGGAACTGGTACGCTGATATGTGAAAATTGCCGGTGAGTGGAAGAGCTTTTTTTCAATATCAAATACACAGCTTTGTGTGACTGGTAGATTTAGAGCTTAGTTTTGATAATAATAATTCAATATTGAACGAGTTTAAAATGCCTGATAACGTGTTTACACTATCATATACAGTGTACATGTAAGTGCTCAATACAACTAGGCATAAAAAAATAAGATACAAAAGTAAAATATAGTGCATAAAACAACTTACCTTAAAATATGGCACCAATCGCCCTTCCCCTACACAACTGTTGCGTGAAACTGGCAGAAAAAGCACTGACCATAATGAACAATGGCTCAATTGAAAACCACTGAAATAGTGGGATGCAGAAGAGGGAGCCAAAAATGCAGGGCCTTCCTGCATATTTTCTATATTGTGAAATGATGCTTTCCTTACTCCCAATACAGTCCCTTCGAGGGAGGATCCTTGGTGCTGGTGAAGAGTTCTTTATGCAAGGAATTGGATCTGTTCTTCCCTTCCTTGCTCCGGTTCCCTCAAGGTTCCTTGACGCTGGTGAGGAGCTCGATCTAGGGAATTGGATCTGTGCTCCAGTTGCCTGAATACCTTCCATCCCCCCCCCCCACATGCACTATAATCCTACAGGTTTAGCACTTCCCCATGATTATTATAATACTAATAATCTTCCCTTCCTTGGACTGAACCTAATTGCCTCCCATTTCCTCAGGAACTGTATGACCCGTGTGTAGGGAGGGGGGGGGGGGGAATGAAGCGCTAAATACATCATATCTCAATTCAGTCAGTTTGAAAATTTGCAGGGTTTCTAATCTTCAGAATTGATTATCCAACATTTTCACCACAGGATAATGTAATTACAAATAAATCTGAGTGATTTGCATAGAGTTTTCAGTACCCATTTTTATTTTGGCTTGGTGTGCAACCCCTACACTGAGCAGGATTTTGTTCAAAATATTAATTTGATTACCCACACTAAATGAAGAGAAAAAGATTAGTCTTACAAAAATTAATTAGATCAATATTCAGGAACAGGAAACTTCCAGGAACACAATTCCCTGTGAATTTTGGGGCAGACTGAAGAATTTATTATTTAATGCTGCATCTAATAAATGCAACAATTCACTACATAGACGTTCAAAAAATATTCCCAATCCTTGCCAGATCTGGCAGCTCTTCCTTGGATAAGAATTTTAAACAGATTCCGAATACTAACTGAAATGTACATTAATAAACTGCATTGCATACCACAAATCTGAAATGAAATGATCAGTACATCCCTTCCCATTTCACCTCAGGAGTTCCTTAGTTGAATAAGATGCTACATAACACTGGATACAAATGTTGCTATTGTGCCACGATGTACTGTATCCTCCCCTTTTTTTTGTAAGGAACACAAGTGCTGTATGACCCTTGTGGGGTTAGCACTTACTTTTGATTATAATAATTGTAAGGGACAAATTTAAAAAACTGCATAATCATACTAGGCAAGGCTATGCAGTTAAAACATTAGAAAAGGCCTAGTATAAAAAATTGTTTTATTTCAATAAAAATGTACATATTAACATTTTAAAAATGACTGGGCTTTGTACACCCAGAATGATTATATGAATAATAAAAATTCACCCACCTATTTTTTAGTTATATTATAACTAGAGAATATTTGGGTGAGTTTCATATATAACTTATACAGTAAAGTATATTCACCTGAAGTATCATTTGCTAGTAATCATCAGGTGTTTAATCACTACCTCAAACATCCAGTATAAATATACTGGATAATGAAGCATTTGTGTTAATTCAACCTCAAAGGTAATTCTTTCATGAAAGCTTTTCTGAATGCCAAATTTTACACTACTTATACCTTTGGTCAATGTCAGTGCCATTAATGTTAGAACACATACTGCACTGGCAAGTTAGATCAAAATGCAGGAAGTGACTGACCCATATTTAGCTGTACTGAATGATCCCTAATTGCAGTTTTTAGTGTCTGTGTTTAAAATCATTGCTACTGTAACTTCAGATATGGTTGTCATTAATAACTATTCTTTCATAGAAATATAATCATGATTTGCAGGACTAAGGTTTTATTAATCATTGCTGTAAGAGCATATCATTGATATTTGGCGTGTTCAAATGCATAATCATAAGTGAAAATTTTACGGGATTCCCATCCTTCCAAATATAGTAATGACTACCATTTAACACAAAAAGAACCGAAGATTTAGACACCAAAATTAACAACATTTTAAGGCCATTTTGTGTTTACCGTAATTTACCCCTTTAGTATAATGCTGGAAGAGTTTCCAATATAATGTTTTGGAGAACTATACTGTATATCACAAACATTCTTTCATAAACATTTATACCTAACATATAACTGGACTGACAGAAAACTAATCTTCCCAAGTCGTCAATAAAACAAAAAATATGAAAATACATCCATTCCATAAATATTTTCCTAACCAAAAGTTTTCACAGGTCTCAAACACCAATAGCTTGATAAAGGGCAGCACTTAATACAGAATATTATGCTTGAGGGAAAGGGAAAACATACAAAAGGACTTTCAACTCCTTTCATACCAATAGATTTAAATCTATCACTACAATGTGTACAGATATTACCTTTTCGAAGCTTGTCTATTTGTTGGCGCATGATTACGGTTTTTACTGGAATTTGTAGAGCTATTCGAATTACCTCCTACATGTCTTCCACCAGTACTGTGGTGTCCATTGGAAGCTGTTACACTATTACCACCGCCGCCTCCCCCCTTATTTCCCCGAGGATCCAGGTTTCCACCATTTGTATTGGGTTTCTGCAATCTAGGATCCCTCATCGATTCTGCCAAAGGTGTTCCACTAGAATTCCCAGAGCCTCCCTGGGACCCTGGACCTCGTGTGTTACCACTTCCAGAGTCGCTGCCTCCACCGCCACTGCTGCCTATTGATTTATTAGGAGCTATAAGCTCTGAATTGGGTTCAGACATGTTTGGCTGCTCAGAAAACTGCATGCAAAACCTGTCCAAATAAAAAAAAATAAAAACAGTGTTGCATAAATATATGGTTATTTGTTTTCAACAATAATAATGGATCTCTTCATGCATGTGTACCATTGCTGACAAACAAATATACATAGACCAACATCAAACCTATCAGTACTACAATACTATACAAAATATTGGAAAAAATAATCCACAAACAACTAACTTTTACATAACTAAATACAGTGGACCCTCGGTTTTCGTTGAAAATTCTTTCCAGAATGCTGTTTGAGTGCCGTTACCGAACGAATTTGTTCCCATAAGGACAAATGCAAATTAGTCATTTCAGACACCCAAAAATACACTTACATAATTGTTCGATTTTGGAGGTGAACGAAAACCGAGGGTCCACTGTATTTAGCAACAATCATTAATATGGATTTCCCTAAGATGCCATAATAAAAATCCTAGGTAATCTACACAGCACCAAATATCAATTGGATTATTACTGATCTGCATCAAATTCTGACAATACTAATGACATTAACCTTCTACACAAACCAAAGCACATGTCTCTAATATTACTCCAATGACAGCCACCTGTGGCTCAGTTGGCACTGCTCTCGCCTCACACACACTGAGTGTCCTTGGTTCAATCCTCAGCATGGGTGGAAACATAGGGCATGTTTCCTTATGCCTTATGTCCTTGTTCACCTAGCAGTAAGTAGGTACCTGGGAATTAGTCACCTGGATTGAGATGCATCCTGAGGGACAAGACTGAAGGACCTTAATGGAAATAAGACAGATAGTCCTTGATGACACACTGGTTTTCTTGGGTTATTCCGAGTGGATTAAAAATCCGAACAAATCTTATCTTACCAACATGAAACCATAAAGGGCATAGCATCTACTCTACCAACAAGCACTGGTGTTCTCAAGGCAGCATTTTAAGTCCTCTCCTATTTATGTATCGATGGCCTACCATATGCTACCCAACAAGTCAAACTAATTCTCTTGTTAACAATTCTAATTTTATCCTCTCACACACCATGCCTATTGCCTTAAATAACAGTAAATGGACTTAAAAATGCATCCACACTTGGTTAGCAACTAGCAAACTTACTTAACACCATCAGATGGCCCTATACATGATTGGGAAACAAAGCAACCTACTAAAACAATAAAAATAAATAACCAAATATAAAATAAAGGTTAATTTCTAAGTCTGCATATGTGTAAATTCATAATATTGATATTCAACACCTATTCAAAACAAATTTATATAAAAAGGCTTGCAGGTCCCTACCATTATGGATATTTGGCAGTGTACTGCATCAGCATGTAATAGCAGTAGTAGTACTGCTATTACAGTAACAGTGATACTATTACAGGAAGCAGTACTGTCATTACAAGTACACTATTACAGTACTATTACTATTAAAAGTACAGCAGTATTACTATTGCTGCTATTACAAGCATAGTATTACTATGATACCTGTAATAGCAGTACTATGACAAGTATGGTAATAGTACAAGCAGCAGTACTAGAAGTCTTAGTGACATACTTACTCATTCACTTTCTGCAAGTCTCCACCTTTCCCAACGTAGAGTGTTAAGCAATTCTTGAATACACTCACGTAGCCTTTAGTCAGATTAACAATATCTCCTGGCTGAAAACAATAACACAAAGTGTTAACACTATTATCTGAGGCTGATGTTAAAAATAGAATATCGTTAATGGGCAATTTTTTGTGGTCTAACCAATTTTTTTTTTTCATCATTATACAGTATTATTCTGGATTAATAATTCTGACAAAATTGTGTGGTTTCCCATTACAGTATTTACGGCAATTTTTTTTTTACGAAAAATCCATCTCGAACAGTTTACAACTAAATGTGTAACTCCAATAGATGCTTTTCGTTGTGACATTAAGGTCAACATTGTTAATGCAATACAGTACTGTAGTAGGTACCACTGAACCATCCAAACAGAGGGTCAGGGTAATACCCTTCTTTACAAATTAAGATGCATGACATGGTTTATGTCATGTTAGTCCAGTATCTCTCAAATCACAGAACTGGTGGGGTTTGAACCCATGGCAAGTGAACCCTGAAACTCACAGGTCAGTGCATTAACCACTTGGCCAACTGGCTGAGCAATTTATTTGCAGTCACGTTACTATGATTTTATGAGTCATGATGGCGGCTTTGATGGGACTTGTGCTAATGTTGATCAAAGCCACGCTGGTGAGGGATTCATCTGTAAAAACCTGCATTTCGGTAAACTCACTGGCCTGGGAGTTTTAGCACTCGCCTGCCATGGGTTGAAACCCCACAATTGTGTTATTACAATTTAGTGAGTCATAATCCAATACCTATATCTCACCTGTAGCAGCTGCCCTGGCTCTCCCCACAGTGATATGTTGATGCACCCGCTGCGGTCTGCTACTTTCACCGATCTTACTTCATGGCTTTCCTTTGTCAAATTTGGTCGACCTGCATAATAATTAAAAATTGATTTCCTTAAAACTACAACCACAAACAAAGCATCAAGAAACTAAAAAGCAATGAGATAAATTTAAACCAATCAATTTTGTCATGAAAATCATCAACTAACTTGGAAGTTTGTAAGACATTAATCCTTTCAGGGTCCAAGGCCATTTTTGGAAGGGGTGCGCCAGTATCCAAGAATTTAAAAAAAAAAAAAATCTTATTTTTCTTATGAAATGGTAGAGAATCTTTTTCTGAAGGTAATAAAACAAAAAGTACGAAATTTGACTGAAAATTTACGAAATTATGCTCTAGCGAATTTTGATGTGTCAGCGATATTTACACATCGGCAATTTTGCCGACTTTGACTCCCATTTTAGGCCAATTACATTATTCCAGTCGACCAAATTCTTAGCTATTTCACTAGTATTACTTCTATTCTATCGATTGAGCCCAGTCAACTGTTTCAACTACAAAATAAAGTGATTGGAAATTGGTAATTTAGCCAATTTAACTCAAAGTTCAAAATACTCCAATTTCAAAATAGGGTGCAAAATAAACAATGCAGGCATTCCTGGCACTAAACTAACATTTCCTCTGTTCATTAGTTACGTTTTCAGTCTTTACAAATGAATTACATTTTGATTTTTTATCCACATAACGAATTTTTATTCAAACAAAAAAATGGAAGATTTACTGTTATGCAATATTGTAATAATTGTACAAATAATATCACCACATTTGTGAACATATATTAGACCCACCAGCTGGTGCATATTAGACGTGTGAGGTCATTTGTTTACTTATGAACATCGGTAAAAATTTAACATTTCCGCTATTTTGAGCTCAGTTTCAAGCCATTTCCAGTATTAAAACCAATCAAAATCATCTCTATATCTGTAACATATCTTCCATTCTCTCAAATGAGATCAAGAAATCGCAAATACAAATATAAAAAGTATACGAAAAACACTGCAAAGTCGCTGTTTTAATAGAAAATTACAGGTTTTTTTTTCTCATTATGCACTGTGTGCTGCAGGATTTGTTTTATGTGGTGCACACTTACCACATAGATGTATTCTCTCATATCTAGGCCCAAATTTACCACTCACAGCTTATCTGAGTGAGCTGAGCTCATGACGTAGAACTACAGTTTGGACCCTGAACTCAAAGCCATAGAACTACGGCACGGACCCTGAAAGGGTTAAACCATTATTATTATTATTATTATTATTATTATGGGGGTTAACTGGGTATGTATTTGTGTAACAGTGGATGAAATAAGCACTTGATGCAAAGTATGCAAATTCAGACATAGAAGTATTATTATATGTAGAGGAAAGCACTAAACTCAGAGGTCATTCAGTGTCTGAGTAATGATGGGCAATTGGGTCTGAAAAATAGCCTGAGAGGCCAGCCCACTTAGAACATCTACCAGCACATAATTAAGCAGACTGTTCTTGCTGTGAACTTAAGCATCCTTCATATACAGCACCTAGGTTTTCTTTCCTTGAACATTTATTGCTTATTACAGTTTCTTTCTTGGTAAAAGAAAAACACTGTCTTGCCACATATTTGTCAGAAGTTCGCACCATACTTACGTCTAACTCCATACTAAGTATACTTTTTGCATAACAGTTGGCAAGTTGGAACCTTGATGCAGTCTCACGTGATCCAAGAAAATTGCTAGTGTCAAAATTTTTTATTTCAAGGAAGGAAATAACCATCTGGTCATACTTTGCTTTTATATCTTTCCAGTGTTAAGCTCAATAAACTAACAAACTCTCTCAACTTTATGTGAAAGCACAACTGTCTATATTTCAGTATCATTGACATTATATTCAAGGTGAAGCATTAAACCCACAGGGGTCATTCAGCACCTGGAAAATGAAATGTAATCATAAAAAAAGGTACAATACTGTGATTGGAACAATACACAAATAACCCACACACAGGACTAGTTAATAGTACAGGTCAGACCGAAACATCGTCATAAGTTTCTTTCTCCTACGTGCAGGTTATCTGTGCAAGAGGTAATCGAGTGAAATCCAACGCACGTTACTAACTTACCTATTTCCAACACTATGAACACTAGTTTGAGATTCTTCATTCCAGGCTTCAGTTCTTTTATCAGAGTGTACTGGATGTCCATGTTGCTACAAGGAAGACATGATAAAAGCTATTAACCAGTCAAATGACTTAAAATTAAGCAATCCTATATATAATCAAGATTTTTAAAAATCGGAGATATTAATGTTTAACAACCATTATTATTATAATTGCACTGTGTATGTTGACTTTTATTTACTTAAGTTTCCACTACATTCAACAGTTTTTCAAAATTATTTTTGAAATCCCATCTCCTGCTAAATCATTTAAATCCTCCAAGAGTTTCCATCATTTGTGTAGGTGGCCTAAGAGAGAATCTCTCCCAAGTGTGTCAGCTACAGTACCTTCAAATATTATAGTACACTCTTTAAATTATTATTATTCACAAAATGCACTAAAGTCATATGGATCATAAAGCTCTGCAAGGTCACAAGAAGCTACTGGCAAAGGGAAATAATGTGAAGGGTGAGCTTATGAGCTAACAAAGAAAGTCAAAGTTGGCATAAGTTAGTCAAACAAAAAAAATTCATTATGTCTGCATCCAAAGTAGAGCTTTCTGAAAGAAGAGCAGATGAAATGAGGGCACCCAAGCATTGAAAAAGAAACCAGAAATTAATTTTAAGTACATACTCTTTCATAAATGGAACAGTCAATGAGAAGCTGCTTGACTATAAGACAAGTTTCAGAGAGGTGCCGGCATCTCTCTATGTGATATGCTATGTCCGAATCGTGTATGGCCAATACGCAGTTGTGCGAGAACCATTTCTCAAATCCGACAGTGCTGAAAAGAAGTTGAAGAACACATCTGTTTTGATCAGTGATGGCTTATTATTCTAACTTCGACCAATAATGATGCCATCAGTCATGAATGCTCAGACAAAATTGGAAAATACTTTGAAAAGGGCAGGTCCCTTTGAAAGAAATTGAAAGGTTCTGATCTGTAGAATGTGCAGAAGAGTCTGAAAGTTCCTTGCCCTGAACACCAGAATGACCAGGGACCCACGATAAGACTATGTCCTATATAATTCTGTTATCAAAGTACTGCCGTTTTTTACACCATCAGAGTTTAATAAAACCATCAGTGTACACAGCAGTAGTATGCAAAGATAATGTAAAAATGTTGAAGAGGGAGCACATGTCTGTGGCAGAGATATATGAGACCTTGTATAAGGAACATGGAATATTAGTACCTCCCAAGGTGGGATGGAAAGGAAATGGACAGAGCAAACAGAAGAGGAGGATAGAATTAGGAGAGCAGCTAGATACCAAAGGCAGAAATTAAAAAAAAAAAAAAGTGATGATTCTATAGATTGCAGGATTATGAAGATTAAAAGTTAACACAATAATGCAGACTAGGAATTTCAACTGTCTTGTAATAAAGGAACATGTGACTATAAGCAGGCTTTTGAATGGGGGATGAACTGAAGGTACCGAGACAATCTTTGATGATGGACAACTTCAAGCTTGGAAAGAATATCCAAAATAAATGAATACACTGAACCCCATAATCAAGTCGAGATATAAAGCTTTCAGAGATGTCACATGTAATTCCCTGACATCCTACAATCAAAGTGGAGGTCAAGAAATTTAGTTTGGAGTGGGAGAGGAGACCCATGCAGGAAGAGTATAAAATAGGGAATGACCAAGTGCCAAGTGAATATCTAAGAAGTTTGTTTTGGATACTGAGAACCTGAAGCCATGTGCTGTATCCAAACTAGTCACTTGTTAACCATACATTAAATAAAACTGCAAATAAACTAGTAAAAGCTATGGGTCTCAGTCTACAATTAACGAACGAGTTACATTCCTGCTGTTTCAACTTTATTTTGGGGCCTACAGTAGTATTTCCTCATAGAAAACAAATAGTACAAAGGATGGTATGTGTGTGTGTTTACACATTCATAATCACAAAACAATTTCTTTGTATGGCTATTGTTTGTAAATGCAGATGTTTGCAGCTTGAGTGTTCATAGTTAGAACCCCTGCAAACTGTATAGTAGTCACCAGATGCTTTCAATGAGAAATAATGTGGTGAACATGAGGCTTGCAATAGCAAGCATAAACAAGCATGCAAGTAGGAAGTAGCAACAATATATAAAAAAAAAATTTAAGCTGGTGTAGCTTGTGTATAGCTTCAATAAAAACTACCAACAGCCGAAGGGTGCCTCCCCCTTTAAAACTCCTAGAGTAATGCTTTTATGGGTAACAAAAGCCTTGTTAATTATCACTTTCATAATTTACATTCAGTAGTCAAAGGCAGCACCAGTATTATTATTGTGAAAATTGTTATCATTATCACAATCAAAACTAATAACTAAACCCACAAGGGTCATATGATTTTCACAAACAACCTGTACTTTGAAGGCGAAATGTTAAGAGGATGTCAGTCTCTCCAGGACCACTATCAGGTTACGACTGAGTCAGCTGATAGACAGATATGTCATCTGAAATTTCCTCTCCAGAGTGCTGGTTATTTATGAATTGTTATAGCCATGGTGTAATGACAACCTTTATATCATACTGTTTTCTCTAGTATTATACCAAATCCACAAAATATATGATGCACAATGATTAATCTATGTTATTCAGTATTGTAGAGAACTATCAATATTTTCAACTTTATTTTCAACAAAAGTATGTATGGGCCTGGTGCTTGAGTGTCCTTAAAAACTTTAATATTATGACTAAGTCTTCAAAAGAGAGATTTCCATACATGACCCCAAAATTAAAAGTGCTGACAATGTTACGATTAAAAAAAAAAAGCCAAACAAAACTTAATTAACACTATACTGAATTGAACAAAACAAAACACTACTACTACAAAATAAATAAAAAAATAAAAAAGATAAATATATATTTTTTTTCAACAAACCAACCATATCCAACCAAGGCAGGGTGACCCAAAATAGAAAGAAACTTTCACCATCATTCACACATAATCAGTCTTTGCAGAGATGCCCAGATATGATAGTTTAGATGTCACTCTAAACAGCCAATATTCCAAACCCCTCCTTTAAAGTGCAGGCATTGTACTTCCCACCTCCAGGACTCAAGTCCGGCTAATCGGTTTCCCTGAATCCCTTCACAAAATATTACCCTGTTCACACTCCAACAGCTCATCAGGTCCCAAAAACCATTTGTTTCTGTTCACTCCTATCTAACATGCTCACACAAGCCTGCTGCATGTCCAAGCCCCTTGCACACAAAATCTCTTTTACCCCACTCCCTCCATCCTTTCCTAGGACAACCCCGACCTCTCCTCTTTTTCATTACAGATTTCTAAACCCTCCAAGTCATCCTATTTTGCTCCATCCTCTCTAAATGACCAAACCCCCTCAATAACTCCTCTTAGCCCTTTGAATAATACTTTTAATAACTCCACACCTCCTCCTAATTTCCACACTACGAATTCTCTGCATAATATTTACACCACACATTGCCCTTACACACGACATTTCCACTGCCTCCAGCCTTCTTTTTGCTGCAGCATTTACAACCCATGCTTCACACCCATACAAGTGTAATCTTACATGCATCAAATTGTAATCCTGATAAGGAGAAAAAACAACACAAGAGGTTGGACCACTGAAGACATACACATAACAGAGGAGCGTATCCCCCCAAAAATCTAAATTTGTTTGAAAATGTGATGATAGTAACACCTCAATGAGTTTGGAATGCTGAACAATGATTGGATATTAAATGAGTAGGGATGGAACAATACCAAAATCTTTGCCAATACTAACATTTTAAGCTGATACCCAATACCATAAAAATTAGCCAATACAGTGGACCCCCGCCTAACGAACACCCCGGAAATCGTACAATTATGTAAGTATAATATTGTAAGTGCTTGTGGAAGTGTATTTTTGGGGGTCTGAAATAGACTAACCTACGTGACATTATTTCTTAAGGAAGTAAATTCGTTCGGTAATGGCACTTGAGCAGGCTTCTGGAATGAATTTTGCTCGTTAGGCGGGGGTCCACTGTACCTAATTTGGGACTCATACCAATACTATGAAAACTAGCTGATACCAATGCTTTGGCACATCCCTAGATATGAGCACTTTAAACCCACTTAGTTTAGCCCATTCCCTTCCCATATGAGGCAGAATTTACCTAGCAATTTTGCTGGTAGAATAGTCTGATAGGAAGCAGCATGATATAATGTATCTCTGAGCACTTTCATTGCATTATGAAAAATGGTTTTAGAAATTGCAATTTTTCAACAAGGTTTACTTTTAAAAAAATACAGTATCTATTGTATAAATTGCATAAATTTTTGTGCATAAATGCAGCCTGTCCTCGTAACACCAACGTAAGTTTTCTACATTACAGTAATTCAGTGAATGCCCAAAACCATATTTGTACAAGTGAAAAAAAAAGAACAGTCTCATTACAGTGTAATATACCCAATAAGAACGCCAGCACAGGAAAGCAAGGCGGGCAGGAGCTAATAAGGAACAGAATGATGGTACAAAAGTTTTTTTTACAAAAAAGCTAAACTAGAATAAATGGAGCTGAAACGAAAAGCCACAAAACTTGTAGTAAGTGTTATAGAAGTATAGTATCTGAATAGTTAATGTAAATAACCATGAGGTTAACTGGAAAAACAAGCAGATGCAGTCAGAGGAACAATGAATATGACTGACAAGACTGGATGATAAGCAAAGCCTTGAAAGTTAGACGGGCCTGAAGTTGGTTACTTATTCCTTGTTCACATATTCCAGTAAGTATCTAGATGAAAATTTGGTTGTTGGTTCCTTACTCTTCAGAACAGATCATTTTTTTTGTTTGTAATGATCAGATTTTTTTTTTTTGTATTCACCAAGTTTCATTTCAGTAAGGAATAATTAAATAATGTTAAAATAGATGTACGACCATTTATATGTATGGATAGGATGTACCCAGTAAACTGTTACTTGAACCTGTTGGTTACAATCCTGCCCAATTAACTGGTCATATATATTTGAAAAAAATCAAATTCTGTATTACCAAATTAGAACTTTAATAAGCTCTTGGAATAGTTTAAGGTAAACACACTTAAGGAATAAGGAACCAGTAACCAAACTGAAGTCTAGTTACTTATTGTTATGTGTTGTAGTGGCTAGTACACTCGCTTCACAAGCAAGAGGTCCAAGGTTCGAATCCTGGGCAGGGTGGAATGATTTGGGCATAGTTCCTTCACTGCATTTTGCCCCTGTGCACCCAGCAGCAACTGGGGACCTGGATGAAAATCGACTGGCAGATCGTGTTCTGGGGACAAAATATTATGGTTAGGCTTTGAAGTGAGCACACACACAACACAGCTCTTAGCCTGCAAATAAACAGTGGTAGAAATTCCCATTTTCAGTTTTGTACTCTTACAATATTTGTTGGGGGGGAAAAAAGTAACTAACTTCAGGCCACATATTGTAATACTACTAAAAATATTAATCTACATTTACAGAAGATACATAACATTTGTTATGTATTTTGGGAAAGTTACACATGAGTAAACAAAGTGTAGAGTCCATAATTAAGCACAAATTTTGGGCAGACTAAAACTAAGGATTATACAGGTTTCTAGATAAATTAACTACTTGTAGATGTAGTAATAATTACAAAAAAATCAACAGTCAATAACTCCTGGGAGGAAAAGCAGATGTATTAACTGTTATTTAATGACAATAAAAAATAAGTCGCTAAATCATCAGGAAAGGTTATTAACAAAGGAACAGAATGGCCATAGATTTAGGTTGTAATGCCCTTTAATTAAAAAAAAAAAAAAGTGGCAATGTTAGCAGTGTGTGCCTAACTTAAGTTTGTTGTATTTTGTATATTGTGGTACATACACATGTTTATACACTATGAGATATGATGTCACTTCCTGTATCCTTTAAAAGCTAGGCTTTAAATAATATTACAAGAACCCCAATGGAAATAAGTCATTGACTTTTTTGGGTTATCCTAAGTAATTTACACGTCACTATGTATGATAATTGTAGTCTCATAAATCTGGGTAACTGCAATATATACCTGTACCTAAATAAACTTATCAGATATGACAGCTTCTCAGGTGTTATTTAATGATGAGGTAAAATCTGGGATACTTTGCATTAAAAGCATTTACAACAATGTCAGATTTTATCCTACCATCCATGTAGGTATAATATGTTTACCTGTAATGTACCTGTGACCAGTTTTGAAAACTGTATTGCAGGGCAGCTGAGGCCAGTCTGTTGACTGCCTGGTCAACCAGGCTGTTACTGCCAATGCCTTCAGGCTTAACAGCCCTAAACCCTGGTATATTTTATAAAGTTATTCTCTGAATTGGTTTAGAACATGGATACGTTCTGGTTGGATGTTACACTCTTAAAATTAATAAGAAAAGCAATATAAATTAGATAAGTTTTTTCCATGAGACTCGGTGTTTACATCATACGTAGCAGGCAATGCCTCTGCACTTTTCCAAATGTCTCCAGTTTTCATGATGCAATCAGGATTTGGATTACAAATAATGGCAAAAATATAACAGTTAAAATAATGTAGTGTGTGGCAAGACTGAACAAGGCCTCACTGGTTAAAGTGTCACCAAATTAGCTACATAAAATGTCCCAGCATCAAGTAGGTAGACACGCAGAGGAATCAAGTCCGAAAAATATAAGTTACAACTGCAACAAAGGCTACATTAACTAAACTTCCTATAACATTTGAAGTACCTCTTTAAATGTTTTCTGGATTAGTTCTACCTCAAAGGAGGTTCCTTGCTGATGGTGAGGGACTCTTGATCTAAGGAACTGAAGCTATACTCAAATTCCTTGAATCTAGCCTGAATGCCTTCCATTCCTCCCAGGCACTGTATGACTCCTATGGGTTTAGTGCTTCCCTATAAATACTGTTTGGAGTAATTCGGAAATTTTGCAGTGGCAAAGGAAGCAATATTTTACAATATAACTTTTGAACTCTCTGTCTCTCTCTAGAATTAGTTGTAATTATGTTGGACAAATATGCAATTCAGGTGCTGAAGTTAGTTGCCGTAGCATAACACTGGATTGAATCCTCATTATCTTTATCTTATCTTAATATAACCTTGCCAAATCTGAAAAGGAAATATGTCTACCCACTATACACAGCAAGAAAACATGAAGAGGAATTCTTATACAAAAACTCTAATGAAATTATATTCTAGCACACAGTGAAGGTACAAATCTACACATGGAACATTATTATTATTATTATGAGGGAGCGCTAAACCCACAGGGATTATACAGCATACACATGGAACAGTAATGACAATTAGGGATTACCTACAACTGACCATATAAAAATGATCTTCAATGAAAGTTTAATAACCATAATTACCAACTTGAAGCTCCAGCAGCAGAGCCAGCCTCATGGTGGTGCCCCAGCCTCAATCATAATTACCATAAACTAAGGTCAATAGTACGTCATGTCACAAAAAGAGGGGTAGAGAAAATCATTCATCATTTGGGTCCACTACCTAATGCTGTTGTAGTGACCTGTATCTCAGTGGTAAAGCAAAAAGGTAGTTATATCTGCATGCCTCTGGCAAGACAGTTCAAGTCCGTTTGTTTCTGGCAGTCACAGACAGGCAATCTTAACAAGCCACGGGGGATGGAAATCTTTAGCTCAAGATCTTTCACATGTCTCTGTGCATCATCAGGAGCTATGCAATGTTGCAAGAGCAGCTACTAGTGGAATGAGAGGAAGTTTTCTCAGAGTAAGGTAGCATGGTGATCCCAGCCAGTTCCACTTACTGAGAGCAACTGGCTGGTGTCACCACACTACCTTACTCTAAGAAAATGTCCTCTCATATTGCATAGCTCCTGATGACACACACAACTGTGAAAGATCTTGAGCTGAAAATACCCAATCCCCATGGCTTTATATATATATATATATATATATATATATATATATATATATATATATATATATTATTTATGGATTATTATTATAATCAAATAGAAGCGCTAAACCACAGGGGTTATACAGCAATATTATTTATGGAGAATAATGGCATACAATATATACACAATAGAATATAGAGTATTATTATAATCATGAGGAGCGCTAAACCCGTAGGATTATACAGCGCATGGGGGGGGATATATGGAAGGTATTCAGGCTCAGTTCAGGGAACTGGAACAAAGTACAGTGTAATGAGGTCTTTTACTGACAACTTAACAACCAGCATTTTGCCCATCACCAGGTGGTGAGCAAAACGTTTATAGTGAAGGTGTGAGAGCAGTATGGTGCGTCTCACTATATCACCATGACCAACTTGAAGCCTCAGTCACCTCACTAGCATGTCTAGGTGAACCTCACAATGTCAGGGTCTCATCATGGACCTCGTGGCTGGAGAACCATCACACAGGTGTATTACATACATGTGTAACATCTGGGTATATTTATTGTAGACGTTTCGCCCTCCAGTCGCTTTATCAATACAAATTCAAGGACATAATTTTAAGACAGTAGAACTACTATATACAAATAATCAGTTCCTCAGCCTCCAAGGCTCAGGAACTGATTACCTCATTTTTGTATATAGTTCTACTGTCCTTCAATTATGTCCTTGAATTTGTAGTGATAAATCCACTTGAGGGCGAAACGTCTACAATAGATACCCAGGTGTTTGCACACGTGTCTAATTTTTATCTTGTCGGAATTGTATACCATTCATGTACACCATCATCGAGATAAACAAACAATTAATAACTTAAGAAAAACACAACTTCCACTAGAAAATTGCGTATTTCCCCCCTTTCTGACCACCGCCACTTTTAATTATATATTTTCTTGTTGCCCTGAGAGTGCAGAGGCAGACATGACCTCGTCCTCGACCCAACACCTCGCACTCACTCTATTGACGATGATTCACTCGAGGAATTCATGGCTGCTGTCTTAATTTTATGTGAAAAATTAATAAAAAAGATGAAACTGGAGAGACTTGAGGTGGTGTCAGTGGCGGAGACGTGGCACCGCCGCACTCACCAAAACATCACACTTGGCACACCAGCAACAAGCAACGCTGCCACGTCTTATTATGGCCTCGAACTCGACCTGCCATTACAAAATTTTGTACAAGAGACATCCATCTAGTGACAAAAACAATTAAACAAAGAGAATACGTTTACCCAAGTTTTCAGAACCAGGACGACAAACACACGTAAAATAAGAAAGAAAGCTGAACTACCGAGCACCGTCGCTTTGCTTCCTATGGTTGGCCATCCTCGATGCTAACTCCTGGATCTGGACAGATTTCCGACCCCCTTTTCTTACGCTCCCATTCGCTCTTACAAGCTCTGGTGAAGGGACAGACTAAAGAAGCCCCCAACCTTCCCAACGAGCTGTAATAGAGCCCTATAGGAAATATAGGTTAGCGTAATTCTAGGGAAGAAGACGGGAGAGACCACCTTGCCTCCCGTGTACATTAGATGCCGACGTCGGGCACCCATTGACGGCCCAGCACCTCCACCACCTCCCTCCCATCGAGAATCACACCTGGAAACCAACTTCTATACTAATATTCCCCGATTTTTAAACATCCCTTTTGATTTCTGATAAAATAACACGAAAACGAACGCCGTGTGTAATAAATTTAGGTTCTTTCTATTTACAAAATCGTGACTTTGAAATGCACTCTGTTTTTTTCCCACTGTTTCTGATTCTCTATGCATAGCGCCAATCAGCGTCACGTGACCACTTTCCTGATAGTTGATTGGTTAAATAATATCTCACAACTTCGAATATATCTCATCATAATATAACTACTTTACTCATGTTGAGAGATATCTCTTGTTGAAAATACATTACTAGAAATTACGACAAGCTAAAACAAGGTTAATCTGTTTGTAAAAGAAGAACAATACTGCTATATTTTTCTGAAATGTTGAATTTAATAACATGCAACCCACACTAAAGTAATGCAACATAATTTGTAGATATATTATGTATTATAAATTTAATCGTACATTAGACATTACTTTTGTAAATAACGTGTTTAATTGAGGCTTTTCCTTGTTGGCATCAAGCTGGGAAAGCTTCGCCACACGTGACTGTTCCTTTACGAATTATAATTATTAAATTTGCCTTATGAACTTCTTTATTCCCTATTTACATCAATCACTTTACTCATATATTCAAGTAAAAATCACAGCTACATCACATGATGTAGTAATACATTTAACTGACTGGATAAGCTATATGATTTTTATTAGTTAAAGAGACGTGTATTTACCATCAGTGGGATCAATGTAAAATGGCAGAAGAGACAGCTTGTTGAGGCTACAGCAGAGGCCAGGCTGATACTACCACCTCCACGCACGTTCAACACAAATTTATAGAGTGCGAGTGATGCAAATACACCGCAGAGCCAACCATGGCCAGCCAGTTTAGAAATGAGATCCTGAAGATATCTGTTGGGCAGATCTGCCAGACTATAGGCTTCCAGGGGGTGTACTCGACGCCCCTCGATGTTCTCTGTGACCTGCTGCATCGTTATATGACGGAGGTGTGTCGCCTCACACACCGTCACACTGAGCACTGTGAGTCACTCACCTGGCCTCCCTCACACCTCTCACCTCTGGTCTTTCCCACACCTCTCATCTCTGACCTTCCTCCCAAACACCACCTCTGGCCCCCCCATACCTCATCTCTCCTCTGGACCCTCCCCCACACTTCTTAACTCTTTTAGCCCTCCCCACACCTCTCATCTCTCCTCTGGACCCTCCCCACACCTCTCATCCCTCCTCTGGACCCTCCCCACACCTCTTATCTCTCTTTTAGCCCTCCTCACACTTCTAATCTCCTCTAGACCCTCCCCACACCTTTCATCTCTAGACCCTCCCCACACCTTTCATCTCTAGACCTCCCCACACCTTTCATCTCTAGACCCTCCCCACACCTTTCATCTCTAGACCCTCCCCACACCTTTCATCTCTAGACCCTCCCCACACCTTTCATCTCTAGACCCTCCCCACACCTTTCATCTCTAGACCCTCCCCACACCTTTCATCTCTAGACCCTCCTCACACCTTTCATCTCTAGACCCTCCCCACACCTTTCATCTCTAGACCCTCCTCACACCTTTCATCTCTAGACCCTCCCCACACCTTTCATCTCTCCTCTGGACCCTCCCCATACCTCTCATCTCTCCTCTAGACCCTCCCCACACCTCTCATCTCTCCTCTGGACCCTCCCACACTTCTCATCTCTCTAGACCCTCCCCAAACTTCTCATCTCTCCTTTAGACCCCACACCTTTCATCTCTCTAGACCCTCCCCACACCTTTCATGGCTCCTCTAGACCCTCCCCACACCTTTCATGTCTCTTCTAGACCCTCCCCCACACTTTTCATGTCTCCTCTAGACCCTCCCCCACACCTCTCATCTCTCCTCTAGCCCCCACCCACTCCTCTCATCTCACACATCTCTAGTCCCTCACACTTCTCATCTGGCTACATTTTCTAGACTGGGACTGACCTACCCCTCAAGGGAGGTTCCTTGACGCTGGTGAGGGCTCTTGATCTAGGGAACTGGATCTGTGCTCCAGTTCCCTGAATACCTTCCACCCCCTCCCCCCACGTGTGCTATATAATCCTGTGGGTTTAGCGCTCCCCCATGATTATAATAATGGGACTGACATTCCTATATATAAATTTTGACCCTTGTGGGTTTAGTGCTTAGTTTTGATAGTAATACATGTATGTATAAATTTGACAAATTTTATTTTATTCTATGTTAATTTCTATACAATTCACTATTAATATAAAAACCATTGTAAAAATTTAAAATTATATATGAGGCCTAAATAAAGTCTTGTGTATTCTTGGATTCACTTAATTTTTTATGTAATATTCTAGTACATATGCTATGTAAGACCGTTGCATTAATACTCACTGTCCAGAACCCAGAAATTAAAATTGCTTCCAGTGTCCACTTTTTTGAAATGGTACAGAATCTTCTGAAGGTAGTAACACCAAAAGTACAAAATTTGATGGAATTTTTTTTATAGAATTATGCAGTCGCAGAGTTAGCTGTCTGGGCACAGTTTATGCATCGGCGATTTTGCTGATTTTGAGTCTTATTTTAAATCAGTTCTATTGCTCTATTCAAGCAAATACTTATTTAGGATGCCTTCCATTCTATGGATTAAACACAATAAACTGCCCATTCAACTATTGCAGTGCACAGAAGTTGATAATTTGCCCATTTTTTTCACAAAATTAAAAAATACCAATTTAAAAATACTAGTAGTCCAAAATAAACAATGTAGGCATTCCTGGGACTAAAATAGAATTTCCTCTGTTCAATGAGTCACGTTTCCAGGCCTCTCCTATATTACATTTGCCTTCCATTTTGAATTCTTAATCACACAGAAAAATAGAAGATTTACTCTATTTCTCAGATAAAATATATCCAGAAATGATTGTTTATAGTTTGTGGTGTGCCAATAATTGAATTAGACCTATTAAAAACCCATAAAATAGACTGGGGATATAGGGAAGCCTTACCTGTCCTCAGGGAAATTGGCAAAAATCAACTATTTCTGATACTTTGAGCTCAGTTTTAAGCTATTTCTGGTCTTTGAAAGCATTCAAAATCAACCTACTTCAGTAGTATGTCTTTCATTCTATCAAATGATACCAAGAAATGGCTAATGAAACCTTAAAAGCCATACAAGAAAACACCTCAAAGTTTCTATTTTAAACTATCCCTCTGTCAGAGTTGTTTTCCCATCATGCACTGTGTAGGGCAGGATTTTTTTTGTACTGTGCATACTCGCTGCACAGACCCAATCTCGTATTTAGGCCAAAATTTATTGCTCACAGCTTATCTGAGTGAGCTGAGCTCATGATGTAGAACTACATGAGGGACCCTGGCCTCAGTGATATAGTTCTACATGACGGCCACTGAAAGAGTTAACCTAGGATAACCCAACAAAAGTCATTCACTGTGATCTGTCCAATATGGCTCATATTGTTAGGATCTTATTGAAATGTACAGTATGTTCATGCCATCTTTGTATTTTAACTAATAATGATAATGAAAACAAAACTAAAAGCTACAAGACATGGCAGCTGTTAGTACAGTAGTATGTATTTACAGTATGTACAGTATCTAACTTAAGTTGGGTTGATGTTATAATATTGTCTCTTTCTTGTGCAGCAGTGTTTGGCACTTTAAAGCAAACTTCAATCTTTTTCTGCAGCTTTATTAAGGATACTTACTCTGTTGTTTTAGTCCGAAATTGGTCTTCTTTCTCTTTATGCAAAGGAGAAAGATTCTCAGGTAGTCATTGAACATCTTCCCTTCTTCCACATATATGTGGAACAAGTTAAAATATTCCAACACTTATAAAATGCTCCAAACTTCAGAACACCCGTGACCTAACCTGATTCTTTTTTCCCTTTCTCCCTCTTCCCCTGTCCTCTTTCCTCTTTCTAATATGGGTTTTCTTTCTTCTGCCTTGGGTATTAGGTCCATTATTATTTCCCCCCCCCCTCTGTGTTCTTGTTCCTACCCTTTGTGGGTCCCTAGCTTCCTTGCAGTGCTCCTCTTTCTTAGTCTTTGACTGACTCCAATACTGTTACTTCTACCTCTACCACTACCTTTCTTCTTCCTTTCCTACTACCTCTCTTGTCCTGTCCCTGTCTGCTGGCCTATATATATACTCCCTCCTTATCTCTTTTTTGTTAGTGTGACTTTGTAAATGGTCCAAGTTGGACTGAAACGTCGTCATAAGCTCCTCTCTCCTATGTGCGGGTTATTTGTCTATGAATACTCTTTGTTTTATTATTTCTCTCATTGAGAAATAGGGCTGCATTGGTCTTCTAAATTATCATGTCATGCTATGTCTGAGGCAATTTTTTGAAAGTTTCTTATGCTTACAGATATAAAATGTAATGTATAGTTTATGCAATTTGCAGTTGGTCGTACAGAGCCCAATCTCGATGACCTGGGCTTGGCATTCCACGACATGGGGATATCTGTGCCTGAACTTGAAGAATACATCAACAACGTAGACTGCCCCGCATTCCCCCATTTACTCCCATCTCTGCCAGTGCCACGGACATCTAACCTCAATTTCCTCAAGCCAGGCTCTAGGGAGTTACTGTCTCGCCCAATCCACATCCACGAGCACTTGCCACCCATGTATCCGGAGAAAGAGGGTGAACCACTTGTCTTTAAATGTTTTGATAGTATGGCAAAATTCTAGTAACAGATTCCTCTTCTTCATCTGACAAGTTTGCTCGTTTTAGTAGTTAGGGTAATGCCTTACACAGAAAGGTGACGTAGTTTTAGTGAATGTATAAAATAAGGTGTTTTATATATGTATGCATTTACAGTGGACCCCCGGTTTTCGTTATTTTTTCGTTCCAGAATGCTGTTCAAGTGTCATTACCAAACGAATTTATTCCCATAAGGAATAATGTAAAGTAGACTAGTCCTTTTAGACCCCCAAAAATACACTTACAAAAGCATTTAAAAAAATACACTTGCATAAAAGGGCGAGTTTGGAGCAGGACGAACACCGGGGGTCCACTGTATTAGGTTTCATTTTTGTCATTTTCTGAAGATTCTTCATACAGTCTATGTTAATGAATATTAAGTTAGTAGAAGATTAGTATATTGTAAATTCATGAAATAATTTATTACTGCCTTGGCTTCTAGATTTTTAAGCATGTTTTATTATTCAGTTTGGTATATCACTGACTTTTTGAAACTTGAATTTTTTTAGTAAATATTGTTAGATTAGCTATTTGTTATCACTTTCTTTGCAAATAGGTAAAATAGGTTGGAATAATCATAGGCTCACAGAAGCTGTTATTGTAAACAGTACTGTACAAAATATTTGTGTCAGCCTTAATATATTTTGTTTATAATGTTTTAGGAAACTTTTGCCTGCTTATATATTGGTTACTGCATCTCCCTAGTATATTTGTATTCACTAGCATTTTCCTTATATTAAAGACTATCTTCTTAAAAAGAAGGCAGAATTTTTCTATATATAATGCACTAATTATTTCAAGAACTTGCAGTATCTTAGACACAGAAGCACTGCCTAAAGTATTCCATTGAGATTTGCTAAATAATTATATTTATGTCTGGAAGTATGCATCAGCATATTTTTTTCCTTTTATAACTGCAGAAGAAGAGCTGGATGTGAAGGTGAATTCTAACCTTAATGAAGCCATGGGTGAGAACTCCTCTCCTACACCCTCCCCTCAGCCAGCTGTCAAGCGATCCTCAGATAGTGATGCGTCTCCAGCAAAGAAGGCAAAGTAAGAGCATCTTTTTTTCCCCAAGTTTTATTCTTTTTATATTTCATGTCCTATCAGTTGTCTTTCACCTAGCTAGGGTGATCTCCTCAAAAGAGGAAACATTTATCATAATTCATTCAATAACTGTGTGCAGATGTCACAATTTGAGTGACCCTCCCAACTGCAACATCCCCACCCCTTTTTCAGAGGGCTGACACTGTACTTCCCACCTCCAGGACTTAAGTCCATCTAATTGGTTTCACACTCCACATTACATGAAATCTCTAAAACCAGTTGTCTCCATCCACCTTGATATAATATGCTTGTACATGCCTGCTAGATGCTCAAGCCCTTACCAGTTAAAGCTTCCCTCAAACCCTTCTTGGGATGACCTCTACACCTTCCTTTCACCCCAGATTTATACACCCTCTTGGTCATCTAATCCTGCTCCATCCTCCCTAAATGCCCAGACCACCACAATAACCTCTACTAATTTCTACTTTCTGAATTCTTTCCATAATAATGACTCACACATTGCTCTCAAACATGACATCTCTGGCTCCAGCCACCTCCTCAGTGCAGCATTTTTGGGTTATGCCTCACACCCTTATAAATGTTAATGCTTTTTATGTACCCTGTAACTAATGTTAATATATTTACTTGCATTATTTATTGGTCTGCTCTTGCTATAATAACATCAAAGGTCATTCCTCATACAGTACTAAAATCACTGTATGTATTTGCTTTACTGTTGTTCATTTACTATACTATAGTGTACATACATTGGTATCACTTTTGTATATTATTTGGAGTTTATCATTTGCACACAGTGTCTTTACTGTGTATCCCTTTTGATTAATATTAATATTTGCACATTATTGATACACTTTTAAAGTCCTAGTTTAGGAAGAAAATAGGTCTGTATTTGTTATTCATGTTCTGAATAACCAGTTTATTTATTGTAATTTTTGTGGTCCTCTAACTCTTAAACTAGTAACAGTATCTTGATCCAAGGAATTGGAGCTATCCTCTCCTTCCATGGATCAAGCCTGATTGCTTTCCATTCCCCAGGCACTGTATGATTCTTTAATGAGTTAAGTACATCCTCACAAATATTATAGCAATTTATATCATGTATATTACTTATAATTCATCATTTTTCCTTAGCCTGTGGCACATCTCTTGGCTTGCAGAATTTTTCCATGTGTTTTTCTTCTTATGAAGAGAGAAATAATTTTATATATTCGTATATGTATATTTTTGTCACCCTGCCTCGGTGGGAGACGGCCGACTTGTTGAAAAAAACAAAATGTACATATATTTTTTTTTTAACACGTCAGCCGTTTCCCACCGAGGCTTAATATTTAAAGACTCTGCACACCCTATTCCTTTTAGGCTTTTAAACAGCCTGACTGTAAGCTTAGTATTTCTGTCTCATGATCAGTGGACAAGAAGTGAGCCTTTACCACTTGTGCTGAATACCTTGCATGTTCATAGTGTGTCTGTAAAATACAGTATAATAATACTTTAGAGATTTTGTGATATATTATTGCTTTACCAAAGTAACTTGAATGTTTTTTCCAGGTATTCCTTAGAGGATGAGGGTCAGCCAGTGAGGGAGATTGTGAGTGTGATGATGACCACTTCTGGTTTTATTTCCTCTGCTCGAGAAGGAAAGTTACCGGAGGCACGATGTCCAAATATTCCCATGGCAACTCCCCGCAGCTCTTCTCCTTCTGTAGCTGGTGTGGCTGGAAAAAAGAAATTGAATGTGGAGAAACTGATAAGGCAAAAGAATAATCAGGGAGGGACAGGAAGACCAATGCCAAACAAGCCTCCACGACCACTGAAGATTAAAGCTAAAGACAAATCTCTTAGCAAAGGCCTAAAGATCCCAAAGGTGCCACAAGCCAGACCACCACTACCACACCATCCACCAGGACATCCTACTACACCAGGAGCAATGCCAGTGCCACCCAAACTGAAGATGCCTATGCCCAAACTTGCCGTGCCTAAGTTTCCCAACCCCAAACCTCCAACTCCAAAGACTCCCACATCTAAAGCAACCCCTCCCAAATCATCTCCTCCAAAGATGTCTACACCCAAGATCTCAATGCCTAAGTCTTCAACCCCCAAAATAAAAGTTCCAAAACCTCCTAAAATTCCAAAATCAGAAACCAAGAAGCCCTCTACCCCAAAGACCAAAGAACCAGGAAAGGAGGGTGAGACCAAGAAAATAAAGAAAGAAAAAGAACCAGGGAAAAAACCTAAAGAAAATAAAAAAGAGAAGGATCCAACAAAAAAGAACAAAGAGCCTAAAGAAGCGAAGGAACCCAAGGAGAGCAAAGAGACCAAAAAGGATAAAGATAGTAAGAAAGAGAAGGAGTCTAAAAAAGATAAGGAAATCAAGAAGGAAAAAGAAAATAAGAAGGAGAAGGAAAGAGAACGAGAACTGATCTTGGCTTTGGCGTCTTCTTCAGCTGTCACTGTAACTTCAATACCAGCTCCTAGTAAATCACAGGACATACCAGTTCAAGACAAGGCTGAAGGTAAATCAAAATTGAGTATATTCAAGAAAATCAACAAAACTAAAGACATGAAGGACCAGGATCGTCCAGGAGAGCGTGATGCCCAGCAGTCCCGAGATAGTTCTCCAGATCTCATGATAGATGAAACTCCTGCCCGATTAGGGCAGCGTCGACCTCCTGAAGAGCTGACTATAATCGACAACCCAATCCGTCGGTTAGATACAGCAATGGATGATATGGTAAGATCGCCTGAAGACTTTCCTTCATACCACGATGACATGTCACCTCCAGGCACTCCATCAACTCCCAGAACTCCAGAAATACCACATATGCCCATCCGTAAAATTTCAGAAAAACGCAAGGGCAAAGAAAAGACTAAGGAAAAAAGACCAAGGAAAGATCGTTCCAAATCGCCCAAGTGTGGTTTCAGTCCTGGTCATCGAGAAATGTGTGAATTTGAGACTCCTGAGCGGCCAAAAACTCCAGAACTTGGTTTACCCATAGGGAGTCTTTTGGGACCTTCTACTGCCCCCTTCTCACTTCCAGCTTTTCCTACTGCCCCAGGATTTATTCCTCCCTTCTCTAGATTTCCTTTCATTCCTCCATTTGGTGGACCACCACCTCGCCCAGGTTTACCTCATCCACCCATGCCAGACCTCCGATTACCCCCACATCCTTTCCTTCCAAGACCTCCCATAAAACGTCAGCTGGACGATGACCATTTGTTGTCCTTAGATGAAGCTGAAAATCTTGAACGTCCCTTAACCCCAAGACATGCTCGTGACTCCAGCCCACTGCCTGTAACCAGTCATCCATCTCCTCTGCGGTCACCCTCTCCTGCTCAACTGTCAGCAACTCCTCCTCGTCCTCGGACACCTGCTCATCATTCTCCTCCGCCCCCAGTGCCTAGAATGAAAATAGAGAAATTTGAAAAAACTGACAAAGAAAAGGTATGTGTTAATTGCATTTCATTTTCCTATTTTCTGGATAATGGTTTGATATTCAGTTTTCATGAGACTTCTTTATTTTTGTCATATAGTACATGTTTACATTGTAGTATATACTGTATATTAAAGTATATGAGATAGGAGTGAATGGAAATGAGCATTTTTTATTGGATATGCTGTTGGAGTGTGAGTAGGGTAACATTTATAAGAGGATTCAGGGGAAACTGGTTAGAGTTCTGGAGGTGGGAAAGGCAGTGCCTGCACTCTGAAGGAAGGGTGGAGATGCTGCAGGTGAATTGTGATGTCAGCACACTTCTGGTAAAATAGTGATTGAATGAATTATGTTAAATGTGTTTTTTGGGTCACCCTGCCTTGGCAGGTGGTTGTCAAGGTAAAAAAAAAATTTTTGTTTTTAATTTGAAAGTATCAAATCGTAATTCACAGTTAATTGAAGCATTATATGTTTCCAGAGGAAAGGAAAAAATGGGAGTAGTAATGTGCAATTAATTTCACTGCTTTGTACAATATCTTATTTCACTTATTTTCCACTTAATCTGTTCTCTGAAGTATTTTTTCATATCATTATTAAATCTCTTGTTTTTTCACTTATCCAGACATCAGACCCCTTTCTTTTACTTTCTTTGTAGCTCAGTTTTTTAAATAATTCTATAGTTTATTCTCCCATTTTTCAATCCAAATGTTTTAAAAAATCATAAGATGTTCACTTAATGTTTTGGTCTCCTGTCACATAACTTAGTCATTGAGTATGCAACCATTTATACAAGCAAATTCTCATTCTAGCATTTGCTTGTATAAATTATTGCATTTTCTTGGACAGTGTTTTCATTGGTTGAGAATGAATTGTTGTTCTTTGCGATGTTATCTGGTTCATGAGTGAAGGGCTTCGTTGATCCTCTCATTGAATGCAAAACTGAATTAGGAATTGTCAATTGTTTACATTTAAGTTTTCTTTTCAGAAGAAAGAGCACAAAAAGGAAAAGAAAGAAAAGGAGAAGGAGAAAGAAAAGGAAAAAGTTAAGAAAAAAAAAGACAAGAAGGATAAAGAAAAAGAAAAGGAGAAGTCTGATAAAAAGAAGGAAAAGACAAAGTTGGAAAAAAAAGAGAAGAAAATAAAGAAGGAGAGGGATGATGGTGCCAGTGTTCCACGACTCATGATGAAGTTGGCATCGACTTCAGGAAGCTCGCCTCCACGTCCGACTGCTCCGCGGCCTGTGGACACTACTGCTATGCCCAAACTGTGAGTAGTGTGTTGGTTTTTCTGTATTGTTTGTAACAGCAAGCGTGCGGTAATTCCCAGCTCTTCATTCTTTGCATCGGGCTGACACATAGGTTACTGAAATTTGGATTTTTTTATTACAGTGGACCCCCGGTTTACAATAGTCTCCAAACTCGCCCTTTTATGTAAGTTTATTTTTGTAAGTGCTTTTGTAAGTGTATTTTTTGGGGTCTAAAAAGACTAATCTAATTTACATTATTCCTTATGGGAACAAATTCGTTCAGTAATGGCACTTGAACAGCATTCTGAAACAAAATAATGACGTAATCCGGGGGTCCACTGTAGTTTGTAAATACCTGTATTGTCATTGTTATACTAATCGTTATTAAGTTATTATCGTAAACATTGCTCTTTTTTAAAAACAAACCACAGAACAGGTGGGGTTTGAACCCATGGTGAGCGAGTTCTAAAAGTTGCCATGGGTTCAGATCTCACCTGTTCCGTGGTTTATGTGCAATCATGTTTCTACAATTTTGTGAGTCACTGCTATTTTTAATGTAACAATAATAAGTAGCATTAATAATAGCAATATTGATTAAAATAAAATAATGCAATCTGAGGGGTCTGGGTGAAAACAAATACATGGATTCTTATGGTGTACTTCACACTATTGTGCAGAAAAGATATGTTTGCTGAATAAGCTTTTATTGGAACAACATTTCTATCTTGAAAGATTAAAATGTTGTTCTGATAAAAGCTTGTTCTGGAAATATATCTTTTTTCTTCACATGAAAGATGTGATTTTATATAGAAGTGGTGGTGTTTGTAAAGTGATAAGACTAGACTCCGCTCTGCAGATCAGTTTAAGTCTAAATGGAAAAGTGTTGGAATAAAGGGAATAGTGATAAATATTGAAAATGTTTGAATGATACCAGCAGTAAAGAAGCCTTGAAGAAAGTGTTTGACAAGTTTGCAGTAGGGTGGTGGGACAGACTATGGAAGAGTTAAACTGGTATGGAGTGTAGGTGTATAACATACCTATAGATTACCTACTGATGATTGCAAGGATCATCCCTGTTAATGGCCTGATTAATCCTGATTAATCAGGATTTTGAGGTTTTCCTCATGTCCCACCTTCGATATACCTTTGATGAGTTCCAAGAGTTTCTACTCCCACGTAGGCACCACAACCCAACTGATCATGAATTTCTTTCAGGAACTTAAGTTCCTTCTTAATGACATGGGTCTACTTGAAATTTTCATTACCTTTGAGCAAAGGTCATTGAGAATTGGAGCAAATGAGGAGTATAAGGGTAATTATTGGAAATGAAGTGCACAAAAAGAGTTACTCTTTGTGGGGAAGTGGAGAAGAATCTTTCCTGTCATAAGAGGCAAATAAAATGGCGGGAGCAGTGGGCTAGTAACTACTTCTCTTGTATAAGTTACTAAATGTAAAAAAAAAAAAATTACTGGAAATAGTTGATAGAAGAATAAATGGATTGTATACCTGGGTATGGTGCGTGAGGGTAAATGGAAAGCCAGGCCTTAGTTCATTCATTTTTTAGTTTAATTTGCTCACTGAACAGTACTAAACTTTAGTATTTTCATCAGTTGAGTGAGAGTTTAGTGTATGTGCTCTGGAACCAATTTTCCTCACCTTGTTTCTGGATGACACATTTTTGAACTGTAGTATAAGTATGCCTCTGGCAAGACAGTGATGGAATGAGTGATGATGAAAGTGTTTCTTCTTTTTTGGGTCACCCTGCCTTGGTGGGAAACGGCCAATGTGTTAAAAAAATATATATAATTTTCATGCTGATGCCCATATTCAGCATGTTCATAAAATGAAGTTTCCTATTTTATAGAGGTGTTAGTTTTTTGTCCATATCTTAAAATAGATTTAAAATTTATTTTTAGAATTGATGCTCTAAGCATAGAAGGCTGGTAGACAGCTACATACATATTGTTAGGGGTTTGCCAAAGTATCAGTATCTGTAGGTATCAGTATTTTTATGGTATCGGTATTGGTGAAAAAGTACTTTTAAAACATTAATATTACTCTTCTACCTAAAAATAGTAAAGTTAACACTGTACCTCACTATTGTGAGGCTTACTCTCGTACACATACTCACATACACTCATGTACACACTCATGCATGCACTTATACACACGAATACAGTACACATTGTCACACGAGACTGGGTGTGCTGTCTTTATAAGTTTAACTGGGTTATCCCCCACCTCAGTGGAAGATGGTGTGCATGTTTAAAAAAATGGCAAGAGTTTACAGGGGCATTTTTTATTGTTACATTGCAGCTATTTCCTTAGAAAATAAGATCAAAATGCATTTTTATATATGACATTTCTCAATAATCATAACAAAAAGCTTTCTCTTGAAAGCTTGCAAACTGTTCGACATGGGAGGGCTCAGAACATGAGGACATAGATAGGAGCTGGATACAGTACCCAGATTAGCCATGGGCATTAGGAGGCAGCTCTTTGGTACATGGGTGATCACCAAGTAGAATGAGCTGGGTTTTGAGAAGGCTGTTGAGGTACCTCCATATATTGATTCAAAAGTAGACTTGAAAGTTCAAGAGACCAGCATCCACCTGTGCCAGTTGATGGATTGAAGGTTAGGCAACTGGGTCAGAAGCTGCATTTCAACTATGCAGGCACAATTCAAATACATTTTCTAATATTGTACCTGGTTGATGAGAATAGCATATGTGGCAATCATCTTGCTTATTATATATGGTACTGTACATTGATAATTATAATTTTTTTCTAATTAGTATAATGGGTTATTATTTGTAAAGTATGGTATACCAGTAATTAGTATAGATCATTATAATTTTTGTATATATTTACAGTACAGTAGATTAATCATGTATAATATGTATAATCTCCATGGGGAAGTGGAACAGAATTCTTCCTCCATAAGCCATGCGTGTCGTAAGAGTCGACTAAAATGCTGGGAGCAAGGGGCTAGTAACCCTTTCTCCTGTATACTGTACATTACTAAAGTTAAAAAGAGAAACTTTTGTTTTTCTTTTTGGGCCACCCTGCTTCGGTAGGATTTGGCCGATTTGTTGAAAGAAGAAATAGGTATAATAACTGTTCTGATCAACACAGTTATATCTCCGTCTTGCTGATATTCATTACAGCACTTGTACAGTTTATTTGCAAAAGAATTTGCATTACATGGGTTTATACGTAATTGGGAAAATTATTTTTGGGGCATCAGGATTCAGACCAAAAACTCTGAAAATTGACTAAGTTTAGAAAATATTTCTAAGAAAATGGTGCATGTAAGTGTGTACATTTGAATATAGAGTACACACAATGCTTTTTTTCTGTGAGTGTCATACACTCGATAATGAGTTTTTCTCCTATAATCTTCTCTATGATATAATTAATTTGGCCATATTGTTTGGGCATCCATTTGTAGAGGGGAGAGAGAAATGGAAGCAGTCCAACACTTCAGCAGCTCACAGCATGTCTAGCAAGAAAATGCATGTACTGCTGACTTATTCTTTGGCAATTTTATTTTTTATTATTATTAACACATCGGCCGATTCCCACCAAGGCAGGGTGGCCCGAAAAAGAAAAACTTTCATCATCATTCACTCCATCACTGTCTTGCCAGAGGGGTGCTTTACACTACAGTTATAAAACTGCAACATTAACACCCCTCCTTCAGAGTGCAGACACTGTACTTCCCATCTCCAGGACTCAAGTCCAGCCTGCCAGTTTCCCTGAATCCCTTCATAAATGTTACTTTGCTCACACTCCAACAGCATGTCAAGTATTAAAAACCATTTGTCTCCATTCACTCCTATCAAATACGCTCACACATGCTTGCTGGAAGTCCAAGCCCCTCGCACACAAAACCTCCTTTACCCCTCCCTCCAACCTTTCCTAGGCCAACCCCTACCCCGCCTTCCTCCACTACAGATTTATACACTCTCGAAGTCATTCTGTCTCGTTCCATTCTCTCTACATGTCCGAACCACCTCAACAACCCCTCCTCAGCTCTCTGGATAATAGTTTTGGTAATCCCTCACCTCCTCCTAATTTCCAAACTCCAAATTCTCTGCATTATATTCACACCACACATTGACCTCAGACATGACATCTCCACTGCCTCCAGCCTTCTTCTCATTGCAACATTCATCACCCATGCTTCACATCCATATAAGAGTGTTGGTATAACTATACTCTCATACATTCCCCTCTTTACTTCCATGGACAAGGTTCTTTGTCTCCACAGACTCCGAAGTGCTCCACTCACCCTTTTCCCCTCATCAATTCTATGATTCACCTCATCCTTCATAGACCCATCTGCTGACATGTCCACTCCCAAATATCTGAATACATTCACCTCCTCCATACTCTCTCCCTCCAATCTGATATCCAATCTTTCGTCACCTAATCTTTTGTTATCCTCATCACCTTACTCTTTCCTATATTCACTTTCAATTTTCTTCTTTTACACACCCTACCAAATTCATCCACCAACCTCTGCAACTTCTCTTCAGAATCTCCCAAAAGCACAGTGTCATCAGCAAAAAGCAACTGTGACAACTCCCACTTTGTATTTGATTCTTTATCTTTTAACCCCACACCTCTTGCCAAGACCCTCGCATTCACTTCTCTTACAACCCCATCTATAAATATATTGAACAACCACGGTGACATCACACATCCTTGTCTAAGACCCACTTTTACTGGGAAATAGTCCCCCTAGAGTGATATATACTGTGGTTAATATTTCTCTAGGCTCTTGAGGAAATTGTGAACAATACTTATATAGATAGGTAAGAAGAGCTATTGTTGATAGTTGCGTGAGTTCAAATAAATAATAACAGTGCAATGGTACAATGCAACTCTTAACAAAGGATAGCAGTTTGTTTTATTAGTAGAAAACGAAGAGAGAAAGGTGGCTTTGTTCATCGACTTGACACACTTCTCAAAATAGTGTTCATCGTGGTGCAGAAAATTTAATCTTTAACATATTTCTAAAAAAAAAAAAAGTAGTTTTATAACTATGATTATAGTTATCAAAATGGATGAGTTAGACAGTGTGTATTTATTTTGTGATTGCTTAATAGTTCCTCCTTGGCTAGAGAAAATTTTCCTCAATCTTTGTACATCAAGTAACTAGTATTTTGTTTCATGTATCGTATATTAGGTTAACATTTTTACGAGCCTCTTATTTATTTTATAAGATATGTAGTTATAAAAATTAGTATTGAATATTGTAGAAGTTCTTTTTCTTAAAATACTAATTCTGACATGCTGAAGGTTATAAATGAATTGGCTTGCATTAATATCTTGCTGTAATAATGTTGGTAGAATTACCGACAGTATGTTAAGTAAAAGGACGCAAGTGCAACTAATGCAACATTTTATTGTGACAATGTTTCGCTCCAGTCTGTAACAGCTTGACAAAGCTCCTGGAGAGTGAAATGTTGCCACAATAAACTGTTGCTTTAGTTGCATTTGTGTCCTTTTACCTAATATCTTGCTGGACTTTTCTGTTCTAGTTAAGATAGTATGAAATCATAGGTGTAGATACATATCTTCACATATGTGTAGTTTAATTGTAAAATACTTTTTCTTACAGCATCCTCAAAAGAAATACAGTGGTACCCCGACTTACGATGGTCCCCAAACACACCCTTTTATGTAAGTTTATTTTTTTAAATGCTTTTGTAAGTGTAATTTTGGGGGTCTAAAAGGACTAGTCTATTTTACATCATTTCTTATGGAGATAAATTGTTTGGTAATGGCACTTGAACAGCATTCTGGAATGAAAAAATATCGTAAGTCGGGGTACCACTGTACAGTGGTACCTCGGTTAACGATATTTTTTCGTTCCAGAATGCTGTTCAAGTGCCATTACCAAACGAATTTATCCCCATAAGGAATAATGTAAAATAGACTAGTCCTTTTAGACCCCAAAAATACACTTACAAAAACATTTAAAAAAAATAAACTTACATAAAAGGGCGAGTTTGGGAACCATCATTAACCGAGGTACCACTGTATTAGTACCCCCTGGAGTTCCCTTTAATCATTTTTAGAAAGCTCTGAAAATTTCTCTATTTTAAGAATGTTTTTCTGGAATTAAACAGACTGAAATTATTTTTCAGTACTTCTCCTGGGAGAATATGCAAATCACGTATGTTTTTTAAGAGAAGAGACACCACTACATTGCCTTGTCATTGGTAGTATACAGTACTTAGACCTATCATTAGATTATAAAACCAAAATTTCTTCCTGGATTGGAGACCAGCAAGAAATGTCATCATGTGTTGCCTCAATTCAGTATGGTCGTATTGAGTTCAGTTTCAACCTAAGTTCATCTATCTCTCTTTTACAAAGATTTTTCTCTCATGTCTGAATGTTCATTATGCCAAATACAAGTACATACTGTACAAACAATTGTGTCATATGGTAGCATATGTAAAGAGGCTCTAGTTTCACTTTTCTAATGAAATTCTCTCTGAGCATCGTCATGAAAGTCCAAAACATAATAATGATGAATGGCTTCTGAAAGGAAGGAAAGAATCTTCTGTATATTTTATTATAGGCATTTATTGTATGCAAATAGCCTCTGAATAAGGTGCCCAGTATGCTGTAAACAGTATGGCACAAATGAACCCACATTGACACAGTAGAACAAGATAAGTTGAGTATTGGTAATTTCTACATAAAACTTATCTACAGTGGACCCCCGAGTTTCGTAAACCCCGGAAATCGTACATTTATGTAAGTATAATATTGTAAGTGCTTGTGGAAAAGTATTTTTGGGGGTCTGAAATAGACTAACCTACGTGACATTTTTCCTTAAGGGAGTAAATTCGTTCAGTAATGGCACTTGAGCAGACTTCAGGAGTGAAGTTTTTACGAAACTCGGGGGTCCACTGTACAAAGACATGCCCTAAGCCAAGTACGGGAACCAGTAATTTTAGAGCAAGGGTAGTTGTAGCCTCAGGTTCCTTCTGACTTTGTGAGGTGTTGAAATTAGATCGTGATGCAATCATATCTGATTTGAGAATTTGCTGTACACACACAAATTGTTCTATATATAATAGAAGCAGCTTCCCAATTAATATTGTGGGTAGGATTCTTAACATGCTGAAAAGCTGTTGTACTCTCTTGTGCACATTGAACAGATCTCTTGTGTTCAGTTACTTTAGTGATTAAAATTCTACCTTTTTGTCCTATTTATTGTTAGTTAGTCTTTGCAATTAATTTCATATATACTGGGTACATCAAGGGAGGTTTGTTGCTTGCCATGCAGACATGTGCCAGAACATGAAAATGTAATTCCAACTCACAAAATTGTAACTCAACAAAATAGGTAATTGTGTATCCAGTTGTTTAAAAAAAATTAAATTTCCTTGATATACTCAAGTGTTTTTGAAATTTCTGTCTAGCCTTGTATTTGTTAATCTTTTCACATTCTGCAGTATTACAGTATCCTCTTCATCTTCAGGAAGCTTTTAACCTAGATATTAAATTGTGAACTCTCCAAATTTTCTGTATTAATTAAGTCAGAATATAATTTAGCCTTTTTTTCAGCAGCAGTGTTTATATTATAATTCTTCTTCATTGTTACTCTTTAACACCCCTTAACTTTCTTTATATCTCCTATTCTTATCCTAACAACAGTAGTGACCTTTTTAAGATATTATCTATTGCAGAGCTTCTGCCTCCATTATTCACCCACAATTTTTTTTGTAAAATCATGTAACATTGTCTCCATCATTGTCCCTCATTTTCAGAGACCCCCCATATATTCTTATTATTTTTAGTACTTGTGTTGAACGTGTGATATTACACTAAAACCAGCCTCGGCCAACTTTACACTCTTTTTTAACTACCAAAACAGGATGAGAAAAATTTATTCACATTCAGTGTTTTCTCTCTCCGTTAGTTTATCCTTCCTTACATATGTCCACTTTTGAGGGTGCTTTACACTAAAGTTTATCACTCCCATCATGTGTCCATTAGTATGTAGTAAGAAGGCAAATGACTGCTGACAAGTTAAGGGAAAATAAATTTTGGACACCTTTATCGAAGAAGCTTCAATCCTCAGACCTTGATCCCTTTGTGTATTTGAAATGATTAAGGTTCAAGATCAAAACATCTCCAGTGAGGGTGATCTGTATGAATGCATTAGTGTTCATCACTCCTGAGGCTGCTTTTGGTCAAGTTACATTTTTCAAAGAAAGAACCATCATTTTATTTCAGGGTTTAAGGCCTCTGTTGTACTAATTGGCTGCAGAAGTTCAATTTTTCAGCTCATTTTAACAGCTTAATGAATTTTTGTCCTGTGCACTTTAACAGTCTCTCTCCTATTTTAATGTTTTTCTTCCACTCCCTTTTCTTTATTAATCTTTATTTTATTCTTCTCTTCCTCCTTCAGTCTTTTTTTTTATTGTCTTCTATTATTGTTTACTTTTTTATTATGTACTTTTTCTCTCAATGATAAATGCTGAGCAATTATTTTTGGTAAAATTAATAATGTTATAAACATGGCTGCATACAGTAAACATTAATGCAGCTAATGTTGAAAACTTTGAGTAAACATTGATCAGAACAGGAATTGAATTACATTTATATACGTATATAATTTATATTTGTTGTGTGTCCATTTCCTTGAATAATTCTTTCAAAGTTGAGAGTTACTTAAGGTGATTCATATTCATTATGCAAAACTTTAGAAAAAAAGACACTGTGTGAGTTATGGCAGTCTATATGCCCTATAACAGTCACCTACTTGGGGTACTAAAATCAGTGGTTGTTACCAAAATTTGCTGCCAGTGACTTCTGTTTTTATCTTCATAGATGCCTCTTTAACCCTTTGAATGTCGCAACCCCTAATCCTGAGTGCTCTCCTGTTGTCGCAAAATTTAAAAAAAAAAAAATTTCTTATGAAATGATAGAGAATCTTTTCCCGATGGTAATGACACCAAAAGTATGAAATTTGATTAAAAACTTACGGAGTTACGCTCTTGCGAAGTTAGTGATCTCGGCGATATATACGCATTGGCACTTTCGCCAACTTTGAGCCCTATTTTCGGCCAATTCCATTGTTCCAGTCGACCAAACTCATAGTCATTTCTTTAGAACTCCATTTGTTCTATCGATTGAGTACAAGAAACCACCAATTTACCGATTTCAACTACACAATAAAGTGGTCAGAAATTGGCAATTTGGCCAATTTCATGAAAAATAAAAAAGTTGTCAATTTCAAAATAGGGTCCAGAATAAACAATGCAGACATTCCTGGCACTAAAATAAGATGTTATCTGTTCATTAGTCACGTCTTTAGTCCCCTCTTATATTACTCTTGCTTTCTATTTTGATTTTTTATTCACACAAAAAATAGAAGATTTACCGTTATGCAGACTATATTGCATTATTGTAAAAATGGTATAAATAATATCAGTGCACTTGTGAAAGAATATTAGACTCACCAATTGATGTGTATTGGACGTGTGGCATGATTTGTTTACTCTTGAACATTTGCAAAAATCTAACATTTCCCCTACTTTGAGCTCAATTTCAATGTCGTTTTCATCATGAAACTATTCAAAATCATCTATATTTCTATAGTATGTTTTCCATTCTATCAAATGAGACCATGAAAAAGGGAATACAACCATAAATACTATATGAAAATACACCTCAAAGGTGGCGTTTTAATCCAAAAAAATGGTCGGAGTTTTTTTTCTCTCATTATGCACTGCGTGCTGCAGGATTTTTTTTATACTGCGCACACTGACCACACAGACCCATTCTCTCATATGTGGGCCTACCAGCTTTCTCCCGCTTGATTTGAAGCCGCTAGAATTTGTGAGTATACAGTGGTACCATGGTTTTCGCCGAAAATTCGTTCCAGAATGCTGCTCAAGTGCCATTACCGAACTAATTTACTTAATTAAGAAATAATGTCACGTAGGTTAGTCTATTTCAGACCCCCAAAAATACACTTGCAACAGCACTTACGAAAATACACTTACATAAATGTTTGAGTTTGGAGATGCACGAAAACCGAGGGACCACTGTTTATATACGTCCGAAACAGTAACTCGTAAGACGTATATATACGACCGAAACAGTCAAAGGGTTAAAAGAGAGTTATAGGGCCACTGCTTTCCCATTTGTGGTTCCTCTCTGGGACCATATGTCGGTCTCTCTTTGTTTGCTACACTCTCTTCACATCTGTTGCAGTCTCGGTACTTTTTTACAAAGTTTTCGGAGATAGAGGTAGATAGACAAGTCAGGCAAATAGAAGTACAGTGGACCCCCGAGTAACGAACACCCCGGAAATCGTACAATTATGTAAGTATAATATTGTAAGTGCTTGTGGAAGTGTATTTTTGGGGGTCTGAAATAGACTAACCTACGTGACATTATTCCTAAGGGAGTAAATTTGTTCGGTAATGGCACTTGAGCAGGCTTCTGGAATGAAGTTTTTACGTTACTCGGGGGTCCACTGTATTGTAACGTAGGGTCATTGAAAGGGTTGTTTATTTAATAATGCAAAGCAGTTGTGTAGTATTTAACAGTTTGATTAAGGACTGATATGAAATATTTCATAACAGGCATGAGAAAATAAAAAGAGCAGTTGATGGCAAGGGAAAAGTGGATCCTGTGGATGCAGAATAAGAGCAGAATATAAGGAAAAAATGTTTTGTATATAATAAAAGTAAAAAGAGTGAAGAAGCTAGTGCTGCAGAACTTATTTTAGAAATGCCACTGATGAAGAGCATGTAAGAACAAGTTTTTTGAAAAATAATTTTTATTGGAATAAATTATGGTAGTGTAGTAGGGGGACGGGGGGAGGAAATGAGCAGGAAATATTTGGATAAACATTGAAGAATATTAATTTGTAATATATAGTTAGAATTAAAGTTATAATAGTTTCAGAATTATAGATGGATTTGAGGAAATATATAAAGTGCACTACTTTTTTTTCCTGTTTTACTGGGATGAGAGGTGAGCTTGGTAGACAATCAGTTGATACATCTATAGAGGAAGTGCCCATCAAGGGGTATGTCTTGATGCTGGTAAAGGTTCATGATCCAAGGGATTGGAGCTTCTCTTTGCATCAGATCTGATTACCTCCCATTCCTTAGATGCTGTATGACCTCTGTGGGTTTAGTGCTTCTTGATGAATATATAATAATCATTGAGCATAGTTTTCCCACGGATGGTTAAACAATAGCTATGTACTGTAAGCCGAGAGATAATGATACTATTGTATATTTTAATGCTGTGTAGTATGTACTGTGATGAGGAAATTTTTTATTTTGTTTTATGTCATAACATTGTCAAGTGAATATCATAAATCATACATCTTATTATTAATACTTTTTATTATTTTGTTACAGCTGAAGTTTAGCTAATAAATTTCATATCCATTTAGTGTTGGTGTTATTGTGTGGCAGTTGTCAAAACAGATCATGAAAAGAAGACGTATGTCAGGCTTACATGTATTGCCATTTTTTCATCAGTATTGATTTAATAATGCCATTCCAAATTTCCTGTGGTGGATAGGGATACTGTACAGTATTTTAATAGTATAGTAATGACCTAGGCCTGTAGAGCTGCCATAACTAGTGTTTGCAGCACCCAGCAATTACACTGCTCTAAATAAAGTGATTGTTGCTTGTTTCACAAATTGTGGCACATCATTATATATTTTCTCCATCCCTAATTATTGTTTGTGATAATGTGTTGTATTGATTACTTGAGTAGGTTACCGTATAATGGGTTGATTAGGCTGGTGCCATTGTAGTGAATGTGTTTTGGGAATGTCTGGCACCAGTGTGTTCAATTTGTCGTGTTGATCACTTCACCTTCTCACCCTCACACACCGTCTTGTTCCAGTGTCTTGGCACGTAAGAACAGAAAAAAACATTCAGCCGTCAAGTAGTGGAGCATGAAAATTGTGGAGAATGTCTCTGTGGACAAGAAATATCTGTTACATAAGTGAAAATATGGTGAAAATGTGTGGAACAAACATTACCATTACTTACCTGTACCTGATCTCACTTAACTCAGGACTCTTCTGTGAAACTTTGTGGAAAAACACTTTTTTAATTACATATACAGTACATTTTTTGTTTAAAAAAAATAGTGAGAGCCCTGACACAGGACTCATTGTCAAGGAGATCCCATCCCGTGAGGGAAGGAGCAAGTGTTCGACAGAGTAGAGTGAAAGGGAGTGAGAGTGAGAGAGAAGCTGCTGTAGTTGGCAGTAAAGAGATAGCAGGAGAGGCTTCAGAAAAAACTTCAGGATAATACCCTGGCAGAGTAAACCCTACAGGACCTGGGATTGCCACACTAGATATATCGGTAACAACATCACTTTGTTTTGCACTTCACTTTTAAACCAGTACGTAGTTACATATGCCTCACGCTCCAGGGGTTTTGCCTCGGGTTTTATCAACTTTTATAACTTTTTATGGGTTTTTCTCTAATTTTTCCTGTTCAAAATTTACACATGCATCACATTTAATGGGCTAGAGTAGGACTCCAGTAGTAATGAATAAAAAATAAATGGTGGTCAGTGATGGGTTTATTGGGGCCAGGTAAAGTGAAATTTCAATTAGAATGGGAAAAGTGTCTAGATTTCACTCGACAGTAGTAGAGCTGTATTTTATCCGCAATATCTTATCGTAGTAAAACAGAAAAATGAGTGTAAAGTTGGCTAAGGCAAGCCAGGAAACATTACCTTCTCCCTTATTACCTAACAATTCCTAATGAATCTCTCAACACTACAACATAACTCAGGATGTTACAGAATGTTTGTCCTGGTTTCAACAGCTAATTTCACATACAAAATTCTCTAATTTTATTCCAAGCCTTCCCATTTGTTTAATCTTATTTATTTATCTCTCCTCCCACCTTCCTTCATACTGATATCCAATCCACTATCACTTTTACTTTCCAAACTGTCTTCTACAACTTATTTCTTTTACTGAGGAATAATATTCGGCTGCTATTGAATTTTTTAATTGATGTGTTAATAGTAATTATTTTGCCTGCTTGTATAAAGCTATTGAGCTTTTTTTTTTTTTTTTTTTTTTACCCAGAGCCAGTGTTAACAAGCCAAGATTAATAACCATGGTGTTACAATAGGAACATTCAGAACAACAAGCAAGGCCTTAGTTTAAAAGGATCAAATATTGTGTATGCTTGCCTTTCATAGGGTTCTCTCTGTTAGTGGGATCTTCTTGCTTTTTCTGGCTTTTCAATTAATAATATATATTGAATAATTTTCTCGCTTTGTATTACAAGTCACACAACAACTGGTATTGGAATATTGCCAGTAGTAGGAGCTTCTCAATTTTTAAACGTCAAGTATGTATAAGTCTTTCTTGTGGGAGCTTTTTTCCTGTCTTAGCTTCTTGTGAGGCATCCCCTGGACGTGCAAGTGTTCCTTGTAGTGTAGTGGCTGGCATCAGGCATGAACTTGGCTGGTTCATCTTATAGTGGTGGTAAGAGGCTTCTACTGTAGTGTTTGGAGGAATGCCCCTGGAGGTTGTGCCATGTCATTAGTATTTTTTATATACAGTACTGTAATTTAGAAAGCTGGTTTTTCATCTTCCTGAGACCTGCAGTTAACTCCCTTCTTAGCTTTCCTATGCATCTTAATATTTTATATATTCCATATACTATTCTTAACATAATTATAAAATATGTATACAGTGTGAATGTATATATTTGTGTATATATATTTGTATATATATATATATATATATATATATATATATATATATATATATATATATATATATATATATATATATATATATATATATATATATTTGTATATATATATATATATATATACATATATAAATATATATATATATATATATACAGTGGTACCTCGACTTACGATATTTTTCATTCCAGAATACTGTTCAAGTGCCATTACCAAACGAATTTATCCCCTTAAGGAATGATATAAAATAGACTAGTCCTTTTAGATCCCCAAAATTACACTTACAAAAGCATTTAAAAAAATAAACTTACATAAAAGGGTGAGTTTGGGGACCATCGTAAGTCGAGGTACCACTGTATATATATATCTATATATATATATACAGTGGATCGCCGAGTAACGAACAAAATTCATTCCAGAAGCCTGCTCATGTGCCATTACCGAACAAATTTATGTACTCCCTTAAGAAATAATGTCAAGTAGGTTAGTCCATTTCAGACCCCCAAAAATACACTTACAAAAGCACTTACATAATTGTACTATTTCCGGGGTGTTCGTTACTGGGGTCCACTGTATATATATATATATATATATATATATATATATATATATATATATATATATATATATATATATATACACAGTGGTACTGACTTACGATATTTTTCATTCAGAATGCTGTTCAAGTGCCATTACCAAACGAATTTATCTCCTTAAGAAATGATGTAAAATAGACTAGTCCGTTTAGACCCCAAAATTACACTTAAAAAAGCATTTAAAAAATAAACTTACATAAAAGGGTGTGTTTGGGGACCATCGTAAGTCGAGGTACCACTGTATATATATATGTACAGTGGACCCCCAGTTTTCGTGATGCTCCAAACTCGAACAATTATGTAAGTGTATTTTTGTAAGTGTATATTTGGGGGTCTAAAAGGACTAGTCTAATTTACATTATTCCTTATGGGAACAAATTTGTTTGGTAACGGCACTTGAACAGCATTCTGGAACGAAAAATCATGAAAACCGGGGTCCACTGTGTGATATATATATATATATATATATATATATATATATATATATATATATATATATATATATATATATATATATATATATATATATATATATATATATATATATATATATATATATATATATATATATATATATATATATATATATATATATATATATATATATATATATACTTAGATTATACACTATTCGTTATATTAGATAAATTTCTTAGAAGTAGCATGATTCTTTTGATTATTGCACTTAATATAAAATATTAGCAATGTTAATGTGAGCAATATTTTTGGCAAACTCAAGCTTATAGATTTACCATCTTTTCAAAATGAATTCATAGTTTCCATATAAAGATGTTTTATGTTGTATTGAATTTTTTTGTATTTTAGTGTTTACTAGAATATGGTTTGCATCAATTTTTTTGACTCTTTGATATTGTATTATGGTAATGGTTATTGGGCATGGGTGTTTATAATAAATTAATACTCTAAAAATAAACCAGTATAAAAAAATTTTACTCAGCAGTAAGATATATTCAGTGTTCTGTTAATGTTCATGTAAATAATTACTGCAAATTTAACACATTGTAAGTACATTATTGCCTTAGTGTTCTGTTTTTTATTATTAAAGTGACTGACTCATTTTGAGACAGGTTGGCTTATGATTGTAAGCATGCAAGTGTATATAGTCTTCTTTAAACAAAATTATCTTTGTCATCTTGATTTCCTTTTTACCTTCAGAGTGATCAAGCCTGTTGTAAAACGCGAAGAAGAAATGCCAGCTACCAAGCCCACGTCCGTCCCATCAGGTACCCACGATGACCAGCCTGGCTCACCTGAGATTGCAAAGTTCTCTGCCCTCATAACAAGACCTCCACGTAGCCAACAGAAAAAGGGAGAGTCCCCACCAGTTGTGCCTGTTTTGAAGATTAAAGATGTCCAGAATACAACCACCAAGCAAAAAGAAGGCAAGGAACCCAGCCACTCCCAGACCAAAGCCAAAGAAACAAAAGAGGTGCCACCTCTCAAAATTAAGACTCCGTCAACAACCCCATCTAAGCCACCGCCAACGCCCAAACCCGTGACGAAACCTCCGAGCACTCCAAAACAGCCACCCGCACCTAAGCTGCCCACCACACCGAAGCCTCTAAGCATGCCCAAGCCTTCGCCCATGCCCAAACCTTCGCCCGTGCCCAAGCCTTCACCCGTACCCAAGCCTTCGCCCATGCCCAAGCCTTCACCTATTCCCAAGCCTTCCCCAGTGCCCAAGCCTTCACCCATGCCCAAGCCTCCACCGATGCCCAAGCCTCCGGAAGAAAAGAAGTCACCAGGTAATACTTTGTTGTCTCGTGTGCTGTATGCTATCATATATATAATATAACATTTTGTGATGGGATTCAGGGAAACCAGTTAGCTAGACTTGAGTCCTGGACAAGGTAAGTACAGTGTCTGCACTCTAAAGGAGGGGGTAGAGATATTTGCTGTTTGAAGCGACATCTGAACTATCTTATCTGCACACCTCTGGCGAGACTGATAGTGTGAATTATGGTGAAAGTGTGTATATTTTGGGTCGCCATACCTCTGTGGGAGATGGCCAGTGTTTTAAAAAAATATGTATTTATGTATATATTTCCTAGGTAACCCCTTCTCCTGTATATATTACTAAATGTAAAAGGAGAAACTTTCGTTTTTCCTTTTGGGCCACCCCGCTTCAGTGGGAAACGGCCGACGTGTTGAAAGAAGAAAATTTCCTAGGTAGTAGGTTGGTAGACAGCAGTCGCCCAGGAGGGTACTACCATCCTGCCAAGTGAGTGTAAAACGAAAGCCTGTAATTGTTTCACATGATGGTAGGATTGCTGGTGTCTTTTCTGTCTCATAAACATGCAAGATTTCAGGTACGTCTTGCTACTTCTACTTACACTTAGGTCACACTACACATGACAGAAATGTTAAAAGCAGGGGGGATATAGTGCTGGAGTGGTTGGTATTTTTGTTTAAGAAATGTATGAAAGAGGGGAAGGTACCTAGGGATTGGCAGAGAGCATGTATAGTTCCTTTATATAAAGGGAAGGGGGATAAAAGAGATTGTAAGAATTATAGGGGAATAAGTTAAAAGAGATTGTAAGAATTACAGGGGAATAAGTTTACTGAGTATACCAGGTAAAGTGTATGGTAGGGTTATTATTGAAAGAATTAGAGGTAAAACAGAGAGTAGGATTGCAGATGAGCAAGGAGGCTTTAGAGTGGGTAGGGGATGTGTAGATCAAGTGTTTACAGTGAAGCATATATGTGAACAGTATTTAGATAAAGGTAGAGAAGTTTTCATTGCATTTATGGATTTAGAAAAGGCATATGATAGAGTGGATAGGGGAGCAATGTGGCAAATGTTACAAGTGTATGGAATAGGTAGTAAGTTACTAAAGGCTGTAAAGAGTTTTTATGAGGATAGTGAGGCTCAGGTTAGGGTGTGTAGGAGAGAGGGAGATTACTTCCCGGTAAAAGTAGGTCTTAGACAGGGATGTGTAATGTCACCATGGTTGTTTAATATATTTATAGATGGGGTTGTAAAAGAAGTAAATGCTAGGGTGTTGGGGAGAGGGGTGGGATTAAATTATGGGGAATTAAATGCAAAATGGGAGTTGACACAGTTACTTTTTGCTGATGATACTGTGCTTATGGGAGATTCTAAAGAAAAGTTGCAAAGGTTAGTGGACGAGTTTGGGAGAGTGTGTAAAGGTAGAAAGTTGAAAGTGAACATAGATAAGAGTAAGGTGATGAGGGTATCAAACGATTTAAATAAAGAAAAATTGGATATCACATTGGAGAGAGGGATTATGGAAGAAGTAAATGTTTTCAGATATTTGGGAGTTGACGTGTCAGCGGATGGTTTTATGAAGGATGAGGTTAACCATAGAATTGATGAAGGAAAAAGGTGAGTGGTGCGTTGAGGTATCTGTGGAGACAAAAACGTTATCCATGGAGGCAAAGAAGGGAATGTACGAAAGTATAGTGGTACCAACACTCTTATATGGGTGTGAAGCATGGGTTGCAAATGCTGCAGCGAGGAGGAGGCTGGAGGCAGTGGAGATGTCCTGTCTAAGGGCAATGTGTGGTGTAAATATTATGCAGAAAATTCGGAATGTGGAAATTAGGAGAAGGTGTGGAGTTACTAAAAGTATTTGTTAGAGGGCTGAAGAGGGGTTGTTGAGGTGGTTTGGTCATTTAGAGAGAATGGATCAAAGTAGAATGACTTGAGAGCGTATAAATCTGTAGGGGAAGGAAGGCGGGTAGGGGTCGTCCTAGAAAGGTTGGAGGGAAGGGGTAAAGGAGGTTTTGTGGGCGAGGGCTTGGACTTCCAGCAAGCATGTGTGAGCGTGTTAGATAGGAGTGAATGGAGACGAATGGTTTTGGGACATGACGATCTGTTGGAGTGTGAGCAGGGTAACATTTTGTGAAGGGATTCAGGGAAACCAGTTAATTGATTTAGTTGGACTTGAGTCCTGGAAATGGGAAGTACAATGCCTGCACTTTAAAGGAGGGGTCTGAGATAGTGACAGCTGGGAGGGACTTTTCTCAGCTGTCGTATCTGAGCTCCTCTGCAAAGACAGTGATTATGTATGAGTGTGGTGAAAGTGTTGAATGATGATGAAAGTATTTTCTTTTTGGGGATTTTCTTGCTTTTTGGGTCACCCTGCCTCGATGGGAGACGGCCGACTTGTTAAAAAAAAAAAAAAATATACCCCTCTGGGTTTTCTTCTATTTTCTTACTAGTTCTTGTTTTTGTTTATTTCCTCTTATCTCCATGGGGAAGTGGAACAGAATTCTTCCTCCGTAAGCCATGCGTGTCGTAAGAGGCGACTAAAATGCCGAGAGCAAGGGCCTAGTAACCCCTTCTCCTGTGTACATTACTAAAGTTAAAAAGAGAAACTTGTTTTTCTTTTTGGGTCACCCTGCCTCAGTGGGATACGGCCGGTTTGTTGAAATGTATATACTATGTACTATGTATTTTTTAGTTTATTTTTTATTTTTAGTTCATTTTATTTATTTATTTATATTTTTTAACACATAGGCCATTTCCCTCCGAGGCAGGGTGACCCAAAACAAAAGAAAAAACTTTCATCGTCATTCAACATTTTCACCATCACTCATACATAATCACGCCCCCGGTGGCCTAGTGGGTAAAGCTCTTGCTTCACGCACGGAGGGGCCGGGTTCAATTCCCGGTGGGGCAGAAACATTTCGAAGTGTTTCCTTACACATACACACACACATATACAACAGGCCTAGTGTCTAATTGACATGTGCCTAGGACAAAATGGTAACTAATGGTAACTAACTGTCTTTGCAGAGGCACTCAGAGACGACAGTTTAGAAGTCCCTCCAAACTGCCAATATCCCAAACCCCTCCTTCAAAGTGCAGGCATTGTACTTCCCATTTCCAGGACTCAAGTCCTGCCAACCGGTTTCCCTGAATCTCTTCACAAAATATTACCCTGCTCACACTCCAACAGCTTGTCAGTTCCCAAAAACCATTCGTCTCCATTCACTCCTATCTAACACGCTTCATTTTATTTATTTTTATTTATTTAATTTTTGGTGTGTGTGTGCATGTGGTACTTTGACTACAAATACGAAATTACAGGAAATATGCATTTCTAAACAAGTTCTTAATGTTTGTCTTTGCTTATGTTATTGTCATTTAAACACAAGTAATTTAGATCTCAAATAAGATTTTCTTTTCCAGGAAGTAAAAAAGTACGTGAAAAGAAGGAAAAGAAAGAGAAGAAACCAAAAGAGCAAGCCCAGCCCACTCCCATGCCAACTGCTGTGACACCAGTACTCAGCAGTCCCACAGCAGGAATGGTTGGAGGAAGTAGTACTGATTTATCCTTCCCACCCCAAGTGGTTCCTACATCAGTGCCTGTAGTCTCCCCACCACCAGATACACCCAAGTCTAGTAAAAAACAAGAGCAAAAAAGTACGGGGCTCCTCACAGAGACGGTTGGGCCAATTGGTCACTTTGTGGTCAGTACACACCTAAATTTGTTTAAATACTCATTCACTCATATCATTCACCAACATGTTCAACCATTGTAGAAGTACAGCTAGAGTTTGTATGTGTCTCTTAACTTTAAGGGATGGGAGTGTGCAATTATAATAAAGTAATCTGAACTTTTGTGGATTCTTGGTATTGATGCACTCAGTAGTCTCTTCAAACTGTTAATTATATACAGTTGTACCTCGGTTAACGATGGTCCCCAAACTCGCCCTTTTATGTAAGTTTATTTTTTTAAGTGCTTTTGAAAGTGTATTTTTGGGGGTCTAAAAGGGCTAGTCTATTTTACATTATTCCTTATGGGGATAAATTCGTTTGGTAATGGCACTTGAACAGCATTCTGGAACGAAAAAATATCGTTAACCGATGTACCACTGTATGTGTTTTTATATGAATTAAGCATTCATAAGTTATATAAATTTTGGAAAACATTGGTTATGTAAGAATTATGTTGTTTAGTGGTCTGACTTGTGCTTGCTTAGCAAGAAATATGGTAGACTGTGGATTGGGCGGCAATGCATGTGCCCAGACAAGGCAGCTAAAAAATCTGCAGTGTGTACTTATTAAATTTCACACATTTCTTAATTTTTAAATTTATGGAGAGTAATATCAAGATTTTTTTTCATGCTGTAAAATTTTGGTTACATTGTCTCAGTCACATTTACATAAAATCTGACTATGTAAGTTTGTGGTATAAGAGGGTTTACTGTAATTGTGTAGATTGGCATTTATCAAGACTGAGTGGAAGTAATTTGTTAGAAGGGTAAAGGCGTTGGACTTGAGTCCTGGAAATGGTAAGTACAATGCCTGCACTTTAAAGGAGGGGTCTGGGATAGTGACAGCTGGGAGGGACTTATTCTCAGCTGTCGTATCTGAGCGCCTCTGCAAAGACAGTGATTATGTATGAGTGAGGTGAAAGTGTTGAATGATGATGAAATTATTTTCTTTTTGGGTCACCCTGCCTCGGTGGGAGACGGCCGACTTGTTGAAAAAAAAAAATCAGGGAAACTGGTTAGCTGAACTTAAGAGTCCTGGAGATGGGAAGGGCAGTTCCTGCACACTGTAGGAGGGGTGGGGATGTTGCAGTTGTAGAATAGTCTAATTGTGATGTCAGCACCCTTCTGAAATGATGGCAGTTGAATGAATGATGCTGATTGTTTTCTTCTTCTTTGGGTCACCCTGTCTTCACAGGAGATGGCTGATGAGTTAAAAAAAATTATGATACAAGGATTTAAATATTTTAGTAATTTTGTTTATAATTTTCTAGATTTATATTTTTTCTTTGTAGTTTAGGGTATTTATCCTGTTTTGACTGTTACCTACTTCATGAACATGGGAAAAAGCATAAGGAATATATTTAAACTTTTTTTTTTTTTGTATGTTTTAACCACAAATATTTTATTTGACTGAATATGGTATAAATATGTATATACAGTGTACACACTTACAGGATGACCAGGGTAATGAAGTTTGGATATGTCCCACTTGTGGTAAACAGGACGACGGTTCTCCCATGATTGGTTGCGATACTTGTGATGACTGGTACCATTGGTGAGTGAACCTTGTTGTCAACTTTGATGAAGTTTTAAAGTTTTCATATAAATAAAGCAACAATATTCATTTTTTATAATTTAAAATAATTTGCAAGTAGGAAGTTTTTCATTGAAATCAAATGCATTACATATAAATATTTTGTTTCACTTTCTCTGGGGATTATAATTGTTGTATTGCGGGTCTCAGGGGATGCAGTACAGTGTATGTTTTGTGTTCACTGCAGATTTCAAATTACACACCTTCTTTTCTGGAACACATTGATTGCATTGTGATAGATACTTTTAGCTGTAAAACATGCCCTAAATTATTTATGTGCATGTTTATGTAAGTTGAGAAATCTCACACCTACTGTGCATGTTTGCCTAATAGTAAATAAGTTCCTACACCTGGAACTTAGGATTTCATTTGTTGATTTATGGGTGGCATCCTGGGAGGAGGGGAGAACATCCCCTGCTCAGGGTTAATCTTACAGATAAAAATATGATCAATGTTGTTAATATTAACTTGAAGCAAGTTTCAGCAGTTCAATCTCATGCATATAACAGACCTCTATTAAAAATGTACTAATGTAAGGATGTTTAAATTTTCAGGGTTTGTGTAGGCATTCAAGTCCCACCTAATGATGATGTGAACTGGTATTGTCCGCGTTGCTTATCACAACACAAACAGCGTGGTGCTCCTCCAGAAAAGAAAAAGCGAGGTCGCAAAAAGAAATAGTAATTTTTTCTTTCCTTTTAGAGGAAAGTTGTTGGAGTTAATAGTTACCTGTGTAGCATTAGTATTTGTTCAGAGTCTACCTAACTAATGCAAGCAGTCAGCAGCAGAACTCAATGTAAATGTGATATTATATTAAGATCTGTGCTGTCTTATTGCTTTTTTCATATACAGTAAATGGTTTTACATAATGTGCATCTTTTCCATGCTGCCACTGTGAGTTTTAAAGTTTGCAATAAAATACTTTATCATTATTTCAATATGTTCTTTTCTTCCAGCATGACAGTATTTTTTAGCTGACAGGGTTATTTTTTTTCGGATCTGTCCTTCATTATTCTTGTTACTTGGAATTTACTCATTGTCCAATATTTACAATATACCAAGCAAGGTTGTGATTCTGCCTCAATCAAATTTTTGGTCTATTTCTCATTCTTTTATTTGCAAATGGACCAATCTCTATTGTTATCACAGTATCGAACTTGATAACTGTGTAGATTATGTAGTTGAATCTATAAAGAATTTTGTATGCTATGGCATAAAATTTATTTTAGATTGACTTGTGTTCTTTAAAGCATTGATACACTTCATAAGTTCTTCGGCAGTTTTACCCACTCAAGGTAAAGCTTTCAGTTTGTTAAAAAAATATGAATATTAGTAATTATCAAGTTATAAATTAAAGAGCCAAATGTAAAAATTTTGATTAAACTTCAGAAAAGGTTACTATACTCTTAGTAAGATAACAGCAATTTAGATACATTTATTTTTTCACATATACTACTATCTTTAGAATATTATTGTTCCACCCACCAAAATAATCTTGGAAATTTTTATAATTTGTCTTGTTAATTTCTCAGTGTGTTTATGGCCCAGTATATAGTTCTAAAGAATTTGAGGCACTAGTATTCTAGTTTAACTAGGCAAGCTGGAAGACTGAACACTAGATGATGCGTCAGATAGTTATCAGATTCGTAAGTTGAAGTGTCTGGTCACAAACCATATCCAGTTGTCAAATGTCATAGAAAAATAAGTGATTTTGCCCACTTTACAAGCAGACATCACTAAAGATAAAAAAAAAAAAAAAAAGTTTCTTTTTGGCCTGTATCAAGCCACTAAATAAAATTTACCACCATTGTAGATATTGGAGGGGTACCTGCTTTGGTGACAGACATTGAAACAAATTCTGTGAACAGTGAGTGAAGCAAATTGTGCATTATATAAATTTGTGATGTTTCATTTTCCAATTGCTAATTTTAATTTGCAATGTATGACCAGTTAGAAGTCAGTAAACAGAAAGAAAATGTGTTGCACATTTATATGTTTTCCAATAATAGTTCACTAGATGGTAACCAGTTGTGATGTCTAGTTATCAGGACATTATCAAATGTTTGCCTCATCAACCCAAACAATGCTCTTCTCTGCCATGTTAAGAGACCATAGCTATCCCATTAGTTTGCCTTCTGTCAAAGCTATCCATCCTGCTTCTGGCCTTCACAAATTAACATATTATAAATTAGACACATATGCAACACTTGGGCATCTTTATTGAGGAAACGTTTCGCCACACAGTGGCTTCATCAGTCCAATACAAAGTAGAAAAGTGTAAGGAGAGGAGTAGTTTGAGGTAATCAGTCCCTCAGCCTGGAGTCGATGTGTTCAGTCCATCAATCTTGTATTGGACTGATGAAGCCACTGTGTGGCGAAACGTTTCCTCAATAAAGATGCCCAAGTGTTGCATATGTGTCTAATTTATAACTTGTCGGTTCTCTGAACCATTCATCTACAAATTAACATGACTCTTAGTCTAAGTTTTGTGTCTGTTCCTGCTTGCCTTTCCTAGTACATTGTCCAGTGCTCTAATTTTATAACACACATGAGCTGTGTGTTAAATTTTGTGCCAAGGAGTATATTGATTATAACAGACAATTTAGGAAATATAAAAACTAAAAGGTTAATAGCCCAGATCAGAATGAAGTTTTGTATTTTAGATAACGTGATCGGCCTGAAACTGTTAAGTTTTCATCCAGATTAATCAGTAAATTTTTAGCTAGTAATATAATCATAAAAGATACCCTTAAGAGGTGGAACTAGGAGCTGGAACATGACTTTCTCTCTACCCTTAACCCTTCCTCCTGGATCAAGCTTTATTATTACACAGGTTCAGATCTTAATAATACAATAAAGTGAAACGCTAAACTCGAAAGGGTCATACAGCGGGTTCCACTCTTAGAAATATTTAAAAATGTCTTTTCTGTTTTGATTTTAGATCATTTGCACATCTGCTGTACATCTATCTAAACAATGATGAGTCACATATAACATGATAAAATTTAAGGAAACAGTTTTTAAGTGTATGAAAGTAACTGTGTAACTGAGACTGTTTTGAATGTTGTTTTGCTGAATCAAGGTGTCAACACTTGGTCACTATGCACATTATGTTGTTCTTCCTAACATTACCTCAAAGCCTAAGGCTAATTATTTTGTAGTAAATTCTCAAGTTTATATTTTTACTTGAAAGCAGAGATGTTAATTGTATTGATTCACCTTAGCCTTTTTTGTAACAGTTATAACATTGATGGGAGAATGCTGTTTCCTCAGTTATAAACTCTTAAGTTTATAGCTTGAGCATTGGTAAAGATTCTGGACGGTTAAAGACACACCACATGGTGGGTGAAGTCACTGGTTGGATTAGACTGCACCTTTTGAAAAGGGCTTATTAACATACTTGTGTTGAGTTTATGTAACTATTGAAGTTTATTGTTGCCTCTTCTGGAATTTGTTTACTATAATTACTTTGTAGATATTGTATTAAAGGTATAAATACATGTGAGAAATATAAATTCTTATGTATTGAGAACAGTATATAAATACATGTGAAAAAAAAAAATCTTTTTTTTTCCTTCATCTACACAAAATGTATTTCACGTAAATAATTTTTTTTTTTAACACTGGCTGTCTCTTTCCAAAGTAGGTTATATTGCTATGTAAGTTAAATAACATTTTGGGTGTACTAATAGGATTTTTAAAGATGCTTTCCTTAAAGCAACATTTTAAGTGTTACCTTAAAGGCTTCTGGAGGAACATTTTAAACTGTTTTAAAAGACTTCCACATTAAGAAACAAGTAAAAACTAATTCTTACTTTTTTTTTTCAACACGTCGGCCGTCTCCCACCAAGGCAGGGTGACCCAAAAAAAAAGAAAAAACACTTTGACCATCATTCACACATAATCACTATTTTGCAAAGATGATAATTATGTGTGAATGATGGTCAAAGTGTTTCTTTCTTTTTTGGGTCACCCTGCCTCGGTGGGAGATCGTTGATGTATTGAAAAAAAATTAGGCTGCCTCTGTGGGAGATCGTTGATGTATTGAAAAAAAATTAGGAAGTGCTAAACCTAGGGGTCATACCCCTCAAGGAAGGTTGCTTGATGACAGTGAGGGGCTCCTGATTGAAAGAATGGGCCTGTGCTTTCTTTGGATCAACCATTTCAGATTTAGCACTTATTATTATTATTCCCTTGAATCAAATGTAAATGCCTCCCATTCTCCCAGGCACAAAATGATTCCTATGGATTTAGTGCCCCCCCCCCCTTCACCACTACCACCATAGATAGTATGGTATATGAAAAATTTGGCTAGCTTTGTTGTGCATACCCCCTCTAGGAGGGTACTTTGATGCTGGTGAAAGATTCAAAATGCAAGAAATTGGACCTGACGTCCCTTTTCTTGGACGGAACCAGATTGCCTCTTTCCAGGTGCTCATAGAGCACCTAGAAAGAGGCAATCTTTACATGGTCATGATGACATATGAAAGGAAATAAATGGTATAAAATACCGACACAATGGAAAAATAAACACATAAGCAGTATAATGTGATCCTTTATTGACAACGTTTCTCCCACGCAGTGGGCTTTATCGAGTCACAGACAGATCTACCTGGAAAATGAGCAACATGGAGATATATATAGGGTACAGTCAGGTGGAGAATGCTGGGTCAGGTGGAGAAAGCTGCATGTGAGTCTTAAAAGTAGTGTGATAGTTAAAAACATAGTGTGACTTAAAGGACCTGCAGTGTACCATTCTTGAGTTCTAGGTGGGATAGCGTTGAAGAAGTTTCTTGGCAATAGGTTCAGCTATGTTGTAGAAGCCGTTGTTCTGGTTGAAGTTGTTGGATATACAGATGAGTGATGATTCTAGGATTCTTCGGTATTGCGTGTTGTCTTCTCTGGCGATGAGTCTTGCGTTTCTGTAGTTGATTAAATGGTTGTGTAAATTTCGGTGTTGAACACAGGCATTTCTTGAGTCGTCAGATCTGCCTGCGTACTGGTGTTCTGAAATGCGTGTTTGTAGGTCTCTGGATGTTTCGCCAACGTATAATTTGCTGCAGCCATTACAAGGGATTGTGTATACCCCTGCCGTGGATTGAAGCTTTTCCTGTCTGTTACTGGTAATGTCCTTAATGGTGGTGGATGTGGAGGTGGATACTCGGAATGAGGTCTTAGAAAAAATGTTGGAAACTTGTTTGGAAATGGAGTTGGTGGGAAGGACTATGTATCTCTTCTCAGCAGTGTCTTCTCTGGGTGTGTTGAAGATGTTTAATGCCCGTCGTCTGCAGTCTCTAATGAAGTGACAAGGATAGTGAAGTTTGGAAAAAACTTGTTCAATGAGGGAGCATTCTTCTTCAAGGAACTCACTGCTGCAGATTCTGAGTGCGCACAGGAAAAAGCCTATAATTACACCACGTTTAATTTTGGTGTCGTGGTGAGAGTAGAAGTGGAGAAGATCGTGTTGATTGGTAGAAGAAGAAGTCGACAACACTCTTCCTTTCCTTGATGTTCTTCTCTGCAAAGCTGACCATGAACTTCGTTTTAAAGTCTATCGAAAACCTACCAATCAACACGATCTTCTCCACTTCTACTCTCACCACGACACCAAAATTAAACGTGGTGTAATTATAGGCTTTTTCCTGCGCGCACTCAGAATCTGCAGCAGTGAGTTCCTTGAAGAAGAATGCTCCCTCATTGAACAAGTTTTTCCAAACTTCACTATCCTCGTCACTTCATTAGAGACTGCAGACGACGGGCATTAAACATCTTCAACACACCCAGAGAAGACACTGCTGAGAAGAGATACATAGTCCTTCCCACCAACTCCATTTCCAAACAAGTTTCCAACATTTTTCTAAGACCTCATTCCAGTATCCACCTCCACATCCACCACCATTAAGGACATTACTAGTAACAGACAGGAAAAGCTTCAATCCACGGCGAGGGTATACACAATCCCTTGTAATGGCTGCAGCAAATTATACGTTGGCGAAACATCCAGAGACCTACAAACACGCATTTCAGAACACCAGTACGCAGGCAGATCTGACGACTCAAGAAATGCCTGTGTTCAACACCGAAATTTACACAACCATTTAATCAACTACAGAAACGCAAGACTCATCGCCAGAGAAGACAACACCAATCCGAAGAATCCTAGAATCATCACTCATCTGTATATCCAACAACTTCAACCAGAACAACGGCTTCTACAACATAGCTGAACCTATTGCCAAGAAACTTCTTCAACGCTATCCCACCTAGAACTCAAGAATGGTACACTGCAGGTCCTTTAAGTCACACTATGTTTTTAACTATCACACTACTTTTAAGACTCACATGCAGCTTTCTCCACCTGACCCAGCATTCTCCACCTGACTGTACCCTATATATATCTCCATGTTGCTCATTTTCCAGGTAGATCTGTCTGTGACTCGATAAAGCCCACTGCGTGGGCGAAACGTTGTCAATAAAGGATCACATTATACTGCTTATGTGTTTATTTTTCCATGACATATGAAAGCAGGGGCAAGCAAATTTGAAAATAAAAAAATATAAAAAGCATTACCTTGGTAAAACAAATGTAGGATGAGATGCATTTGATTATAATAATAATAATATGATTATGAAATAATTAATAATACAGTGGACCCTCGGTTAACGAAAAAAATTCATTGCAGAAGCCTGCTCAAGTGCCATTACCGAACGAATTTACGTCCTTAAGAAATAATGTCATGTAGGTTCGTCTATTTCAGACCCCCAAAACTACACTTCCACAAGAACTTACAAAATTATACTTACATAATTGCACGATTTCCGGGGTATTCGTTAACCGAGGGTCCACTGTACAGTGGACCCTTGCTATTCAAACACTCCAAAACTCACCCTCATTCTAGAATGCTGTTCAAGTGCTGTTACCAAATGAATTTATTCCCATAAGGAATGATGTAATTAGATTAGTCCATTTCAGACCCCCAAAAATAAACTTATAAAAGCACTTACAAAAATAAGCTTACATAAAAGGGCGAGTTTTGGAGTGTTCGAATAGCGAGGGTCCACTGTAGTAATATATTATTATTGCTGGTGCTGTATTAATGGGGGGAGTGCTAAATGTATAGGGATCGTATAGTGATAGGGAAATTGCATTATACAGTGGTACCTCGAGTTACGATATTTTTTCGTTCGAGAATGCTGTTCAAGTGCCATTACCAAACGAATTTATCCCCATAAGGAATAATGTAAAATAGACTAGTCCTTTTACACCCCCAAAAATATACCTACAAAAGCATTTAAAAAAATAAACTTACATAAAAGGGCGATTTTGGGGACCATCGTAACTCGAGGTACCACTGTAATCAAAACCAAGTGCTAAACCCACAAGGGTCATACAGTGCTGTAGGAAAATGGGAGGCAATGAGATTCCATCTAAGAAAGGGGAGGGTAGTTGCAATTCTTTGTCTAAAAAGCCCCTTCACCTCCCTTGATGACAGTGAACATAAGAAAGGAGGAACACTGCAGCAGGCCTGTTGGCCCATACTAGGCAGGTCCTTCACATTCCATCCCACTAACAGAATATTTGTTCAACCTAATTTTCAATGCTACCCAAGAAATAAGCTTTGATAATTTTATTTACTCATGTGCAATTCCCACTCAAATCCAACCCCTCTCACTCATGAATTTATCCAACCTAAATTTAAAACTACCCAAGGTTCTTGCTTCAATAACCCTACTAGGCAGACTGTTCCACTCATCAACTACCCTATTTCCAAACCAATACTTTCCTATATCTTTTCTAAATCTAAACTTATCTAACTTGAATCCATTATTGCAGGTTCTCTCTTGGAGAGATACCCTCAAGACCTTATTTATATCTCCTTTGTTAATACCCATTTTCCACTTGTATACCTCGATCATGTCTCCCCTCATTCTACGTCTTACAAGTGAATGTAATTTAAGGGTCTGCAATCTTTCTTCGTAAGGAAGATTTCTAATGCTATGTATTAATTTAGTCATTCTACGCTGAATGTTTTCTAATGAATTTATGTCCATTCTGTAATATGGAGACCAGAACTGAGCTGCGTAATCTAGTTGAGGCCTTACTAATGATGTATAAAGCTGTAATATAACCTCTGGACTTCTGTTGCTAACACTTCTTGATATAAATCCCAGTAATCTATTTGCCCTATTACGTACGCTTAGGCATTGCTGTCTTGGTTTAGGGTTGCTGCTTACCATCACCCCCAAGTCCTCGCAATCTGTATGGCTAAGTTCTACGTTATTTAACTTATAAGTGAAGGGTTCTAGATTCCTCCCTTTCCTTGGGATCAAATCTGACTGCCTCCCATTCTGCAAGGTTTAGTGCTCCCCCTCCAAAAAAATAAAGTAATAAATAAATCTCCCTTGCAGGGTATGGGGGTAAAAACAAGATGACTGATGACACAGAGAAAATTACTATATCCTTTGAACATAATAGAGAAAACTGGAACCACAGGGTTTTAGTGTTTTTTTTGGTGAATAAAATCATAATAATAAACAAAAAATTGCATATAAGATGTACAGTATTGTTACACGGTAGGTAAAAATTAATACAATAAATAAAAGAATGCTTTTAATAAAATGTTTTTGACTTTGTAAAAAAATATGATCATACCTTCTGGAACAGTTGGGATTAACACTTGTACCTCATGAAAGAATACAGTAAGTTGATTTTTATCTCTGGACTAGACCACATAATAAACATTTCTCAAAATGGGCTAGGTGGCATTTCAGTCACGTAAATTCTTTTGGTGAGGCTCAGTTTGGGGATCAAGAACTGTCTTGTGATAATATCAATTTCTGTAAGAGCAAGTTGTGCATGCAACCTCACCACATCATCTGGATCTGTTTTGTGAACAAGTCGGAGGGCTCTGTACAGGTCTCTTATTTCTTCCTGTAATACCTAAAGGAAAAATATATAATTATTATCATAAGGGTCATATAGTGCTTGGGAAATGGGAGACAATTAGATTCAATCCAAGGAAGGGGAGGATATGTCCAGTTCCTTGGATCAAGAACCTCTCACCAGCATTAAGGCACCTTGCTAAAGAGAAAAACATAATATAAGCATAATATTTTTTATAAGACAATGTGCTTATTAATGATGAGGCTATTGAACCTTCATACTCAGATTAGAAATCAAACTAATAAATAATGAAACTATATAAAATATAGAATGATTAAAAAACTACTAACAGTAACATGCATTACCAGCACATTTTTTACACAAAAATATACAGGTCAAAATTACAGGAGGGCCTCGCTTTACGGCACTTTGCTAATACGCAAATTTCAAATTACAGTGGACCCCCGGTTTTTGTGATTTTTTCGTTCCAGAATGCTGTTCAAGTGCCATTACTAAACAAATTTATCCCAATAAAGAATAATGTAAAGCAGACTAGTCCTTTTAGACCCCCAAAAATACACTTACAAAAGCATTTAAAAAAATACACTTACATAAAAGGGCGAGTTTGGAGCAGGATGAACACCGGGGGTCCACTGTATACCCAAAAATTCTCTTATACAGCTCCTGATTTGCTATTACGGCATCCGCATTCCACTCGTTTGTTTACATTCTCCGTGAGCTCCTTGTCTCGATTATTTATGTCTGGAAACTTTCCAAAGTTTCAAGTGTTTTATAGTTATTGCATATTTTGTATAAACTCTGATAAATCGTACTTATATGTACCTGTACCTAAATAAACTTACACACTGTGCTGGCGTGCAGTTACATTAAAATCACTAAGAGTGTCTCACTAGTGTTGAAGACGCAATAAGAATAAGAATAATTGCTCTGGAGCTCTTTAAATGTTGTATATCATGTTATTATAGACATTTTCATTAATCCATCTATGACTTTTTTCAAACTTATATAAGAAACACACTACATATCATATAAACAGAATACAGTGGACCCCCGAGTTATGAGCATAATTCATTCCAGAAGGCTGCTCAAGTGCCATTACCGAACGAATTTTCTCCCTTTAATTCCCTTTTTATGAGTATAGATATTTTATGATTAGCATACTTATCATAAGAGGTGTTATGAGGAAACCGACGTAAAACTTGCCTACCATTCTTAACAGATGTTATGAGGTAGAAAATGCCGAACTAGTGTACCAATCAAAACATGACATAATGTCAAGTAGGTTAGTCCATTTCAGACCCCCAAAAATAGGTAGGTTGGTAGACAGCAACCACCCAGGGAGGTACTACCGTCCTGCCAGGTGACTGTGAAACAGAAACCTGAAACTGTTTTACATGATGGTAGGATTGCTGGTGTCTTTTTTTCTGTCTCATAAACACGCTGGATAACAGGTATATCTAGCTACTTCTACTTACACTTTAGGTCACACTACACTGGCATACACATGCATATATATACATACACACATCTAGGTTTTTCTTCTTTTTCTTAATAGCTCTTGTTCTTTTTATTTTCTCTATTGTCCATGGGGAAGTGGAAAAGAATCTTTCCTCCGTAAGCAATGCGTGTTGTATGAGGCGACTAAGATGCCGGGAGCAATGGGCTAGTAACCCCTTCTCCTGTACAAATCTACTAAAAACGAGAAGAAGAAAAACTTTATAAAACTGGGTTGTCTGAATGTGCGTGGATGTAGTGCGGATGATAAGAAAGAGATGATTGCCGATGTTATGAATGAAAAGAAGTTGGATGTCCTGGCCCTAAGCGAAACAAAGCTGAAGGGGGTAGGCGAGTTTCAGTTGGGAGAAATAAATGGGATTAAGTCAGGAGTATCTGAGAGAGTTAGAGCTAAGGAAGGGGTAGCAATAATGTTGAAGGATCAGTTATGGAAGGAAAAGAGGGAATATGAATGTGTAAATTCAAGGATTATGTGGATTAAAATAAGGGTCGGAACTTTGTTAAAAATATACATGTGTGCATAAATTAAAAAGGTACATTTGTAAGTAGGAATGGTTTAGAAAACAGGCAAGTTAAAGATTGAAATACTTGTGCAACATTTTGGAATATTTATTGATTTGTTGTGAAAAGGATATGCCAAACCTTAGTCATTATGCCTGATAAGTGGGTCATTATGCGAAAAGTGGGTCATAATAAGCGTGTATGCACCTGGAGAGGAGAGGAGTGTAGAGGAGAGAGAGAGATTTTGGGAGATGTTAAGCGAATGTATAGGAACTTTTGAACCAAATGAGAGAGTAATTGTGGTAGGGGACCTAAATGCTAAAGTGGGAGACACATGCAGAGAGGGTGTAGTAGGTAAGTTTGGGGTGCCAGGTGTAAATGATAATGGGAGCCCTTTGATTGAACTTTGTATAGAAAGGGGTTTAGTTATAGGTAATACATATTTTAAGAAAAAGAGGATAAATAAGTATACAAGATATGATGTAGGGCGTAATGACAGTAGTTTGTTGGACTATGTATTGGTAGATAAAAGACTGTTGAGTAGACTTCAGGATGTACATGTTTATAGAGGGGCCACAGATATATCAGATCACTTTTTAGTTATAGCTACAGTGGGAGTAAAAGGTAGATGGGATACAAGGAAAATAGAATCAGTAAGTAAGAGAGAGGTGAAGGTTTATAAACTAAAAGAGGAGGCAGTTAGGGTAAGATATAAACAACTATTGGAGGATAGATGGGCTAGTGAGAGTGTAGGCAATGGGGTCGAAAATGTATGGGGTAGATTTAAAAATGTAGTGTTAGAGTGTTCAGCAGAAGTTTGTGGTTACAGGCGAGTGGGTGCGGGAGGGAAGAGGAGCGATTGGTGGAATGATGATGTAAAGAGAGTAGTAAGGGAGAAAAAGTTAGCATATGAGAGGTTTTTACAAAGTAGAAGTGATGCAAGGAGGGAAGAGTATATGGAGAGAAAAAGAGAGGTTAAAAGAGTGGTGAAGCAATGTAAAAAGAGAGCAGATGAGAGAGTGGGTGAGATGTTATCAGCAAATTTTGTTGAAAATAAGAAAAGTTTTGGAATGAGATTAATAAGTTGAGGAAGCCTAGAGAACAAATGGATTTGACAGTTAAAAATAGGAGAGGAGAGTTATTAAATGGAGAGTTAGAGGTATCGGGAAGATGGAGAGAATATTTTGAGGAGTTGTTAAATGTTGATGAAGACAGGAAGCTGTGATTTCGTGTGTAGGGCAAGGAGGAATAACATCTTGTAGGAATGTGGAAGAGCCAGTTGTGGGTGTAGGGAAGTTCGTGAGGCAGTGGGTAGAATGAAAGGGGTAAGGCAGCTGGGATTGATGGGATAAAGATAGAAATGTTAAAAGCAGGTGGGGATATAGTTTTGGAGTGGTTGGTGCTATTATTTAATAAATGTATGGAAGAGGGTAAGGTACCTAGGGATTGGCAGAGAGCGTGTATTGTTCCTTTGTATAAAGGCAAAGGGACAAAAGAGAGTGCAAAAATTATAGGGGAATAAGTCTGTTGAGTGTACCTGGTAAAGTGTATGGTAGAGTTATTATTGAAAGAATTAAGAGTAAGACAGAAAGCAGGATAGCAGATGAACAAGGGGCTTTAGGAAAGGTAGGGGTGTGTAGACCAAGTGTTTACAGTGAAACATATAGGTGAACAGTATTTGGATAAGGGTAAAGATGTTTTTGTGGCATTTATGGATTTGGAAAAGGCGTATGATAGGGTAGATAGGGGGGCAATGTGGCAGATGTTGCAGGTGTATGGAATAGGAGGAAGGTTGCTGAAAGCAGTGAAGAGTTTTTATGAGGATAGTGAGGCTCAGGTTAGAGTGTGTAGGAGGGAAGGGGACTATTTCCCAGTAAAAGTGGGCCTTAGACAAGGATGTGTAATGTCACTGTGGTTGTTCAATATATTTATAGATGGGGTTGTAAGAGAAGTGAATGCGAGGGTCTTGGCAAGAGGTGTTGGGCTAAAAGATAAAGAAGCAAATACAAAGTGGGAGTTGTCACAGTTGCTTTTTGCTGATGACACTGTGCTTTGGGAGATTCTGAAGAGAAGTTGCAGAGGTTGGTGGATGAATTTGGTAGGGTGTGTAAAAGAAGAAAATTGAAAGTGAATATAGGAAAGAGTAAGGTGATGAGGATAACAAAAAGAATAGGTGACGAAAGATTGGATATCAGATTGGAGGGAGAGAGTATGGAGGAGGTGAATGTATTCAGATATTTGGGAGTGGACATGTCGGCGGATGGGTCTATGAAGGATGAGGTGAATCATAGAATTGATGAGGGGAAAAGGGTGAGTGGAGCACTTCGGAGTCTGTGGAGACAAAGAACCTTGTCCATGGAAGTAAAGAGGGAATGTATGAGAGTATAGTTATACCAACACTCTTATATGGGTGTGAAGCATGGGTGATGAATGTTGCAACGAGGAGAAGGCTGGAGGCAGTGGAGATGTCATGTCTGAGGTCAATGTGTGGTGTGAATATAATGCAGAGAATTCGGAGTTTGGAAATTAGGAGGAGGTGCGGGATTACCAAAACGATTGTTCAGAGAGCTGAGGAGGGGTTGTTGAGGTGGTTTGGACATGTAGAGAGAATGGAACGAGACAGAGTGACTTCGAGAGTGTATAAATCTGTAGTGGAGGGAAGGCGGGGTAGGGGTCGGCCTAGGAAAGGTTGGAGGGAGGGGTAAAGGAAGTTTTGTGTGCGAGGGCTTGGACTTCCAGCAAGCATGTGTGAGCGTATTTGATAGGAGTGAATGGAGGCATATGGTTTTTAACACTTGACGTGCTGTTGGAGTGTGAGCAAAGTAACATTTATGAAGGGATTCAGGGAAACCGGGAGGTCGGACTTGAGTTCTGGAGATGGGAAGTACAGTGCCGGCACTCTGAAGGAGGGGTGTTAATGTTGCAGTTTTATAACTGTAGTGTAAAGCACCCCTCTGGCAAGACAGTGATGGAGTGAATGATGATGAAAGTTTTTCTTTTTCGGGCCACCCTGCCTTGGTGGGAATCGGCCGATGTGTTAATAAAATAAAAAAAAAAATACACTTACAAAAGCACTTACAATATTACACTTACATAATTGTACGATTTCCGAGGTGCTCGTAACTTGGGGGTCCACTGTACAGTGGTACCTTGGCATATGAACAGCTCCCAACTCGAACAATTATATAAGTGTATTTTTGTAAGTGCTTTTGTAAGTGTATTTTTGGGGGTCTGAAATGGATTAATCTAATTTACATTATTCCTTATGGGAACAAATTTGTTCAGTATCGGCACTCGAACAGCATTCTAGAACGAATTAAGCTTGTAACCCGAGGTACCACTGTAGTATATACAAGCATAGTAAAACAATTAACATAACTAAGGCATGGTAGCCAGGTGGGCTACCACAATTGATTTCCTACAATAAATACTACTATTCATCTCTCACCCCTACATTAAGACTATAAATATTTTAAGGCAAGTAATGAGTGTACTGTATGTGCATTATACTTTTTTACTGTTATTTATGTGCTAGTTCTATTAACTTAATACATATATGATAGTGCAAATGTATCAGGCATTTATATGCATTTAAAAGTAAAAAAAGGGTGATTTGCTTATGGTGATAGCCTGGAACCTAACCCATGATATAAGTGGGGATCCTCCTGTAGTGTAAAAACTGAAATAAAGAAAAATCATTGTTAATAAAGATAGAAAAACTGAGTTACATCATATGGTTAGTATGAGCTTTCAAATTCAACCTCACCTTGAATTTTTTTAATATACATACAGTGGACCCCCGAGTAACGAGCAAAATTCATTCCAGAAGCCTGTTCAATTGCCATTACCGAACGAATTTACTCCCTTAAAAAATAATATCAAGTAGGTTAGTCCATTTCAGACCCCCAAAAATACACTTACAAAAGCACTTACAATATTATACTTACATAACTGTACGATTTCCGGGGTGCTCGTTACTCGGGGGTCCACTGTATATAAGAGCTAAACCCATGTGGGTCATTCAGCGCAAGACATGGTGGAGGCTCGATCTTCCATCTGCTGAGCGCTAAACAGACACACTTCCTGTTTGTACTCGTCTAGAGAATATATTCCCTTTGATGCTACTATTTATCTTAATATTATTAACATTCATCCACATGGCCACAGAATGTAGTCTTAAGTGCTCATCCACTATCTCAAAATCTCTTTAAAGCCTGATCCATAACACCAAATCAACTAATTAACATAAATGAATATTGAAGGCATTTTCAGGTACAGTGGTCCCTCGGTTTTCGGTCATCTCCAAACTCGAACATTTATGTAAGTGTATTTTCGTAAGTGCTTTTGCAAGTGTATTTTTGGGGGTCTGAAATAGACTAACCTACGTGACATTATTTCTTAAGGAAGTAAATTCGTTCGGTAATGGCACTTGAGCGGCATTCTTGAAAGAATTTTCGGCAAAAACCGAGGGTCCACTGTATACCATTTTGACAGAAATGAATAATGAAAGTAACTTGAAGTACATGTAGATGGACATAAGTATATACATACTGAAAAGGCATCACGACCTAAGCCTTGAAGGAGGAGTGTCACCACAAGCACGGCTGCTCGACGGACCTCAGCAGCATTTTCACCCTTGACAACATTATACAACAATCCAAAAACCTGTAAAAAATATTCTGACATGATATATGTAGACTAACAGCATCCTAAGCACTGCAGTCACTGTATTCTGCTTCAGAACCAATAAACTCCGACAAGGAGAGATGTGAGTGTACGCACCTGGTTATACTGCCGGATACATACACTCACTTCTCCCTCATTGAAGTTCAAAGGTTCGAACCTTGCTAGTCTACTAGCAAAAATATTGTCTGCCTCAAAATACAAAATAAAACTGCTACACTGAATCAAATTCAACTAGTATTACAAACTAATAAACACAATATTAAAACTCCATATTTGCACACTGCTTGGGAGGCATGGTAGATAATTCAAAATATTTCCAATAAAAAGCAAGGCTGCAATAAGTACACCTAGAGATAACTTAAAAATAAAGGATCCAAAGCTTTTCAACACATTTCAAACATCTGTATATGGGGGGAATTAGTTATGGATCACTTGTTGTCTTAAAGAGGGAACATAATAAATTACTGCAACCTATTCTGAATCAGCTGTGAGTACAAATAATTTAACCGATCTCGCCCTCAACCTGTTAACTCTCGACACCCTAATTGACAGTCCCTTCTGTTTTGGCATTTCTTTTTTTAAATTATCTTCTAAAATGGTAGAGAATCTTTTTCTAAAGGTAATGAGACTAAAAGGACAAAATCTAATGTAATATTTATGGAATTACACAGGTGCAAATTTGGAGGTTGGGGAGCAATTTCACAACAATGATTTCACCTAATTTTAGGTCAGTTATAGTGCTCGAACCAACCTAATTCCAGTGATTTTACTTGTATGCTTTCCATACTATCTGCTGATCAAAAGAAAATACACATTCAACCATCAGAACTTCCCTATTTAATGCCCAAAAGTCAGTACTTTGGCCAATTTTATACTATTTCGAACAAAATCCAGTATAAAAAGAGAGTCCAAAACTAACTCTGCACACATTCTATCCACTAAAGCAACCTTCCATCTGTATATTAATCACATCCCCAGGCATCTCCTACGTAACACTTGCCCTCCATTTTGAATCCATTGTCACACAAAAAAATTATTTTTTTTCCTATTTCTCGGCTAATAATCCATAACTAAAAATTATTTGTTATGGTTTAGGCCATCCCAATAATTAAAGCAGACCTAATAATAGCTCATAAAGCAAACAAGGGAGGAGGGGGTCCCAACCCTTCCCCAAGAAAATTGTCCCAAACTGACCATTTCAACCACTTTGAGGCCTATTTCAGGGCAAGTCCAGTTTGAAACTGACCACAATTTTCTCAGACAACTAATATGTCTCTCATTCTATCTTTTGGCACCAAGAAACGGCCAATAAAACTATGTAAACCACCTTAGAAAATGCCTCAAATTTACTATTTTAACCCTGAACATAAAGTCAAGAGGTTAGCTACTCCCATTATGCACTGTGTGGGGGCTGGATTTTTTTTATACTATGCACACCCACCATACAGACACATTCTTTCATGTCTATGCCAAAATTTACCACTCACAACAAAGCTGAGGGCTGTGAGTTATACAGAGATTTCCGTGACCAACACTGACCCTAATCACATAAATCAATGTTACCGAGAGTGAAAGGAATTAACAATGGAAGGATTAGAACTCATTCCCTATATATTCAAATAGGTACTTTTCTTCTTTCAACAAATCGGCCGCTTCCCACCAAGGCAGGGTGGCCCAAAGAGAAAAACAAAAGTTTCTCTTTTTAACTTTAGTAATGTATACAGAAGGGGTTTCAAATAGGTACATGTACTGTAATTACATGCACTGTACAGTATATACGTATATAAAAAAGGGCATCAAAATATTTACTATACAAATCATCATGTATCACAATTCACGTGTGAAAAATCTCCCACACGTATATAATAATGGCTAGAGAATATTCTAGAATTCTAACCTCATGAACAATAGGTCCTAGACTAAAGCGAAGTAACTTGAAAACATCCCCCAGCCCAGAGAGACTTGCGGCTCGTATAAGGGCTTCGTCATCTCTGACTCCTAGAAAAGAAAATAATGAATTATATTACAACAAAACATTGTACGTATTATCAAACAATTCATTGTATAGTACTTTTGTATGCTAAAACTTTACAATTTACAGTGAAAACATCTAAATTAAAAATATAAATTCTTTCTTTCTTTCAACACGTTGGCCATTTCCCACCGAGGCAGGGTGGCCCAAAAGGAAAAACGAAAGTTTCTCCTTACACATTTAGTAATATATACAAGAGAAGGGGTTACTAGCCCCTTGCTCCCGGCATTTTAGTCGCCTCTTACGACACGCATGGCTTACGGAGGAAGAATTCTGTTCCACTTCCCCATGGAGATAAGAGGAAATAAGAACAAGAACTAGTAAGAAAATAGAAGAAAACCCAGAGGGGTGTTAGTTAGTTACCATTTTGTCCTAGGCACATGTCGATTAGACATGTTGTATACAGTGGACCCTCGGTTAACGAATACCCCGGAAATCGTGCAATTATGTAAGTATAATTTTGTAAGTTCTTGTGGAAGTGTATTTTTGGGGGTCTGAAATAGACTAACCTACGTGAAATTTTTCCTTAAGGGAGTAAATTCGTTCGGTAATGGCACTTGAGCAGACTTCAGGAGTGAAGTTTTTACGAAACTCGGGGGTCCACTGTATATGTGTGTGTGTATATATATATGCTTGTACATGAATGTGTAGTGTGACCGAAGTATAAGTAGCAAGATGTACCTGAAATCTTGCATGTTTATGAGACAGAAAAAAGACACCAGCAATCCTACCATCATGTAAAACAATTACAGGCTTTCGTTTTACACTCACTTGGCAGGACGGTAGTACCTCCCTAGGTGGTTGCTGTCTACCAACCTACTACCTAGAAAAAATATCAATTAACATCATAAAAATCAGAAAATCAAAATTTCTAAAGTCTGTATTGTCTACAACCTTGTTTCATGAAGAATTCAACTATGCAATTAAAAAATGTCCTCTCAATAAAACAACGTGATGCTTAATAAAACCTCTCAAGTCAGAGAAATGTTGTGCTTCTCCTTATAAGACACCCGACATCTGCATCCAAGTTGGAGGTACAATACATAATTTATGAAAGATGAAGTCTACTTTTTTGGTTATCCTTTGACCCAATTTTCCTGCCTCTGCCTCCAGTTATGTTTCTTAAATGTAGCAGGTCTTTTTTTAGGAGATGATAAGGAAACTTGAATTGAGAAATGACACTACCTTAGGGTCCTTTGCACTTGTTTTAGATAATGGTAAACCACTGGTGTTTCTGGTTTTGTTATACCATTAGTGGTCAATAGTTAAAGCTAAAGTTGAATAAATTTCGGAGTGTTGTATGCAACTTCCACCCGTGCAGGTGGAGGCTAAAGGGTCTGATACAGATGCATACTAGCAAATAACGAGCCTGAAACGGAGTTGGGTGCTACAAACCTACTAGACGGAAATGTGAAATTGGATATACTACTACATATTTCAGAATTCAAGTATAAGTGACATGGAATAAAAATAGTGCCAGCTCAACTACTAACATGCATATTCATTTATCAATAATGCCAAGACTGCACCCATAATCTGCCTTTAATATTATTTTTGCTTATTTAGTTTTCTAATACATACGTATATTTTAAAAAGTAATACATATTTTTTTTTTTTTTTTTTTTTTTTTTTTTTAAACAAGTCGGCCGTCTCCCACCGAGGCAGGGTGACCCAAAAAGAAAGAAAATCCCCAAAAAAAAAAACTTTCATCATCATTCAACACTTTCACCACACTCATACATAATCACTGTCTTTGCAGAGGAGCTCAGATCGACAGCTGAGAAAAGTCCCTCCCAGCTGTCACTATCTCAGACCCCTCCTTTAAAGTGCAGGCATTGTACTTCCCATTTCCAGGACTCAAGTCCAACTAAATCAATTAACTGGTTTCCCTGAATCCCTTCACACAATGTTACCCTGCTCACACTCCAACAGATCGTCATGTCCCAAAAACCATTCGTCTCCATTCACTCCTATCTAACACGCTCACACATGCTTGCTGGAAGTCCAAGCCCCTCGCCCACAAAACCTCCTTTATCCCTTCCCTCCAACCTTTTCTAGGACGACCCTACCCGCCTTCCTTCCCCTACAGATTTATACGCTCTCCAAGTCATTCTACTTTGATCCATTCTCTCTAAATGACCAAACCACCTCAACAACCCCTCTTCAGCCCTCTGACAAATACTTTTAGTAACTCCACACCTTCTCCTAATTTCCACATTCCGAATTTTCTGCATAATATTTACACACACATTGCCCTTAGACAGGACATCTCCACTGCCTCCAGCCTCCTCCTCGCTGCAGCATTTGCAACCCATGCTTCACACCCATATAAGAGTGTTGGTACCACTATACTTTCGTACATTCCCTTCTTTGCCTCCATGGATAACGTTTTTGTCTCCACAGATACCTCAATGCACCACTCACCTTTTTCCTTCATCAATTCTATGGTTAACCTCATCCTTCATAAATCCATCCGCTGACACATCAACTCCCAAATATCTGAAAACATTTACTTCTTCCATAATCCCTCTCTCCAATGTGATATCCAATTTTTCTTTATTTAAATCGTTTGATACCCTCATCACCTTACTCTTATCTATGTTCACTTTCAACTTTCTACCTTTACACACTCTCCCAAACTCGTCCACTAACCTTTGCAACTTTTCTTTAGAATCTCCCATAAGCACAGTATCATCAGCAAAAAGTAACTGTGTCAACTCCCATTTTGCATTTAATTCTCCAAAATTTAATCCCACCCTCTCCCCAACACCCTAGCATTTACTTCTTTTACAACCCCATCTATAAATATATTAAACAACCATGGTGACATCACACATCCCTGTCTAAGACCTACTTTTACCGGAAGTAATCTCCCTCTCTCCTACACACCCTAACCTGAGCCTCACTATCCTCATAAAAACTCTTTACAGCCTTCAGTAACTTACTACCTATTCCATACACTTGCAACATTTGCCACATTGCTCCCCTATCCACTCTATCATATGCCTTTTCTAAATCCATAAATGCAAAAAAAACTTCTCTACCTTTATCTAAATACTGTTCACATATATGCTTCACTGTAAACACTTGATCTACACATCCCCTACCCATTCTAAAGCCTCCTTGCTCATCTGCAATCCTACTCTCTGTCTTACCTCTAATTCTTTCAATAATAACCTTGCCATACACTTTACCTGGTATACTCAGTAAACTTATTCCCCTAAAATTTTTACACTCTCTTTTATCCCCCTTCCTTTATATAAAGGAACTATACATGCTCGCTGCCAATCCCTAGGTACCTTCCCTCTTTCATACATTTATTAAACAAAAATACCAACCACTCCAGCACTATATCTCCCCTGCTTTTAACATTTCTGTCATGATTCCGTCAATTCCAGCTGCTTTACCCCCTTTCATTCTACGTAATGCCTCACGCACCTCCCCACACTCACATCCTGCTCTTCTTCACTCCTAAACGATGTTGTACCTCCTGGCCAGTACATGAAATTATCGCCTCCCTCTTTTCATCAACATTTAAAAGTTCCTCAAAATATTCCTGCCATCTACCCAATACCTCCAGCTCCCCATCTACTAACTCCCCTACTCTGTTTTTAACTGACAAATCCATTCGTTCCTAGGCTTTCTTACCTTGTTTATCTCACTCCAAAATTTTTCTTGTTTTCAGCAAAATTTCTTGACAAGAGCCTCTCCCGTTCTTTCATCCGCTCTTCTTTTGCACTCTCTCACCACTCTCTTCACCTTTCTTTACTCTCCATATACTCTGCTCTTCTACTAACACTTCTGTTTTGTAAAAACCTCTCATAAGCTACCTTTTTCTCTTTTATCACACCCTTTACTTCTTCATTCCACCACTCACTCCTCTTTCCTCCTGCACCCACCCTCCTATAACCACAAACTTCTGCCCACATTCTAATACTGCATTTTTAAAACTATCCCAACTCTCTTCAACCCCCACTACTCCTACTTGCACTAGCCCACCTTTCTGCCAATAGTTCCTTATATCTCACCTAACTTCCTCCTCCCTTAGTTTATACACTTTTACCTCTCTCTTACTTGCTGTTGCCATTTTCTTTTGTCCCATCTACCTTTTACTCTAACTGTAGCTACAACCAAATAATGATCTGATATATCCGTTGCCCCTCTATAAACATGTACATCCTGAAGCCTACTCATCAACCTTTTATCCACCAATACATAATCCAACAAACTACTTTCCTTACGTGCTATATCATACCTTGTATATTTATTTATCCTCTTTTTCATAAAATATGTATTACTTATTACCAAACCTCTTTCTACACATAGCTCAATTAATGGCTCCCCATTTACATTTACCCTGCACCCCAAATTTACCTACTACTCCATCCACAACATTTTTACCCACTTTAGCATTAAGATCCCCAACCACAATTACTCTCTCACTTGGTTGAAAACTCCCCACACACTCACTCAACATTTCCCAAAATCTCTCTCTCCTCTACACTTCTCTCTTCTCCAGGTGCATAAACACTTACTATAACCCACTTTTCACATCCAACCTTTATTTTACTCCACATAATCCTTGAATTTATACATTTATATTCCTTCTTTACCTGCCATAACTGATTATTCAACATTATTGCCACTCCTTCTTTAGCTCTAACTCTATTTGAAACCCTGATCTAATCCCATTTATTTCTCCCCACTGAAACTCTCCTACCCCCTTCAGCTTTGTCTCACTTAAAGCCAGGACATCCAGCTTCTTTTCATTCATAACATCTACAATCATCTCTTTCTTATCATTCGCACAACATCCACGCACATTCAAACATCCCACTTTGACGGTTTTCTTCTTCTTCTTTTTAGTAAGCTATACAGGAAAAGGGGTTACTAGCCCATTGTTCCGGCATTTTAGTTGACTTTTACAACACGCATGGCTTACGGAGGAAAGATTCTTATTCCACTTCCCCATGGATATGAAAGGGAAAAGCAATAAGAACAAGAACTATTAAGATAAAATCAAAGAAAACTCAGATGAGTGTGTATACAATAAACGTGTACATGTTTGCGTAGTGTGACCTAAGTGTAAGTAGAAGTAGCAAGACGTACCTGAAATCTTGCATGTTTATGAGACAGAAAAAAGACACCAGCAATCCTACCATCATGTAAAACAGTTTCAGGTTTCTGTTTCACAGTCACCTGGCAGGATGGTAGTACCTCCCTGAGTGGTTGCTGTCTACCAACCTACTACCTACATATATGTATATATTTTGGTAGTATTGATAGTACCAACCACCTGAGGAGCAACCAGATACCTTAATCCCACCAGGTAGAGTTACGTTCACAAATACTGCATCATACATTATTAATATATGTATTAGACAAACACAAAGTACAATACCAGTCAATTTCATGGTCTAAATAATGTTCTTATTCAGTTACTGTCATCATTCAAATTCAAAGTTGTGTTCTTGTTCTATCCAGCCTTAACAGAGAAATTTTTTTGCACAAAGCTTTGAATACCAAATAAGTTAATTAAAGATTGATATTACTATGCCATATATTTTTATTAAACAGCTCAAAACTCACCATTAAGGAAAGCATTTATAAATAAGTCTTTATAGTGCGGCAACAGTGACCCCAGACGTCTTGCAGCTCTGGTCAATGCCTCTGCTAGTTTTACTCTGTCTTCTACACTACGGTTCCCAATGCTGAATTCTTGTGTTAGTATTTCTATTATCTGCAACAGTAAGTTACACTGTATATTAAACAACTGACATACAGGCCGGCCCTGCTTTACACCATTTCACTAATACAGTACAGCAGTTTTCAATTATACCTATTCTTCATTTATTCAGACTTCCTACAATAAAAATATTTACCACTCACTATAAGCTAAGGATGAAAATATTGCTCACTTAATATATGATAGTGTAAACATGTTATCAGGCTTTTATTTTATTTTTTATTTATTAACACATCGGCCGTCTCCCACCAAGGCAGGGTAGCCCGAAAAAGAAAAACTTTCACCATCATTCACTCCATCATTGTCTTGCCTGAGGCGCGCTTACACTACAGTCATAAAACTACAACATTAACACCCCTCCTTCAGAATGCAGGCACTGTACTTCCCATCACCAGGACTCAAGTCTGGCTTTTATGTGCATTTGAAAGTAAAAAAAGGCTATAGTTCAGGACCTGTCAAACTCAAGCAGACATTTGCCAGTCTACTTTAAAGTACTACCAAAGTTCTTGTGGGAATGCACGCTAGATTCACCTTACAGCTATTTTAATTTTACATCAGTAGCCTGGAACCTAACCTGCTGTATAAGTGGGGCCTGCCTGCATTAGTGATACAGAATATGGATAAGTGAATTTTCCACATTTTAGTCTATCAGCTGATATGCTAGTCTACTCTGATAATGTATCATTATTAGCCCATGTTTTTAATTTTTTCTCTTTCAAAAGATAAATTAGTGTACATGTATTATTAAATTCACTAGAAAATGTTAGGCTAGTATGGGTCACAAAGAACTATATAAATTAAGTACAACTGGTTAATGCAAGAACTTAGTACTGTGTACTCTTAGTACTGTGTACCCTTATGGTACTGTGTACTCTTAGTACTGTGTACACTTATGGTACTGCAGTCATCTTTCAATCTTTAACATTTTTTTTTTTTTTACCTTTTCCTACTTATTGTTATTTACCTGAGTATGCATGCACGAATGTACACACACATGCACGCGCACACACTCACTCCATTCATCCACATTGCCCCTTAATCCTTATACAGTGGTACCTCGAGTTACGAGCTTAATTCGTTCCAGATGGCTATGCAAGTGCCGATACCGAAGGAATTTTTTCCCATAAGAAATAATGAAAATTAGATTAATCCATTTCAGACCCCCAAAAATACACTTACAAAAGCACCTACAAAAATACACTTACATAATTGTTCGAGTTGGGAGCTGCTCGTAAGTAGAGGTACCACTGTACGTATTCCTAATATGTAAAGTGCCCTGTGTTATCTACAATGTGAGAGAGAGTAGAAATGAAATGAAGAGTGAGTGAAGAGAGAGAGAGAGAGAGAGAGAGAGAGAGAGAGAGAGAGAGAGAGAGAGAGAGAGAGAGAGTGGAAATGAAATGGAGTGACAGAGTGGGTGGTAGTCTAGATGTTGCTGCTCTTACACAACATCCCACCCCTCCCACACCAGTTCTTCTCTCCCACACTACATACAACTATAGCAGTGAAAAAGTTGATAGCACACATGTAAAAAATACAATACTATGTAGGATGTTAGAGAGGGTGCTGCAGTATAACCCACATTATGCCAACAATGGACATAATTTTTTCTTATACAGTGGTACCTCGAGTTACGATATTTTTTCGTTCGAGAATGCTGTTCAAGTGCCATTACCAAACGAATTTATCCCCATAAGGAATAATGTAAAATAGACTAGTCCTTTTACACCCCAAAAATATACTTACAAAAGCATTTAAAAAAATAAACTTACATAAAAGGGCGATTTTGGGGACCATCGTAACTCGAGGTACCATTGTACTTCTTTATAGGTCATTAAATTTATATATAATTTGAGAAATTTGTGGAAATTAGGAGGAGGTGTGGAGTTACTAAAAGTATTAGTCAGAGGGCTGAAGAGGGGTTGTTGAGGTGGTTTGGTCATTTAGAGAGAATGGATCAAAGTAGAATGACTTGAAGAGCGTATAAATCTGTAGGGGAAGGAAGGCGGGGTAGGGGTCATCCTCGAAAAGGTTGGAGGGAGGGGGTAAAGGAGGTTTTGTGGGCAAGGGGCTTGGACTTCCAGCAAGCACGTGTGAGCGTGTTAGATAGGAGTGAATGGAGACGAATGGTTTTTGGGACCTGACGAACTGTTGGAGTGTAAGCAGGGTAACATTTTGTGAAGGGATTCAGGGAAACCAATTACGTAATTGATTTAGTTGGACTTGAGTCCTGGAAATGGGAAGTACAATGCCTGCACTTTAATGGAGGGGTCTGGGATAGTGACAGCTGGGAGGGACTTATTCTCAGCTGTCGTATCTGAGTGCCTCTGCAAAGACAGTGATTATGTATGAGTGAGGTGAAAGTGTTGAATGATGATGAAAGTATTTTCTTTTTGGGGATTTTCTTTCTTTTTAGGTCACCCTGCCTTGGTGGGAGATGGCCGACTTGTTGAAAAAAAAAAAAAAGACTGAGTATTATTTTTACATGCTTTCATCTCATGCATCTTGTATGTTGTTTAAGTAGTAGTATGTGTGAGAATATCTATCTGTAGTTACAAGAATAGACCTTATGTCTACTATTTTTTTTAAGTGTTTTTTAAATTCCCAATGGTTTTGGATCACACTATTTCTTCTTTGAATTCATTCCATCCATCTAGTATAGTATTATTCTATTCATGATTTTTTTATCCTTTTATAATCTTGAATGAGATTATCATGTCCCATCTTTTCCTTCTATCAGCTAAAGATTGCATATCTAATGTGTATAATTACCCATTCTGAGCTTGCAGGAAAGAGAGTATGATCTCTATCTCTTGATTCCCACCTCTTACATTTCTACAGATCGATGTGAATGGTTGTCAATTTACTTTTGAACCCCTGAACTGTGTCTGCTTCCACTGTGTCTTTGTTCGTTAATATGCTTTGTGTTAAAGGAATGATTTCTTATATCCCTATGACTAACTAATTTATATTCCTATGCCTCATTAAGTGAGTATTTTCCAACCATGAACTTTTGCTGTTTCTCATTATATTCTTAATAAAAAGAGTATCCTCTTTGTGCCCAAAAGTATTTTGTACACTGCGATTATATCCCCTCTTGTGTATTTTGTTCCTCCAATGAAGGTAGGCCCAACTCTCTCATTCTAAATACAGAAACTCATTTCCTTCAGTTCAGTCACTAGTGTGAGCCCCTTTGAATTTCTAGTTTCACCATTTTACTACATGAAAATGCCTAGTAAAACATAAAGAAAGTACAGTATTGACTTTTATACATAAAATGTTACTAAATGCAATACAGTGGACCCTCAGTTAACGAAAGGTCCCGTTAACGAAAGTTTCGGAAAACGTAAGCTTTTTTCGGAATCGGTTAGCGAAAAATTCCTCGGTTACCGAAAGGTATTAGACGTGTCCGCCTGCTCCGCGCAAGCGCAGGACGCCAGTGAAGCGTTGTTTACCATTGAGAGAACATTACCTAGCGCGCTCTTTCAAAGATTCACAATATATTTGGTGTCTTTTTTGGTGGTTTAGTGATTGTCACTGTGAAATAAGTCACCATGGGTCCAAAGAAGCTTCCTAGTGGCACCCCAGTGGTAGCAGGCATGCAGGGAGTGTAGCATTCATGCAGAGAGTGTAGCATTCATGCAGAGTGTGTAGCATTCATGCAGGGAGTGTAGCATTCATGCAGGGAGTGTAGCATTCATGCAGGGAGTGTAGCAGGCATGCAGGGAGTGTAGCAGGCATGCAGGGAGTGTAGCATTCATGCAGGGAGTGTAGCATTCATGCAGGGAGTGTAGCATTCATGCAGGGAGTGTAGCATTCATGCAGGGAGTGTAGCAGGCATGCAGGGAGTGTAGCAGGCATGCAGGGAGTGTAGCAGGCATGCAGGGAGTGTAGCAGGCATGCAGGGAGTGTAGCAGGCATGCAGGGAGTGTAGCAGGCATGCAGGGAGTGTAGCATTCATGCAGGGAGTGTAGCAGGCATGCAGGGAGTGTAGCAGGCATGCAGGGAGTGTAGCAGGCATGCAGGGAGTGTAGCATTCATGCAGGGAGTGTAGCAGGCATGCAGGGAGTGTAGCAGGCATGCAGGGAGTGTAGCAGGCATGCAGAGAGTGTAGCAGGCATGCAGGGAGTGTAGCAGGCATGCAGGGAGTGTAGCAGGCATGCAGGGAGTGTAGCAGGCATGCAGGGAGTGTAGCAGGCATGCATTAAAGAAAAAAGAAGGAAGTAACCCCAGAGAGGGACTTGTTACCTGAAGTCCTTTTGGAGGGGATTTCCTTCCAACCATTAACACCCTGCCCCTGTCAGCAACTCTACCTTCCAGATGCTTGCAACTCTTCAATAAAGGTAAGTAAATGTTATTTTTTTTTTTGAGTGATTATTTTTTTGTGGAACAATTAATTGTATTTACATTATTTCTTATGGGAAATAAGGTTTCAGATAACGAAAGATTCAGATTAAGTAATAGCTCCTGGACCGGATTAATTTCGTTAACCGAGGGTCCACTGTACAGTGGTACCTCGAGTTACGATGGTCCCCAAAATCGCCCTTTTATGTAAGTTTATTTTTTAAATGCTTTTGTAGGTATATTTTTGGGGTGTAAAAGGACTAGTCTATTTTACATTATTCCTTATGGGGATAAATTCGTTTGGTAATGGCACTTGAACAGCATTCTCGAACGAAAAAATATCGTAACTCGAGGTACCACTGTACAGTGGACCCTCGGTTAACGAATACCCCGGAAATCGTGCAATTATGTAAGTATAATTTTGTAAGTTCTTGTGGAAGTGTATTTTTGGGGGTCTGAAATAGACTAACCTACGTGAAATTTTTCCTTAAGGGAGTAAATTCGTTCGGTAATGGCACTTGAGCAGACTTCAGGAGTGAAGTTTTTACGAAACTCGGGGGTCCACTGTATATGGTCTAAACAATTTTACTATGACAAAAAAATGTAAGTCTTACCTTCTCTGGGAGAGCATCACACAGAACTGCTAAGCCTTCAACAGCCATGAGATACAAGTAAGAATCATCATCTTTTAAGTTATGCTGGAATACTGAAAAGAGTTGTTCTTTGTGAGCCATTGTTTCCTCATCACGCTTTTCAATCAGTTTACCCAGTGCCAGAAGGGCATGTCCACGCACAGGTAGCAGTGGGCTGAACAACTCTTCCATAGCCTCTTTGTACGAGCCCACGTTTCTATAATTTTCCTTTTTTATTTCAAGTTTCGTAGCTAACTGATTCAAATTTTCTTGAATAATTTCACTTGCATTATTTTCCTTTGGACTGGTGTTAGAGCATGACTCCTCATTTATGTTCATGTGCCGATTATCTTCTCTTGTGCTATGTTGTTCAGAGCATGTATCAAGAGGCTTCTTCACATATTCATCTACAGAAGTATGTCCACTGGTCTTCTTAATCCCAGCTGTATCCTCAGCAAGACTATTAACTGTCCCATGGGTTAGAACAAGATTTCTCAGCTTTTCGTTAATCAGAAGAACAGCATCATTGTTACTGTTCTCTTCTATTTTCTTTAAGGATGGTAAGAGAGATTTTAAGCCTTTCCAGTCTTCACTTGTCATTTTCTTTCTTAATGTACGCTCACTCACATAACACATAACTAGCATCAAAACATTAAAAATGAGGGAAACTTGTATTTCTTTTAATTGCTTATCCTCGATTTCTTGGCAACCTTTATTTACAAGTGTGTCAACAAGGGGTACAGCAGCAGACAAGTTCACAAAGAGATCACTTGTTATCTGCTCACTCTCTGACAAATGGGTTAAAATACTACAGCAAAAGATTATGTTTCTCATTGTCTTTACTTTGCTTGCTTGCACATCAGCGTCTGTGACAAGTGCAGTTGGTGGCAATTTTTTAATATTCAATACAGTGAAGTCTATGTACAATACCATTTTCTCATAAAATAACAGCACAATTGCAGAGTTTTTCAACGATTCCAAAATTGAAACAAGGCAGGTGCACAGGTTTTCATCCTCATCTAAATCATTTTCATTAACTGACTCTGCGATTACATCCACTTTAACTCCACCATTATCATCAATAGAAAACTTGATCTCTGGATTTACAGGAGGTGACTGAGCACAAGTCTTGAGGTTGAATAAAACAAGAAGCCTCTCAACAATGACCTCTCTTGGTAGATTTGATAAACATCTGAAATACATGTTACAAATAGTAGTTACAAAGGTAGTAGGTTGGTAGACAGCAACCATTCAAGGAGGTACTACCGTCCTACCAAGTGAGTGTAAAAAGGAAGCCTGTATTTGTTTTACATGATGGTAGGATTGCTGATGTCTTTTTTTCTGTCTCATAAACATGCAAGATTTCAGGTACGTCTTGCTACTTCTACTTACACTTAGGTCACACTACACATACATGTACACATTTATGTATACACACTCATCTGAGTTTTCCTTTGATTTTATCTTAATACATAGTTCTTGTTCTTATTTTCCTTTCATATCCATGGGGAAGTGGAATAAGAATCTTTCCTCTGTAAGCCATGCGTGTTGTAAAGTCAACTAAAATGCCAGGAACAATGGGCTAGTAACCCCTTTTCCCGTATAACTTACTAAAAAGAAAAAGAAGAAAACCATCAGAATGGATCAAAGTAGAATGACTTGGACTTCCAGCAAGAATGTGTGACCGTGTTAGATAGGAGTGAATGGAGACGAATGGTTTTTGGGACCTGAGGAGCTGTTGGAGTGTGAGCAGGGTAATATTTAGTGAAGGGATTCAGGGAAACAGGGTATTATAGATTTAGCCGGACTTGAATCCTGGAAATGGAAAGTACAATGCCTGCACTTTAAAGGAGGGGTCTGGGATAGTGACAGTTTGGAGGGACTATTCTAAACTGTAGTATCTGAGTGCCTCTGCAAAGACAGTGATTATATATGAGTGAGGTGAAAGTGTTGAATGATGATGAAAGTATTTTCTTTTTGGGGATTTTCTTTCTTTTTGGGTCACCCTGCCTCGGTGGGAGACGGCCGACTTGTTGAAAAAAATAAATAAATAAATAAAAATAAACACTTTTATGAACGTCAAACAATTCTATTAAAACACTTTTTTTTTTATCTAGAGCTACCTACATACATATTACATATCTGGATTCACTATACGTATATCACTTTTTTTCATCAAACTGGCCATATCCCACCAAGGCAGGGTGACCTAAAAAAGAAAAACGAAAGTTTCTCTTTTTAACTTTAGTAATGTATACAGGAGAAGGGGTTACTAGCCCCTTCCTCCCGGCATGTTAGTCACCTCTTACGACATGCATGGCTTACGGAGGAAGAATTCTGTTCCACTTCCCCATGGAGATAAGAGGATATTAACAAGAACTAGTAAGAAAACAGAAGAAAACCCAGAGGGGTGTGTATATATATGCTTGTACATGCATGTGTAGTGTGACATAAGTGTAAGTAGAAGTAGCAAGATGTAGTACCTGAAATCTTGCATGTTTATGAGACAAAAAAAACACCAGCAAACACTATATGTACATGTATACGTACTTCAAAAGCTAATGCACAACCTCCCTCAGAGTCACAAATACACACCTATACATCTTATTTTAATATGCCTTTGATAATGGAGGCTACACTGAAACACCTTCTAAGCACTTTAACTATGAATATTCTATGTAATAGGGTTATGTTTATTCTGTGCATTCTTCATTAACCATCTAACTTAAATAGCAAATTCAAAGAAATTTATTTACTATGGCTACAGTTTTGCTTGTTACAGAATTATTTTTTCACCTATATTTATCAGCCTTCATTCACAATAGCAGGTTACCATTATATTTTAATTTTTATTAAGAGTGACTGTATCATGTCTACATAAACTATTATTATTATTATTATTATTATTATTATTATAAGAGTGATTTATGGTCATTTCAGATCTAAATGCATAATTTTTAATGATTTAATAGTACAGTGGACCCCCGGTTTACGTTATGCTCCAAACTCGAACAATTATGTAAGTGTATTTTTGTAAGTGCTTTTGTAAGTGTATTTTTGGGATCTAAAAGGACTAATCTAATTTACATTATTCCTTATGGGAACAAATTCGTTCGGTAACGGCACTTGAACAGCATTCTGAAACGAAATAATGACGTAATCCGGGGGTCCACTGTATATATTTACAATACATGGGAGCAAGGGGTTAGTAACCCCTTTTCCTGTATACATTACTAAACTTAAAAAGAGAAACTTTTGTTTTCCTCTTTGGGCCACCCCGCCTTCGTGGGAAATGGCCGATTTGTTGAAAGAAGAAGAAAGATTTACAATACAGCCTCTCCCCACTTAACGACGGAGATCTGTTCCACGGTGGTACACGAATTTGTAGCAAAGCCAGGAGCATAGTACTATAATGGTAATGGATTTGTGTCAACCATCTTTGATATTGTTTTACTGTCATCTCTGCACCATTTATAACATTTCTGATATATTTTTAAAGGTTTATACAGTAGCATACTGTACATATATTGTAATAAACAGAATAGAGGAAATCAGCTAATATACCTTTAGGTATATTAGCTGACCAGTATGCATACCAGTATGCATACCTTTAGGTATGCATACCTTTAGGTATGCATACTGGTCAGAAAGCCCATCGTAAGTCTGAGTCGTTGATAAACAAGTACGTACATCACTGAGTAAGGAGAGGCTATACAGTGGACCCCCGAGTAACGAACACCCCGGAAATCGTACAATTATGTAAGTATAATATTGTAAGTGCTTGTGGAAGTGTATTTTTGGGGGTCTGAAATAAGTAAGTTTATTCAGGTATACACAAATACATTTACATATATTGTCATACATAGCAGCATATGTGTATAGAACCTAGGATAACCCAAAAAAGTCAGACAGAGTGACTTATTTCCATTGGGGTCCTTTAACTTATTTCCATTGGGGTCCTTTACTTATTTCCATTGGGGTCCTTTACTTATTTCCATTAGACTAACCTACGTGACATTATTCCTTAAGGGAGTAAATTCGTTTGGTAATGGCACTTGAGCAGGCTTCTGGAATGAATTTTTTTCATTACTCGGGGTTCCACTGTATTAATATTAAAAAAGTAAAAATCAAACAGTCTCGCAGTCTTGAAAGTTTCAAAAAAATTTATCTCCAAATTTATCAGATAGTCATACTTCTAAACACACCCTTCCCATCCCCCTCTTAACCTATTATCCGGCTGTTTTACTGTCCAGCCTACCTCCAGTCCTACTAGGATCAGAAATTAAATGTGAATAATTTTTCAGTTACTCACCGAAGGATGATCTGCCGCGCCAGTGTACGAAGATGAGTAGTAGCTAGTGAAGCAATCATTACCAAAGGCTTGAGAACAGGACGAAGAAGATCAGTCAAAACCGTGTTCGGAGGAGGAATTTCCACAAAAATCTTGTGAATTCTACTAACACAAGCTGTGAGGTTTGAGTTCCTGCACAAACTGTAAAGAAATAATACACCTACAGTGGACCCCCGGTGTTCGTGATGCTTCAAACTCGAACAATTATCTAAGTGTATTTTTGTAAGTGCTTTTGTAAGTGTATTTTTGGGGGTCTAAAAAGACTAGTCTAATTTACATTATTCCTTATGGGAATAAATTTGTTTGGTAATGGCACTTGAACAGCATTCTGGAACAAGAAAATCACGAACACCGGGGGGTCCACTGTATAATACACCTTACATGTTCCTAGCTTCACAAGTCATAATGAAGAATGCCTTATATATTTCTTTTTAAACACTCTGGTCATCTTCCATGGAGGCAGATGTGCATAAACATTACAGTTGAAAAGACCCTCTGAACTGCAACATTTAGATTACTTTCAAATACAAAAATGCAAAATCTGAGGGCCAAATGTACCATGGTGCATCAGGGAGTGTGGTGTTGATCAGTGGCTGTAGCAGTGTGTTGGTGATGTGAAGAGCTGTCAGTTTTGCAGATGTCACAGCCAGCTGGGCCACAATCAGGACCACTACATGAAGCACCTCAGCCTTAAGCTTGTCCTGCCCCATCAACTCCACCAACTGAAAACAATGTTGACAACTGCAAATATTAAAGTGCCATCACAAAATTCAAATTATTATGGATAATATACTCATGGGGAAGTGTTAAACCTGTAGGGGATATGTAGTGCCTGATGAATGGAAGATAATCAGATTTGATCCAAGGGATGGGTAGCTCTAATTCTTTAAATCAAAGAGCCCTTCACATGCATCAAGGCATCATCCCAAAATATTAGGGTCATAATTCTTGCCTTACAATTCTAAAATGAGTTATAATCTACTGATAGTTAATCTAGGGTAGGATGTACAGTACTATGAAAGGCAAAATGTCTATTTTGGGATTTAAATTAATACACACCTGAGGCCCCAATGTGGTAAATAAGAGATTTACATCACGAATTTTAGCTTGAGCGACAAGGGTAGCAACCGCCTCACAGCGCTGCCACTTCTGCTTATCAGTGATGGCCAGAGCAGAACCTATTACTGCACCAACACCACCTGGCTTCATCAAGAACCTTCGTACTACTAGAGATCTGCACACCTTGCCAAACCACCCTTCAATCTGAAAGAAGAGTTACTCTATAATTATTTTTTTTTTTTATAATTTTTTGCAATGTTTTTAACACTATAATTTTTTGCAATAATTTTACATTTAACTTTTCTTAGCTTAACAGCATTTTAGTTCTGAGTCTTTGCTTCCTTAACCCTTTCAGTGACTATCACATAAATCTGTCATTGTCATATGTATGTCATATGTGTGTAGTACCAGCTATATTTATATTTAAGATCCCTTGTCCCTGTGACGCTCCTTATGACGTCACGATACCCACTCATGTGAGAGGCGTCCACCCGGGCATTGCCCTCACTCCGATGCTAGGCATAGGACTGGACAGAAGTGGCTGGCACCTCTCCTCACTAACTCCTTCAATATATTCGTTACCATCCATCCCGAGTGTTTCTCTACAACCATTATTACTCTCCCAATACCCACACGACATCATTGAGCCCAAGGTCCTTCACATAGTTCTACATCATGAGCTCAGCTCACTCAGATAACCTGTGAGCAGTCATTTTTGGCCTCGATTTCAGAGAATGGGTCTGCATGGTGAGTGTGCACAGTATAAAAAAAATCCTGCCCAATGTGGTGCATGATGCAAAAAGCAAAATTCTGACCACGTTTGGTTTAAGATAGCTATTTTGAGGTATGTACTACGTATATTTCTAGGATGGTTTATATGGTTTTATTGGATGTTTGTTGGTATCATTTGAAAGAAATTAAATAGAAATCATTTTGATTGTTTCAGAAAAGAATGTAGCTTGAAACTGGGCTCAAAGCAGCAGAAATATTTGATTTTTGCCGATTTTCCTGAGGATGGGTATGGCCCCGTATACCTCCCAATCTGTTTTATGGTCTTCTAATAGGTCTGATTTAGTTATTGAGCTGCTGTAAACCATGTCCAATCATTCCTGGTTATATTTCATTATCCAGGGAATAGAGTAAATCTTCTATTTTTGTGTGATTATGATTTCAAAATGGAAGGCAAGTGTAATACAAGGGAGGCCTAGGGACATGATTAATGAACAGTGGAAATGTTGTTTAATGCCTGGAATGTCTACATTGTTAACTTTGCACTTTATTTTTAAATTGGATTTTTTTTAAGTTTTGTGTCAAACTGGCCAAATTACTGACTTCTGTGTACTTTATAGGGTAGTTGTAATAACTGAATGAGTGGTTTCTTGTACTGAATCAATAGAAGGGAAGGCATACTAGCATATAGCTAAAAATTTAGTAAAATGGAGCAATGGAATTGACTTAAAATAGGACTCAATTTCGGCAAAATTGCCAAATACTATATGTATGTAGTTTTCAATGAAATAATAAATTCAGGATTAAAAAAAGCTTGTTCATATGATGAAACATTGTAAATGCAACTCTTTCATAATTTAAAAACCTCCTGTATAAAATATAAAGTTTAACATCAGCAAACAATATTTTTTTTTAATTCGGAAATGCTGCTTCCCTATTAAAAGTGCTATACACAGAAGGTTTTGATATGTTTAATTGGATGAATCACAGTACCTTCCCAATTCCCAGAAGTAGGAGGAGGTGTTGCAGAATAAGGTTAGTATCCATGGTATCCATGAGGTTTACATGCTGCTCCCTGAAAAAGGCTACATCCTCTGGGTAATGCTCAACCTCCGAAGGGGAAAAACAAAGCTGCATCATAGCGCTCATCATCTCGGGAAAGAGTGATGCCCTGATGCCAACTCCCAGTGTCTCGTGCTAATGTAGAAACAATTTATAAATCATGTGGCTGCATGACTAATCAAACATGTGACTAATTAATTCAGGTAATGGTTTGGTGGGGGAGCCCAGGCACTGGAGCTCCATAAACACATTTTAACACACACATACTCATGCATGGATTCAAAAGTAAATATATATATATATTTTTTTTTTAACAAACTGGCCATCTCCCACTGAGGTAGGGTGAACAGCCCCTCCCAAATAAAAAGAAAAGAAAGCTTTTTTCTTTTCATATTTAGTAATAAAAGTAAATATGCCAGAGCTAATTCACAAGAGTAAATACAAAGAAGAGTGAAAGCCCAAGAGCAAGCACTCAACCACTTCATTATTATTATAATAAAAAAGAAATGCTAAACTTACAAGGGCCACTTCAAAGTCAAATATCATGACTACAAGAATTTTCATGCCGAAACAATAAATGACGAAAAGAATATAGACAAAAAATTATTGATAACCCAAACACACAATTCATCCAATTTTTAGGAAAAATATAATATTTCTTGATTAACTGGCAAGTTTTTTTGTTTTTTTTTTAACACATTGGCCATCTCCCACCAAGATAGGGTGGCCCAAAAAAGAAAAACTTTCACCATCATTCACTCCATCACTGTCTTGCCAGAGGAGCATTTACACTACAGTTATAAAACTGCAACATTAACACCCCTCCTTCAGAGTGCAGGCACTGTACTTCCCATCTCCAGGACTCAAGTCCAGCCTGCCAGTTTCCCTGAATCCCTTCATAAATATTACCCTGCTCACACTCCAACAGCATGTCAAGTCCTAAAAACCATTTGTCTCCATTCACTTCTATCTAACACACTCACTCATGCTTGCTGGAAGTCCAAGCCCCTCGCACACAAAACCTCTTTTACCCCCTCCCTCCAACCTTTTCTAGGCTGACCTCTACCTCACCTTCCCTCCACTACAGATTTATACACTCTTGAAGTAATTCTATTTTGTTTCATCCTCTCTACATAACCGAACCACCTCAACAACCCCTTCTCAGCCCTCTGAATAACAGTTTTGGTAATCCTGCACCTCCTCCTAATTTCCAAACTACGAATTCTCTGCATTATATTCACACCACACACTGCCCTCAGACACGACATCTCCAAGTTATATTTAAAATTATTTGCACTGAAAAAAGTACCTTCATAACAGACAAAAGTATTTTCATAATGGAAGCCAGAAGATTGTGTCGGCAACTGTGTGGGACGGCAACTATGCCGGTGCCCAACACAAATTCAGTCTTTGCTAATGTCATTTTGACATATGCAGAAACTTCAACATCTAGGCACCCCAAAACCGTTGTGTACATGGCTAACCTTGCTGCATCCTTTGCCAACTGAAAGAAAATAGTATTATTAACCAAGAGGTAAAGCTAAGTTCAGCTAACATGAAGTACAGCATTATGCAATAAAAACTTCATAACAAATCAACTTTTAATAAGTCACCCTACTTAAAACATCTACAGTACATTATGTATTTTTATCATGACGCATCAATTGCTAATGACACATTATTGCTAAAAATATTGACTTTATTCCTGTGTTATAATAATTATATATTTACTATGCACACATTACTGTACTACTGTACTGAATTTTACTAAATTGAATAGAGAAAATATTTTCCAAATAAAATAGCAATGTATGGAAGATCACATCTCCACGACTTGAAGGCAGCTGCAGCCTTTTTTCCCCTTTCCATTATAATCTCAGTACTCTTAGTACTGAACGCCATAAAGTATGTGTAGCACACATATAGGGTGGAAGAAAGGGTTCCAGCAACAACCTTAGTTTGCTGCATACTGATGAGGCAGGGAGGTGCTGGGGGAACTTGGTACTCCCGTCGCTTATTGCCACCACCACCACCTCCATCTGACATCTTCACATCTGGCAAGGATATACATGCCTCCAACTGCAACTGATGTAGAATTTCCTGCAGGATAGCAACTGCAAAACACCCACATTCTAATCTGAAAAAAAATGAAAAATATCTTAAGAAGAGAAACATCCTTTCTAATAGCATACGTATATAATTAGGTAAGGTTTTATCCACCTTATAGACAGTCCATGGGAAAACAATTTTGGTTCCAATTAAATGGTAAATTTTTACTATTTTTTTAGACAGTGTCCTAGTGCTTACATATCAAAAGTGATTATCCAAAAGCATTAATGATATAAAGTATTATTTAAAAATACAAACTGCTAACTCAAAAATTTAATGTATAGTAGCGAGTTGGATGTACTACCATATTACGTATAGTACACCAAAACAGACTATGACCAAATCAGATGATTCTGAAAAGCAAGATAGCTTGGAACTGCATTCAGAAAACTCCCACAATGGAATTCTAGAACACTACTGTGATAATCCCTTATTTTTTTATTTGAGAAATCCAAAAATTGCATCATGATGTAAAATTTAATTTTGGGGTGTGACTGCAAGTTAGCAAGTCTCAGTAAAATGACCAAAAGTTCCACTGACTGTGTCTTATAACTAAGACTCACGCCAGGAGAAACTTTCGCACTTAGTCAAGTAAGGAAACCACCATCAATTACAGTGGAACCAACCTTCTAATTACCATACCTGATATCAGATCTTGTGGCTGAATCAACATATGACATCAGCTGGTTCACTGATGTGCAGATTCGTATTCTTGGGTCATCATTACACCCCGGCACAGCTGCAGAAGCGTCATCACACACACGTGGTTCAGTATCTTCCTCATACCAACATAAAGATTCTTTTAACCTTCTCACAACTGCTGTTGCCTTTTCCAAGGATATCCAACCTACTGATCCTACAGGAAATAGTAACAACAATGTATGCAAGGTCAACATATCTTTATTTAAAAAATATTTACAGTCCTATTTATACCACAATGAAAACTTTTAGTTTTTAAATTAACACAAGCTTTCAAAATAAATTTCTCATGATCCCCAAAAGCTTAAGAAATTTGATTCACACATGATGAACAATATAATATTATTATTATTATTTTGATTATTATTGAGGAAGTGCTAAACCCATGAGGATCCTCAAGTCTTGGGTAATGAGAAGTACAATAGTAAGTAATTTTATTTAGGCACAGGTACAATTTTCATACATAAGTGTAAATTACCTAGGATAACCCCTAATAAAGTCAGACAAAGTGGAGAGGTAGCTAAGGTTCCCTTAATCAAGAGCCCTTCACCAGCATGAAGTACTCTTCTTGAAGGTAAAAATCTCCCAAAATATTCCCAGAACCACTACAACTTTATTTGGAAACTCTATACACAATTTTTTGACAGGATCTAGGATCAGTTTCTCAATTTCTTGCTGTCTGGATTTATTATAAGTACACAGACTAAACAAAGTAACTAAATGTTATAAAGTGCCATCATTAGTAAATGTAAGCATAGTATTTACGTACCCAATTTACAGAGATCATTTAAAGAATGAAACAACTCTGGGTGCTTCATTGTTATTGTTGTGGAGGGTTTTGAGGGCCACAAGAACTCCCTGTATTCAGTTCTGCCTCCAGGGTCCAAGGCCAGAAACGTCAGCTGGAAAAACCTGCGCTGGAAAACCTATGGTAGAAAACTTGGGGTGGAAAAAATGAGCTAGAAACGTGGGCTGGAAAATCCGGGGTGGAAAACCTGGGCTGGAAAACTTGGGCTGGATAACCTGGATTGGAAAACCTGAGCTGAAAAACCTGGGTTGGAAACCCCGGGCTGGACAACCTGGGCTTCAAATAAAGAATAAATGGCTTCATCCAAAAAGCAGACAGAGAAGCGTGTTTCTAATAGAATATCAATGGTATACAATACCGACATGATGAATTAGATATATGTGCATCATCTGTGTCTTTATTTTTAGGCGTTTCACCAAGAAATGACATTATCAGTATAATAGAGGGACATAAACGGAACCCTGAAGAAGAGGTCATCGGTCCCTCAGCCTCGCAGTAGTATAGACAGAAGACAGTGGATGAGGTAATCAGTCCCTCAGCTTAGAAGCCGATGTTGAGCACAGTAATCTGTTGAATCTGAGAAACTGATTACCTCTACTGTCTTCTGTATATGATTCTGCTAGGCTCACCTTCTACTGTCCTTTATATACAATTCTGTGAGACTGAGGGTAAGTTTATTCAGGTACAGTTTGTACTGTACAGGTACACATTCAAATTCAAATTCTTTATTTCTAGTAATATTACAAAGTGGGGTGTACTTATATTATTATACATTTTATGAAGTAGATATTACAAGATGGCCAATAATATGCCTAGGTATTGTATTGATAAAGCCATTGGCTGTCAAAACGCCTACAAAATAGATACCCAAAGGTTTCACATGTGCCTAATTAATCATGTTCCCAATTAGCTCAGGTGAACTCCTTGGGAGATACCCTGGCAAGGCCAGACACCCACACCTGAGTCAACAGCAACAGGTTTTTCTCAGGCTTAGAAGTTGAACCATCCTGAAGCCTCCTGAGCAGCGACTTTCTACCATCGTAAATTTTTCTTGAAAATAGTATACCCACACCTGCCGTATGAGTATACATGTATCATTTATGATACATATGTATGAATGTTGGGCAATGCGATACGCGTCCTATATAACCCAGCAAAAGGCTGCAGTCAGAATGATAACAAATTCCCAATCTAGACAGCATACTCCACCAATATTCAAAAGCCTAAAACTACTCACTATAAAGAACATTCACACTTATTCTTGTGCCTACTACATACATAGAACTCTACACTCTAATATAAACCCTCCGCTCAAAATTCTCCTCACCAACTTTAATAGGACCCATGACCACAACACAAGACACAGATCACTTTTTGATATAGTACCCTGTGCCATATCGTGTGTTAGTTACCATTTTGTCCTAGGCACATGTCGATTAGACACTAGGCCTGTTGTATGTATGTGTGTGTGTGTATGTGTATATGTGTGTGTATGTGTAATTTGTTCATGATTGTAACTATATATGATGTGATTATGATTCATTACCTTTGTAGCTTGTCATGATTGTAACCAGCTCTACCTGGAGCTCATTAAGATAAGATAAATTTCTTCGGATTTTTAACCCTGGAAAGTTAGCAACCCAGGATAACCCAAGAAAGTCAGTGCGTCATCGAAGACTGTCTGTCTTATTTCCATTGGGGTCCTTAATCTTGTCCCCCAGGATGCGACTAACACCAGTCGACTAACAACCCAGGTACCTATTTGCTGCTAGGTGAACATGACAACAGGTGTAAGGAAACATGTCGAAATGTTTCCACCCGCCGGGAATCGAACCCGGGCCCTCCGTGTGTGAAGCGAGAGCTCTAGCCACCAGACCACCGGGCCACCAACTTGTCATGATTGTGACCAGCTCTAGTTCATTACCTTTGTAACTTGTCATGAGTGTGACCAGCTCTACCTGGAGCTCATTACCTTTGTAACTTGTCATAATTGTGACCCGATCTAGTTCATTACCGCTGTAACTTGTTCAGCTATCAAAACTTTGGACTCCAGTCAATGGACCAATTATGTACCTCTGTAATCTTTTGACTACCGCCCACAGGATGGGTATGGGGTGCATAATAAAGATATTAAACTAAAAAAAAAAACTAGTCCATATCAACCTATGTAAAAATTCTATGCACATAAAGGGCCCAGAATCTGGAATTCATTACCAGTAAATACTGAAATAACCTTGTCTGAAAATAATTTTAAAACTTCTCAAAAACCACCTACTCACCCTAAACTAAATACTACTCATATTTTAAATTACTTTAAAAAATGCTCAATGTTATTTTCCTTAAGAAAATTTCAATTTTTACTATTAATTACCATCCTACAATGATATTACAATGTAATATCATCATATTGTAATTTGAACAATGTAATATCATCATATTGTAATTTGAACAATCTAATATTTAAACAAAACAAACTCAATCAATTTCTCTAATATTATGTACAGCTGCCCTTAATGCCATGGCATGTCAGTGGCTCTCCTTGCACTTCAGTTAATGATTGTAATTACAAAATCTATGTAAACTTGCAATGAAATAAATATTTGAATTTGAATTTGAATTTGAATATAAATGTCATGATGATGTAATGTAAAAAAATACCCATAACCAAGTACAACTCAAAAGTATATTAGGTCTTTTATCTTATACTATTCTTCCTCTATACCCAACACCTTAACCCATTTCCATTCTTCCCAATCTTTCCTTACCCCTCTTTACCAGGGCTTTGGTACAGATAGTTTGTTCAACCAGAGTCGTAGGGGCTCTCTATATATATATTCTTCGTATATAGTATGCTGTTGTATATATACTATTAAATCAAAACTACAAACAGTTTGTCTATCACTCACTAGTTAACATCATTAAACATAAGCAAGAATTTGGGTCTAAACTGTCTATTACATTCAAGGAATAAATAAATTAAAATTAATAAAATTAATAATATATATATATATATATATATATATATATATATATATATATATATATATATATATATATATATATATATATATGAAAATGAATACCAATTCATAATTAAACTTTTAATTGTAGTACTCTTTGCAATACAAATATTACATAAGAAAGGTGGAACACTGCTGGGCCAACAGGCCAACTGAGCAAATACAAATCATATAGTATACATATATTTAATGTAGATGCAACAGACAATTTTTCCATTCACATGTTACCTAAACGAACATGCAATACTTCAGTGGTAATTCATAATAAATTATGCATGGAGCAATATACAATAACACTGATTTGCTAGCATGAACTCAGAGTGCTTCCCATCATGAGGATGCCTTGATGCTAGTGTAAAGATCTTGATGCAACTTATTAGTGATACCCCTCCCCTTCCTCTGTTATCTCCTATTCCTCACATGCAGCATGACCTTGATGGGTCAAGTGTTTCCCTGTGATGATAGTTGTGATGCTCTAATCTATATCACAAGTTATAATAAGTGGCTAACTAGCTATATGCTGTGTATTCTTAATGCTAGTAATTATTATATTTAAAATAAACACTAGATGCATGTGAGTCATTCACCAATACTGTAATAGTAATTATGGTAGAATTACCAACATTATTAGGTAAATGGACACATGCACATGCAACTATTGCGACATTTTATTGCCACAATAAAATGTCACATTAGTTGCATCTGTGTCCATTTAGCTAACAGTATGGTCAAAGGTAGTAGGTTGGTAGACAGCAACCACTCACGGAGGTACTACCATCCTGCCAGGTGACTGTGAAACAGAAACCTGAAACTGTTTTACATGATGGTAGGATTGCTGGTGTCTTTTTTCTGTCTCATAAACATGCAAGATTTCAGGTACGTCTTGCTACTTCTACTTACACTTAGGTCACACTACGCAAACATGTACACGTTTATTATATACACACTCATCTGAGTTTTCTTTGATTTTATCTTAATAGTTCTTGTTCTTATTGCTTTTCCCTTTCATATCCATGGGGAAGTGGAATAAGAATCTTTCCTCCGTAAGCCATGCGTGTTGTAAAAGTCAACTAAAATGCCGGGAACAATGGGCTAGTAACCCCTTTTCCTGTATAGCTTACTAAAAAGAAGAAGAAGAAAATCGTCAAAGTGGGATGTTTGAATGTGCGTGAATGTTGTGCGAATGATAAGAAAGAGATGATTGTAGATGTTATGAATGAAAAGAAGCTGGATGTCCTGGCTTTAAGTGAGACAAAGCTGAAGGGGGTAGGAGAGTTTCAGTGGGGAGAAATAAATGGGATTAGATCAGGGGTTTCAAATAGAGTTAGAGCTAAAGAAGGAGTGGCAATAATGTTGAATAATCAGTTATGGCAGGTAAAGAAGGAATATAAATGTATAAATTCAAGGATTATGTGGAGTAAAATAAAGGTTGGATGTGAAAAGTGGGTTATAGTAAGTGTTTATGCACCTGGAGAAGAGAGAAGTGTAGGGAAGAGAGAGAGATATTGGGAAATGTTGAGTGAGTGTGTGGGGAGTTTTGAACCAAGTGAGAGAGTAATTGTGGTTGGGGATCTTAATGCTAAAGTGGGTAAAAATGTTGTGGATGGAGTAGTAGGTAAATTTGGGGTGCCAGGGGTAAATGTAAATGGGGAGCCATTAATTGAGCTATGTGTAGAAAGAGGTTTGGTAATAAGTAATACATATTTTATGAAAAGAGGATAAATAAATATACAAGGTATGATATAGCACGTAAGGAAAGTAGTTTGTTGGATTATGTATTGGTGGATAAAAGGTTGATGAGTAGGCTTCAGGATGTACATGTTTATAGAGGGGCAACGGATATATCAGATCATTATTTGGTTGTAGCTACAGTTAGAGTAAAAGGTAGATGGGACAAAAGAAAATGGCAACAGCAAGTAAGAGAGAGGTAAAAGTGTATAAACTAAGGGAGGAGGAAGTTAGGGTGAGATATAAGCAACTATTGGCAGAAAGGTGGGCTAGTGCAAGTAGGAGTAGTGGGGGTTGAAGAGAGTTGGGATAGTTTTAAAAATGCAGTATTAGAATGTGGGGCAGAAGTTTGTGGTTATAGGAGGGTGGGTGCAGGAGGAAAGAGGAGTGAGTGGTGGAATGAAGAAGTAAAGGGTGTGATAAAAGAGAAAAAGGTAGCTTATGAGAGGTTTTTACAAAACAGAAGTGTTAGTAGAAGAGCAGAGTATATGGAGAGTAAAAGAAAGGTGAAGAGAGTGGTGAGAGAGTGCAAAAGAAGAGCGGATGAAAGAACGGGAGAGGCTCTGTCAAGAAATTTTGCTGAAAACAAGAAAAATTTTGGAGTGAGATAAACAAGGTAAGAAAGCCTAGGGAACGAATGGATTTGTCAGTTAAAAACAGAGTAGGGAGTTAGTAGATGGGGAGCTGGAGGTATTGGGTAGATGGCGGGAATATTTTGAGGAACTTTTAAATGTCGATGAAAAGGGGGAGGCGATAATTTCATGTACTGGCCAGGAGGTACAACATCGTTTAGGAGTGAAGAAGAGCAGGATGTGAGTGTGGGGGAGGTGCGTGAGGCATTACGTAGAATGAAAGGGGTAAAGCAGCTGGAATTGACGGAATCATGACAGAAATGTTAAAAGCAGGGGGATATAGTGCTGGAGTGGTTGGTATTTTTGTTTAATAAATGTATGAAAGAGGGAAGGTACCTAGGGATTGGCAGCGAGCATGTATAGTTCCTTTATATAAAGGGAAGGGGATAAAAGAGAGTGTAAAAATAATAGGGGAATAAGTTTACTGAGTATACCAGGTAAAGTGTATGGCAGGGTTATTATTGAAAGAATTAGAGGTAAGACAGAGAGTAGGATTGCAGATGAGCAAGGAGGCTTTAGAGTGGGTAGGGGATGTGTAGATCAAGTGTTTACAGTGAAGCATATATGTGAACAGTATTTAGATAAGGGTAGAGAAGTTTTTATTGCATTTATGGATTTAGAAAAGGCATATGATAGAGTGGATAGGGAGCAATGTGGCAAATGTTGCAAGTGTATGGAATAGGTAGTAAGTTACTGAAGGCTGTAAAGAGTTTTTATGAGGATAGTGAGGCTCAGGTTAGGGTGTGTAGGAGAGAGGGAGATTACTTCCCGGTAAAAGTAGGTCTTAGACAGGGTTGTGTAATGTCACCATGGTTGTTTAATATATTTATAGATGGGGTTGTAAAAGAAGTAAATGCTAGGGTGTTGGGGAGAGGGTGGGATTAAATTATGGAGACTTAAATGCAAAATGGGAGTTGACACAGTTACTTTTGCTGATGATACTGTGCTTATGGGAGATTCTAAAGAAAAGTTGCAAAGGTTAGTGGACGAGTTTGGGAGAGTGTGTAAAGGTAGAAAGTTAAAAGTGAACATAGATAAGAGTAAGGTGATGAGGGTATCAAACGATTTAAATAAAGAAAATTGGATATCACTTTGGAGAGAGGGATTATGGAAGAAGTAAATGTTTTCAGATATTTGGGAGTTGATGTGTCAGCGGATGGGTTTATGAAGGATGAGGTTAACCATAGAATTGATGAGGGAAAAAAGGTGAGTGGTGCATTGAGGTATCTGTGGAGACAAAAAACGTTATCCATGGAGGCAAAGAAGGGAATGTACGAAAGTATAGTGGTACCAACACTCTTATATGGGTGTGAAGCATGGGTTGCAAATGCTGCAGCGAGGAGGAGGCTGGAGGCAGTGGAGATGTCCTGTCTAAGGGCAATGTGTGGTGTAAATATTATGCAGAAAATTCGGAATGTGGAAATTAGGAGGTGTGGAGTTACTAAAAGTATTTGTCAGAGGGCTGAAGAGGGGTTGTTGAGGTGGTTTGGTCATTTAGAGAGAATGGATCAAAGTAGAATGACTTGGAGAGCGTATAAATTTGTAGGGGAAGGAAGGCGGGGTAGGGGTCGTCCTAGAAAAGGTTGGAGGGAAGGGGTAAAGGAGGTTTTGTGGGCGAGGGGCTTGGACTTCCAGCAAGCATGTGTGAGCGTGTTAGATAGGAGTGAATGGAGACGAATGGTTTTTGGGACATGACGATCTGTTGGAGTGTGAGCAGGGTAACATTGTGTGAAGGGATTCAGGGAAACCAGTTAATTGATTTAGTTGGACTTGAGTCCTGGAAATGGGAAGTACAATGCCTGCACTTTAAAGGAGGGGTCTGAGATAGTGACAGCTGGGAGGGACTTTTCTCAGCTGTCGTATCTGAGCTCCTCTGCAAAGACAGTGATTATGTATGAGTGTGGTGAAAGTGTTGAATGATGATGAAAGTTTTTTCTTTTTGGGGATTTTCTTTCTTTTTGGGTCACCCTGCCTCGGTGGGAGACGGCCGACTTGTTGAAAAAAAAAAAAAAAAAAAATGGTCATAAAGCATGGGTACACCTTTGGTGACTTTGGCTATGTTCTTCCTGAGAGAAAATAATCAGCTGTATCCTGAATGACAATGATCAGCCTGGGCACCTGGATAGTTCTTGGATCCCAAAACTGAATACAGCATGCCTAGGCTATCATGTTTTTAGATCAAAGCTATACAAAACTGAGAAAATGATGAATACGACAAATGTACAACACCTGGGTATCTTTATTTTATAGACTGCCTGTTGCAGGCAAAACGACTCCTCATTAAAGAAACCAAAGTGTTGCTTGCGTCTTCTTCTTCACTTGTCAGTATGGTATATGTTTAATCTAATGATACTTGTTTGACAGCAACACCATGAAATCTTGGTAAAAAGGAAATCTTCTACAAGTCTGGTGCTAACCTTTGGCCCACCTTATGGGGGATAACCTACTTCCACTAGTAGGTCCTGCCCACCTGTGATGTCTACAACTGCTACAACTCTCCAACCCTTCTACTGGCTCCATTATGTAAATGTCCCCATCATTATGTCCCTGTAATATACTGAAAACAAAGCCTGCTGTGTAGGCAAAACATCTATCCAGTAAAGATACAGTGGACCCCCGAGTTACGAGCACCTCGGAAATCGTACAACTATGTAAGTATAATATTGTAAGTGCTTTTGTAAGTGTATTTTTGGGGGTCTGAAATGGACTAACCTACTTGACATTATTCCTTAAGTTAGAAAATTCGTTCAGTAATGGCACTTGAGCAGGCTTCTGGAATGAATTATGCTCGTTACTCGGGGGTCCACTGTACCTAGGTGTTGCATATGTCATGTTCACCAGCCTATTATATTCTACATATAAGAGCCTGTGTATATGCACACTTTACCTATGCTGCAGTCATTTCTTCTTGCTGAAAAAAACTTACCCTTTATGGATGCCTACAAAAGAGTTTATGTTGTTAGAGATACAATGAATGCAACAGGTTTATTTCATTGCCTTAATCTCCAGTCATATCTGATAGGCTGGATAGCGTCTCACTGGCATCTGATGGAATATATGAGCTAACAGAATCTGTGTTAAGTCTGGTAACACTTACTCTCTTGGCCAGCAAAAGAGCAGCAATGCGAGCACTAACATCACTAATGCTGCTATCTATATCATCTAGTCCTCGTGGAGAGGATCCTCTGCTCTCACTGTACCTTGCAGATTTTTCACTGGCAGTTTTAACTCTATCACTTGTTCCTGGAGAACCCAAAGATATGGTTCTTTCTATTTGATGCACTGAGTTATTATTCACTTCACCTCCTTGCAAAGTCACTGCACTGCATTTTGCAATATTTTTAGTAGAATTACCAACCATACTAGTTTTATCTGCTGCTATATGTGAAGTGGGTAGCCTATTATCCTGTAAATTTTCACTGTTGATGCTAATCATACTTTGTCTTCTGGAACTATATATGTATTTTTCAGCAACACTTGCAACAGAGCTCTGCTGCTCTTCACTGTTCTTTACAGATGTTGCTATAGAGCCATCATTTGTGTCAATTTCCTCTGCAATTGATAATTCTTTCTTTGAATCACTAATCTGACTGCCATTTCTCATCAGAAAATCTGCATGTTTTCCTTTCAATATCTCCTGAAGCACTTCAACAGAGAGATCAGAGGCTTCAGACACTTGTGAAGAATACGTATCATAATCAGGTTTCAGATTACTATTAATACTTTGATTGCTACTAGTTTTTTGGCTGGATGGTGTCTTTTTAAACGATGAATGTTGGTCTGTTTCAATTGATGTGGCCTTGATAAGATTTCCCCTTTGTTGTGGAAGGTCTTCATGTACTGTGTAAGTGAGACCTGTGTCTTGAGAAGGTTCCCTTACAACAGATTCAGATTTAATTAACATCCCACTTCTAGTTTCAAAATCTTTCAACTTATTATCTCGAATTTTGTTAGTAGGCTTCCTTGCTTTACTCTCTAGCTTTGGTTCACTGAGAGAGAGAGAAAAGGACAATGAGGGAGAGGTCATCTTGTTGTAAATGTGTTTTTCAGTTTGTGGAGCATACTGATTTAGAGAATTTTGTGTTTCAACTGTATTAGATAAACTGCTTGATTGTGAGTCAGTGGACAGCTCAAAATCATCTTCATATTTCTCATTAGAATGATTTTTATTGCTTAACTGATATTCAGTCATATCAAATGTTAGGTTTCTATTCAATTGGCTTACTCCCTCCCTGCCATTTTTCATGTCATTGTTCTTCTTTACATTGTTTTCAAGAACAGCTTCAGGTTTTTGTTGATTTTCATCTCTCTCATTTTCTTCCATTTCCTTATGATATTCAGCTTTATGTATAAGATATGTAGAGTCATGAAATATATATTTTTGTGAAAGCTCTTTATCATTTTGCATATAACCACCCAAGGTTTCTACAGTCTGGCAGCCAACTGTAAACCTGCCACATGTTTGACCTTTCCTAAGTTTCCTTCCTTGAAGTTTGATAAATTCTGCTTCAAAATTTTCATCCAGATATTTCAGTCTCTGCTTCACTTGATACTTTATCTCTGCATGCAACTGATGTGCAAGCTGGGGATCAAGTTTTGCTCTACGGAGAAAAGCTGACCGATTGAGTTTAGGGTAAGGAATGCGATTGCATTGTTTCGGTATAACAACTGGAGTCGTGCGCAACCAGCCACTGGGATGTCGTAGTGGTTTCTCCAGCTTAATCTGCTTAACCTTAGGATTAAAATGACCAACCAGTAATGAATCACTAACTTTCCTTGTTGTTTTTTTATCCGAGCCATCTGATACCAATGAATCTGTTTGATTACATTTAGCATCATTAGTTTTATTCTGCCGACATTGTGGTGACCTTGGTTTATGGGAAGCCACACTTTCTGGCTCTTCCCAGCTGTACTGTTCAGAGTCTGCCAGCTGCACAATGCATCCCCCAATGGCTTTCATCTTCTCATTCCATAACTTTTCAGCTTCTACATTATGACCAAAGTACAAAATTGGGTCTGGTTGCAGAATTTCAAATTCCCTTCTATGATTAGTAACAGCAGTTTTCCAGTCACCAGAACTATCAGTTAAGTTGCTCTCAAATTCTGCAATTTTCAAAGCTAATAGCTCTGAACATTCACTGTGTACTCTGTTCTTTTTGGAAAGCGAGTCGCTGGAGTCCTGATCAAATGTAAATGACTGCTCAAGTCTATAATCTTGTTCTTTATCTGCTCTGCATTTGTCTGCTGTACCATCAATAACATCAGAGTTTTCAAGAGGTTGTATGTGGTTAATTGTCTTACACAATTTAATTTTATTTATGCTTGCTTCTTTATCTTGTTCTGGTGAGACATGTTTATGGATAGCCATAGACCTTACCATTTTGCCCTTGGTTACTTTCTCTGAAGGAATAACTCCAGGAAGATTCTCTCTTTCATGATCCCCAACTGGAGTGATATCTTGAGTGTGAAGTGCTACATCTTCTCCCAGACTCCTGAATGATATTGAGATTGTGAGGGAAGCTACCAGTTCTTCTTTATCATTACAAACATGGAGTTTTCCTCTCAGGAGCTGCTGCAGTTTGACTGGATCTGGATCTGTCAAGTATGCCTCACACCTGCCAAACACTGCAGGAGGAACACCAAGACCATTTAATATTACAATCTTAACAGTTTTAGCTGTCCCAGCTTCACTTGGAGATGTAAAGAGACAGGATTTTCCTCGCTGGAATACAAATTTGCCTCCTTCAAGATAGCTATGTTCCACTTCTGGAGGCAAACTCTGGTAGCAGTGCTGTGCATGATTGAAGTGATCCTTGATGCTCTCTGAAGTGAGGAATGGGATGTACAGAAGTGGTCCATTTGATATCTGGAAAATTATATACAGATAATGAAAATAAAGAAATACTGTACTACATAATTTATACACAGTACACACAATACTGTAATGAAGTGCATAACATTTGGGCAAGGGAGATTTGGGTAACAGTGTGGGAAATGGACATCTGCTTTAAAATAATGTTAAAAACAAATTTCTGATTTGTCTTTATATAATCTATATTTTACAATGGTCTGAGAATCAGATATACACCTTAGTTTAATTTTTCTTACACTGGTAATTATAATACAATAAAATAAATTAATCTTCATTTATAAACTGTAAGACTTAATATGCATGTATGTGTCTACATATGAATATATTAGTGAAGAACAGAGGGGATAATTAAATGAATGAGCACATGTCTTATTTGTTTTATATTTAATAAAAGTCTAAGTGTGATTTATCAAAATATATATGCATAACAAATGACAAAATATACGTAAGCAATTATACTGTACTTCTAGTCTCTTTATACTGTCTTTCAGCATACTACTGTATCATTTGTATTTAATTTTCAGTGTCTAAATATTAGTTTCATGATTACATTCACTAGGCAAGAATACTAAAAAAATTACTTTATATCAGTAACCAAAGAAACTTTCAAATTAAAAGTTTTTTAAGTTTAATACAAGTGGTAGAGTTATGTGTTACCTGGACTCCAACAATGGGGCAGAGTGCATCTCTGGTACACTGGGGGATGTTAACTGGCTGTGTTAACCAAAATTCCCCAACCAATACATCCATTAAGTATGCACACACAGTCATGTTGCAGTAGCTGGCAAGACTTTATCATCCTGGCCAACACTTCAGTACATGAAATAAATTCAATAAATTTGTCATTACTGTATGTCTGCATTGTATGTAATAAAATTTCCCAAAATATTCTCTCCATCTCTCAAAAACATTTCCTATTTTATCCAGCATCTGTACACTTTTACTATTAACACATATATGTAGGTAGTAGGTTGGTAGACAGCAACCACCCAGGGAGGTACTACCGTCCTGCCAGGTGACTGTGAAACAGAAACCTGAAACTGTTTTACATGATGGTAGGATTGCTGGTGTCTTTTTTCTGTCTCATAAACACGCTGGATAACAGGTATATCTAGCTACTTCTACTTACACTTTAGGTCACACTACACTGGCATACACATGCATATATATACATACACACATCTAGGTTTTTCTTCTTTTTCGTAATAGCTCTTGTTCTTTTTATTTTCTCTATTGTCCATGGGGAAGTGGAAAAGAATCTTTCCTCTGTAAGCCATGCGTGTCGTATGAGGCGACTAAGATGCCGGGAGCAATGGGCTAGTAACCCCTTCTCCTGTACAAATCTACTAAAAACGAGAAAAAGAAAAACTTTATAAAACTGGGTTGTCTGAATGTGCGTGGATGTAGTGCGGATGATAAGAAAGAGATGATTGTCGATGTTATGAATGAAAAGAAGTTGGATGTCCTGGCCCTAAGCAAAACAAAGCTGAAGGGGGTAGGCGAGTTTCAGTGGGGAGAAATAAATGGGATTAAGTCAGGAGTATCTGAGAGAGTTAGAGCTAAGGAAGGGGTAGCAATAATGTTGAAGGATCAGTTATGGAAGGAAAAGAGGGAATATGAATGTGTAAATTCAAGGATTATGTGGATTAAAATAAGGGTCGGATGCGAAAAGTGGGTCATAATAAGCGTGTATGCACCTGGAGAAGAGAGGAGTGTAGAGGAGAGAGAGAGATTTTGGGAGATGTTAAGCGAATGTATAGGAACTTTTGAACCAAATGAGAGAGTAATTGTGGTAGGGGACCTAAATGCTAAAGTGGGAGAAACATGCAGAGAGGGTGTAGTAGGTAAGTTTGGGGTGCCAGGTGTAAATGATAATGGGAGCCCTTTGATTGAACTTTGTATAGAAAGGGGTTTAGTTATAGGTACATAATACATATTTTAAGAAAAAGAGGATAAATAAGTATACAAGATATGATGTAGGGCGTAATGACAGTAGTTTGTTGGACTATGTATTGGCAGATAAAAGACTGTTGAGTAGACTTCAGGATGTACATGTTTATAGAGGGGCCACAGATATATCAGATCACTTTTTAGTTATAGCTACAGTGGGAGTAAAAGGTAGATGGGATACAAGGAAAATAGAATCAGTAAGTAAAAGAGAGGTGAAGGTTTATAAACTAAAAGAGGAGGCAGTTAGGGTAAGATATAAACAACTATTGGAGGATAGATGGGCTAGTGAGAGTGTAGGCAATGGGGTCGAAAATGTATGGGGTAGATTTAAAAATGTAGTGTTAGAGTGTTCAGCAGAAGTTTGTGGTTACAGGCGAGTGGGTGCGGGAGGGAAGAGGAGTGATTGGTGGAATGATGATGTAAAAAGAGTAGTAAGGAGAAAAGTTAGCATATGAGAGGTTTTTACAAAGTAGAAGTGATGCAAGGAGGGAAGAGTATATGGAGAGAAAAGAGAGGTTAAAAGAGTGGTGAAGCAATGTAAAAGAGAGCAGATGAGAGAGTGGGTGAGATGTTATCAGCAAATTTTGTTGAAAATAAGAAAAAGTTTTGGAATGAGATTAATAAGTTGAGGAAGCCTAGAGAACAAATGGATTTGACAGTTAAAAATAGGAGAGGAGAGTTATTAAATGGAGAGTTAGAGGTATCGGGAAGATGGAGAGAATATTTTGAGGATTTGTTAAATGTTGATGAAGACAGGGAAGCTGTAATTTCGTGTGTAGGGCAAGGAGGAATAACATCTTGTAGGAGTGTGGAAGAGCCAGTTGTGGGTGTAGGGAAGTTCGTGAGGCAGTGGGTAGAATGAAAGGGGTAAGACAGCTGGGATTGATGGGATAAAGATAGAAATGTTAAAAGCAGGTGGGGATATAATTTTGGAGTGGTTGGTGCTATTTAATAAATGTATGGAAGAGGGTAAGGTACCTAGGGATTGGCAGAGAGCGTGTATTGTTCCTTTGTATAAAGGCAAAGGGGACAAAGAGAGTGCAAAAATTATAGGGAATAAGTCTGTTGAGTGTACCTGGTAAAGTGTATGGTAGAGTTATTATTGAAAGAATTAAGAGTAAAACAGAAAGCAGGATAGCAGATGAACAAGGGGCTTTAGGAAAGGTAGGGGTGTGTAGACCAAGTGTTTACAGTGAAACATATAGGTGAACAGTATTTGGATAAGGGTAAAGATGTTTTTGTGGCATTTATGGATTTGGAAAAGGCGTATGATAGGGTAGATAGGGGGCAATGTGGCAGATGTTGCAGGTGTATGGAATAGGAGGAAGGTTACTGAAAGCAGTGAAGAGTTTTTATGAGGATAGTGAGGCTCAGGTTAGAGTGTGTAGGAGGGAAGGGGACTATTTCCCAGTAAAAGTGGGCCTTAGACAAGGATGTGTGATGTCACCGTGGTTGTTCAATATATTTATAGATGGGGTTGTAAGAGAAGTGAATGTGAGGGTCTTGGCAAGAGGTGTTGGGCTAAAAGATAAAGAAGCAAATACAAAGTGGGAGTTGTCACAGTTGCTTTTGCTGATGACACTGTGCTTTTGGGAGATTCTGAAGAGAAATTGCAGAGGTTGGTGGATGAATTTGGTAGGGTGTGTAAAAGAAGAAAATTGAAAGTGAATATAGGAAAGAGTAAGGTGATGAGGATAACAAAAAGAATAGGTGACGAAAGATTGGATATCAGATTGGAGGAGAGAGTATGGAGGAGGTGAATGTATTCAGATATTTGGGAGTGGACATGTCGGCGGATGGGTCTATGAAGGATGAGGTGAATCATAGAATTGATGAGGGGAAAAGGGTGAGTGGAGCACTTCGGAGTCTGTGGAGACAAAGAACCTTGTCCATGGAAGTAAAGAGGGAATGTATGAGAGTATAGTTATACCAACGCTCTTATATGGGTGTGAAGCATGGGTGATGAATGTTGCAACGAGGAGAAGGCTGGAGGCAGTGGAGATGTCATGTCTGAGGTCAATGTGTGGTGTGAATATAATGCAGAGAATTCGGAGTTTGGAAATTAGGAGGAGGTGCGGGATTACCAAAACGATTGTCCAGAGAGCTGAGGAGGGTTGTTGAGGTGGTTTGGACATGTAGAGAGAATGGAACGAGACAGAGTGACTTCGAGAGTGTATAAATCTGTAGTGGAGGGAAGGCGGGGTAGGGGTCGGCCTAGGAAAGGTTGGAGGGAGGGGGTAAAGGAAGTTTTGTGTGCGAGGGGCTTGGACTTCCAGCAAGCATGTGTGAGCGTATTTGATAGGAGTGAATGGAGGCATATGGTTTTTAATACTTGACGTGCTGTTGGAGTGTGAGCAAAGTAACATTTATGAAGGGATTCAGGGAAACCGGCAGGCCGGACTTGAGTTCTGGAGATGGGAAGTACAGTGCCGGCACTCTGAAGGAGGGGTGTTAATGTTGCAGTTTTATAACTGTAGTGTAAAGCACCCTTCTGGCAAGACAGTGATGGAGTGAATGATGATGAAAGTTTTTCTTTTTCGGGCCACCCTGCCTTGGTGGGAATCGGCCAATGTGTTAATAAAAAAAAAAAATGTATTTATTTGACACCTTAGTTTTCTCATTTTATTTCTCTATCTCCAAAACTGGCACTTATCTTCAATGAAACTTATTAACACTGCCTCATCCATTCTTCCATTTGCCCTTTCATTTAACCTTTTCTGTATACATATAGCACAACATTCTGTATTTTGTCTTCCTTGTATTACATTGTAAAAATTTTACAAAGTCAGCTTTTTAATTATGTACTGAGATTTTTCCTTCATCAACCCCCCAGTCATTTCTCTTTCCTCTTGCAACCACAAACCTCTCTTGCACACACGCATGCTACATTCTTAAGTCCATACAAATCCTTTTTTTAATATCTTCCTCATAACTTTCTCACCAGTCAACCTTCCAACACCCACTCACATTTCTCATTAGCCATCCTTTTTAATTCACCCATGTTTCATTTCCTTTTCTACCACTGTTATCAATATACCTTTTTCTTACTAGTATCACTAAGTAGAGATGAATCATATAAGTCAGTTCTTTTAAAAATATACACTATATGTTCTAGTATACCCTACAACCCACTTAGCATATAATCCAATGGAAATAAGTCACTTTAACTTTTTTGGGTTATCCTAGGTAATCTACACATATGCTGCTATGTATGATAACTGATGTAACTGTATTTATGTGTACATGTACCTAAATAAAAACTTACTTACCCCTTGTACTTTTCATTATGCCTCATATGGTTAGTTTTAATTTAATTTTTGAAACATATTACCTATTGACAAATGTTTTTTTCTATGTATAAGCGAATTAATGGTCCCCATGGTCATCTACACCAGGTTAAAACTCTTATAACTATGTACACAGTAGTGTCCCAAACACTTTCCCCTCACTTGCTTCAAAATTCCCTAACACTTTTCAGAATCAATCAATCTATGGTGGCCCGGTGGTCTGGTGGCTTAAGCTCTCGCTTCACACACGGAGGGCCCGGGTTCGATTCCCGGCGGGTGGAAACATTTCGACGTGTTTCCTTACACCTGTTGTCATGTTCACCTAGCAGCAAATAGGTACCTGGGTTGTTAGTCGACTGGTGTGGGTCGCATCCTGGGGGACAAGATTAAGGACCCCAATGGAAATAAGACAGACAGTCCTCGATGACGCACTGACTTTCTTGGGTTATCCTGGGTGGCTAACCCTCCGGGGTTAAAAATCCGAAGAAATCTTATCTTATCTTATCTCAGTCTCTCTCTGTCACTCACTCACTTTCACTCTCTCTCAATCTCTCAATAAATCAGAGGTGGAACACTACAAGAAATGTAGATCTTAAAGCATCTTTAGAAAATATTCACAAGAAACCATTTGAAACCAGCCTATATGAAAGTTGTTAGGTAAACGTACCCCTCAAGGGAGGTTCCTTGATGTTGGTGCGGAACTCTTGATACAAGAAATTAAACTTGTCCTCACCTTCCTTGGATCAGACCTGATTGCTCCCCATTCCCCAAACTCTTTATGACCCCTATCCCAACCCAATCTAAAATAACCTAACTTAACCTTACCCTGCAATCATTATAGGTGAATCTTTGATTAAATTCAGTTGACACATGACACGGCTCATTACTAAGAGGTGATTGGCTCAGACATACTGCACAACCAAAATTAATGTAGTATTTCTGCTAATATCTCTAAAAATTATAATTTGTACAATAAATAATTACTTATTCCATGTTGTACATTGGGTGCATACATTGTAAAATGTAAATTAATGCCATAGTTCTACCAAGTATAGGTCATAAATTTTAGCTTATGTCATATAGATCAGAATTGCAGTAAAATGCTTTCCAATCAAAGCCGATTAAAAAATATACATATAATACGTAATCTATAGCCATGGTCTAAAATTGAAATCAAGGCTATGTACCTGTATGTACAGTACTGTATATATATTATTATTATTATTACGTATTATTATTATTTATCACTGTACTACTGAGCACTGTTAATACAGTCTTGTTAAACTGTTTTACAGCCAAGATAAACGTATATGCAAAACATCCAATGGCAGACTCAATTTGTTCTAGATCATGGTTAGAAGAGAGGATAATTTTAACACAACTAAAGACAAAAAAAGTGATAGAAAGGTAATAATCTCAGCTGAGAAGCAATATTTTTCACCAAGTATAATCTCAGACCATGACACTGGGTAAGTTATTTTTTTTGGTACATGTGTATATTACCTAGGATAGCCCCCCCAAAAAGTCAGGCAAATTGACTTATTTCCATTGGAGTCCTTGGCTTGTTTCTTGTGTGATTAACAATATTTTATTACATGTAAACTACTTTTTTGTATACAGCAGAAAATAAAAAATTGTATTGTGCTGTATGAAAATTGGTATACCAATTATTGTAAACTGATTCTATTTGATGTTCAGGTACATAACTTGGCTCACTTTATTCCTATTGTATCTCCTTTACACAGTTGACTTACTTAGCTGTTTTATTTTTTAAGGTTATAATCATTATTTCTACTGTATCTTGCAACTAGACTTACAATAATAAGATATTACAAGGACCCCAATGGAAATAAGTCACTTTCAACTTTTTTTTAGGGTTATCTTGGTTGATAATTTAAACTTTAAGTTACTATGTATGATAATTGTACTTATATGTACATGTATACTTAATTAAACTTACACACCTGCTGCTGTATACATATACACCCGGTCACCATGGTAACCCTTCAATGGGGTGTAACTTATTTCCTCTGGGGTCCTATTCTTCGGGTGCTTCTCCCCCAGACTCCTCTAGGGGTGCTGGTATGGGGCTCTTGATCTAGGGGACTGGATCTGGGCTTCAATTGCCTGAATTCAAAATTCAACTTTCATACTGTGAGTGGTATACAATGAGTGGTTTACATGTAATAATATATTAAGCACACAGAAAGCCACTAACATGTATGGGCATTTCGGGCAGAATGTCTTCCATCATATTCCCACAGGCGCTGTATAATCCATACGGGTTTATCGCTCCCCATAATAATAATTCTCCAGAATCCACCCGCAACTCCACTCTCCCAGGTACCTACTTGCTGTTACCAGGATCCACCCACAACACTCAGGTACCTACTTATTGTTACCAGGATCCACCCCACAACACTCAGGTACCTACTTACTGTTACCAGGATCCACCCCACAACACTCAGGTACCTACTTACTGTTACCAGGATCCACCCACAACATTCAGGTACCTACTTACTGTTACCAGGATCCACCCACAACATTCAGGTACCTACTTACTGTTACCAGGATCCACCCACAACTCAACTCTCCCAGGTACCTACTTACTACTACTACTAGGATCTATCCACAACAGTTCACTCCCAGGTACCTACTTATAATAATAATAATAATAATAATAATATAATATCTTTATTTACCACCAGTACATGTACAAGGTATACAGACCGTAGCTGACATCAATGACATACTACTATATAGAAAGCCACTTGTTATGCTGAGCATTTCGGGAAAATTAGGTCAGTTTTGTCCCAGGATGCGACCCACACCAGTCTACTAACACCCAGGTACACATTTTACTGATGGGTGAACATAGTCAACCGGTGTATGAAAACACGTCCGATGTTTTCACCCCTTCGCCGGGAATCGAACCCGGACCCTCACCGTGTGAAGCGGAAGTTTTTGCCGGCAGGCCAGGCCACGAGGCAGGCCAGGCCAGGCCAGGCCACGAAGCAGGCCAGGCCAGGCCACGAGGCAGGCCAGGCCAGGCCCACGCAGCCAGCACAGGCCAGGCCAGGCCACGAGGCAGGCCAGGCCAGGCCACGAGGCAGGCCAGGCCAGGCCACGAGGCAGGCCAGGCCAGGCCACGAGGCAGGCCAGCCGGCCAGGGCCACGGGCCCAGGCCAGGCCAGGCCACGAGGCAGGCCAGGCCAGGCCACGAGGCAGGCCAGGCCAGGCCACGAGGCAGGCCAGGCCAGGCCACGAGGCAGGCCAGGCCAGGCCACGAGGCAGGCCAGGCCAGGCCACGAGGCAGGCCAGGCCAGGCCACGAGGCAGGCCAGGCCAGGCCACGAGGCAGGCCAGGCCAGGCCACGAGGCAGGCCAGGCCAGGCCACGAGGCAGGCCAGGCCAGGCCACGAGGCAGGCCAGGCCAGGCCACGAGGCAGGCCAGGCCACGAGGCAGGCCAGGCCAGGTCAGGCCACGAGGCAGGCCAGGCCACGAGGCAGGCCAGGCCAGGTCACGAGGCAGGCCAGGCCAGGTCACGAGGCAGGCCAGGCCAGGTCACGAGGCAGGCCAGGCCAGGCCACGAGGCAGGCCAGGCCAGGCCACGAGGCAGGCCAGGCCAGGCCACGAGGCAGGCCAGGTCAGGCCACTTACTGCTACTAGGATCCACCCAAAAAGGAGTATTATGTACAGGCAGGGTTGGCGCTTACATAAATGGCATCAGATAGGGAAGGTGCTACACCTCCCTACATTAGGTTTAGTCTGCCAGAAATGCCCTGGCATGATAGTGACAAATCAAAATTGTAATTACACATTGTAAACTATGCAAAGAAATAAAATCCTTCCTGTGTCTAATTCTTCTTCAGTTCAATACAGAGGAGGCAACAGAAGAGATATGCTGCCTTGTGCCAAGGCCACACCTCTCTAAGCATTGATACATTTTTTTTTTAAGATGCTGTTAGAGTCACTGAGCAGCCCATATAATTAAGACCCACGTCAGGTGATTTCCACCTGACAAATATATTAACAAATCACCAACCAACGGGGTTTTATCCATTTCATGTTTCACTGACACTAATTCCAAGAGAGGAATAAACAGAGTTTACAAGATTTAAAAGAAATGCCAGATTATTATAGAGATTTTTTTTTCAAATTCCATCTCCCCGCACATTCCATTTGAGACTACATAGAGCACGATGAAGATAAATGGTATAAAATACCGAATAGGTGGAAAAATAGACACAAATGTAGATGTTTTTAATTTGATAAAGTCCATTGTGAGGGCCAGGCCACGAGGCAGGCCAGGCCAAGCCAGGCCACGAGGCAGGCCAGGCCAGACCACGAGGCAGGCCAGGCCAGGCCACGAGGCAGGCCAGGCCAAGCCACGAGGCAGGCCAAGCCAGGCCACGAGGCAGGCCAGGCCAGGCCATGATGCAGGCCAGGCCAGGCCACGAGGCAGGCCAGGCCAGGCCACGAGGCAGGCCAGGCCAGGCCACGAGGCAGGCCAGGCCAGGCCACGAGGCAGGCCAGGCCCAAGAAAGTCAAAGTGACTCATTTCCAGAGTCAATAAAGAATCACGTTATATTGCATTTGTGTCTATTTTTCAATAAATAGAGCAGCTAAGATTATCGACTCTCAGAACTGAGAAAAACTCCTACAGATTCAGTATTTTCCCTACATGGAGTATACTCATAAATACTGCGAGATTGTTAAACAATGTAAATAAGTCACTCTGGGTGGGTTTATTAAGGACCCAATGAAAATAAGTCACTCTGGGTGGGTTTATTAAGGACCCAATGTAAATAAGTCACTCTGGGTGGGTTTATTAAGGACCCCAATGTAAATAAGTCACTCTGGGTGGGTTTATTAAGGACCCCAATGAAAATAAGTCATTCTGGGTGGGTTTATTAAGGACCCCAATGAAAATAAGTCACTGGGTGGGTTTATTAAGGACCCCAATGAAAATAAGTCATTCTGGGTGGGTTTATTAAGGACCCCAATGGAAATAAGGCACTAACTTTTTTGGGGGGTTATCCTAGGTTCTCTACACATATGCTGCTATGTATGATACATATGCTGCTATGCATGACACACATGCTGCTATGTATGATAATCTATGTAACTGTATTTGTGTATACCTGAATAAACTTACTTATCGTATTTTTGGATCAAATTTCCGTGGAAGAAACATGACGGGACACGTGATTAAGATAATGATATACATTACCGACAAGTTGATAAGTAAGATATATGTGCAACAGTTAGGTATCTTTATTCCTAACTGTTGTTAGACCATTTAGACACAGGTACACATAAGTACAATTATGATACATAGTGTAAATTACACATGTGTCTTCCTCATCATGGGACCTGGACACACGCATCAGGGGACACAAATACGCATGCAGGACACATATTTTCAACAGTGCATGTGCTGTGGTGTAAATGATTTGGAAAACTGATACCCACATCTATCTTATGAACTGGACATTCAATTAATCATCAAGAAGGGGGACATATTGATAAGTAAGACACATGTGACTGACAGTAGCTCTACAAGTTCATGTCATGGTCTGAAAAGTGGCAGATGCAGTTCAGTGTAGACAAATGCAGTCCTGAAGCTCGGGAATGCAAATAACCATAGTACTTACAAACTAAATAATATAGAACTTGGACATACAGAATGCGAAAAAGACTTGGGAGTTATGTTAAGCAAGAACCTGAAGCCAAGACAGAAATGCCTAAGAGTACGTAATAAGGTATAGAGATTACTGGGATTTATATCAAGAAGTATAAGGAACAGGAGTCCAGAGGTTATACTACAGCTCTACACATCATTAGTAAGGCCTCACTTAGATTATGCAGCTCACTTCTGGTCTCCATATTACAGAATGAATATAAATTCGTTAGAAAACATTCAGAAAAGAATGACAGAATTAATCCATTGCATAAGAAATCGCCCATACGGAGAAAGATTGAAATCCCTTAAACTACATTTTCTTGAATGAGGGAAGACATGATTGAAGTGTGTAAGTGGGAGATGGGCATAAACCAAGGAAATATAAATAAGATCCTGGGGATATCCCTCCAAGAAAGAACTTAGATGATTTAGGGAAGCTGAGACGATTTAATGCATTTTAGATTATTTAGAGCAGCTCAGATTATTCAAAGTTCTTTAGACATTATTGAGCAGCTTAGATTATTTAGTACAGATGATTCAAAGTGCTTAATCATAGAGCAGCTCAGACAATATAGAGCAATTTATACGGAAACAGTCTAGAATATGTGGAGAAATGTGTTTACTTGCATTTTAATCACGCTTATCTATCTGATATGAGATAATAATCAGCCTACTGCAGGCCACTTGAGGCATGATTCTATCTATCACGAGAACAAATGAGCTCCCGTGTAATATGGTGACCTATTTAATGGGGGATTTTGAACCATGGGACAGCTCCAACACGCTAAAAAAAAGAGAGAGAGAGAGAAAAGTACTGTTACTTTGTAGTTTTGTGTTTTATTCAAGAGACAAGACAGGGCTCGTAATTCATAGATTAGGTCAGGTTTGTCAGGAAACAGGACAGGTGTTTCCTGACGCGCGTCTTAGTCATATGATGACCCACAGCTGGAGCTTGTGGTCGTCTGACTGAGGCCTTCCACTGGCTTACCCCTCCACTACTTTAAAAATTGTTATTATAATTTCAACCATTAGATCCTTAGATCTTTCTTTTTTAATAGTATTTTTAAGAAGTTTTTGTAAATATAACATTTTGACATTTTGGAAATCAGGATTTTTTTTGTGAGTATATATGCAAGACCTTTGTGTTCTTCTTCTTCTTCTTCTTCTTCTTCTTCTTCTTCTTCTTCTTATTATTATTTATTATTATTATTATTATTATTATTATTATTATTATTATTATTGATCTAGAGGCACTAGGAAAAGAGTGTTTATAATAGGAATTACGTGACCTATAGACAATAGCAATATATACATATTTCTATGTGACTAGATAATGGTCTGTTATGTAAGACACATATGCAAGAGTTAGATAGCTTTATTTCGAAAAGTTTCACCCTACACAGTAGACTTCTTCAGTCGAGTACAGAAAAGTTGGTAGAAGCTGAAGAGATGTGAAGACGATGTAATCAGTCCCTCAGTGAGGTGGTCAGTCCCTCAGTGAGGTGGTCAGTTCCTCAGTGAGGTGGTCAGTCCCTCAGTGAGGTGATCAGTCCCTCAGTGAGGTGGTCAGTCCCTCAGTGAGGTGGTCATTCCCTCAGTGAGGTGGTCAGTCCCTCAGTGAGGTGGTCAGTCCCTCAGTGAGGTGGTCAGTCCCTCAGTGAGGTGGTCAGTCCCTCAGTGAGGTGGTCAGTCCCTCAGTGAGGTGGTCAGTCCCTCAGTGAGGTGGTCAGTCCCTCAGTGAGGTGGTCAGTCCCTCAGTGAGGTGGTCAGTCCCTCAGTGAGGTGGTCAGAGGGACTGACCACCTCAAGAAGCCACTGTATTGCACAAGTGTACATAAGAATGGAGGAACACTGCAGCAGACCTACTGACCCATACAAGGCAATACTTTGACGTTAAAAGACAATAACGATGATTATTAATATCAACTGGATAAAATATCTTACGGGAACATTTAAATTTGGCGGGCATTAGCTTTTGCCACACAAACATGGTTGAAGGTGGTGTTATTGGCTGTATTTTTCCTATTATAGCTAGATGTATTTACTTCATCAATACTTTATTACATTTTTACGAGTTATATGGAGCTTATAATTATTGTTTTATTTCTATTTGTTTATGAATATAATGTGTACGACTTACAAAATCGATCATATGATTCTGAGGTGGAGTTTGTGTCCTGGTCTGTGATTGGGTGAGACTAGCTAATGGCAGAGAAGGTTACAAATTGTCATTCATATGATGCTAGGCGTTACATAAGAGCGGCTGCAATTGGTGAGCTGGGGAGAAATGTCAAGAAGTGTGCCAATCACGAGGCTGAAGACAAGGTGACCATCACGGGACACAGCTGCTGTTGCACTTGCGCCAGAGACGTCGAGCAGAGAGGAAGTGTTACTCAGTATTCTAGCCTGCTTGTGCTATAATAACTCTACAAGATGTCTGACGGAGAGTCTCCCATGTATTCCCCATTCTTCGGCGTTATGGGCGCTACTTCTGCCATGGTGTTTAGCGGTGAGTTGATGGAAATATGGTTTAGCAGAGAAATGGAGTCTGGCTATTGATTGTGGGCTAATGTGGTCCAGCATCTCTTTAAAGTATCTTATTTCACAGTTCTCTGAGATGCTCTAACAGTCGGTAGGTCGAAATTGCGGTAATGAAGCTACATTCCTTATCCATGTCTGTAGGAACACGTGTTGTTTTTAACCTTAAGTCCTGAGCTTAGTCCAGTCTGGTGGGTGTGTCGCTGTTAATTAATAGGGACTGACCTTTTTTTATGATTTTCTTTTTAAAATATGATTTTGGTAAATGTTATTTACGTTGGTCACTGTGAGACTGTTCTGTAGGGTTGTGGATGGCCTCTGAGACTCTCGTCTTGTGGTCCAAACCCTTAAAGGGAGGTTCCTTGACGCTGGTGAGGGGCTCTTGATCTAGGGAACTGGATCTGTGCTCCGGTTCCCCGAATTGAGCCTAAATACCTTCCATCCCCCCCCCACATGCGCTGTATAATCCTGCGGGTTTAGCGCTGCCCATGATTATAATTTTGGTCCAAATGATAGCGCCTCTGGCTCCTAAGGGTCTTAGGTTATAGGAAATAACTTTAAATGGCTTGTTTCCATTGGGGGCGTCTTGTGTTTCCATTGGGGGCGTCTTGTGTTTCCATTGGGGGCGTCTTGTGTTTCCATTGGGGGCGTCTTGTGTTTCCATTGGGGGCGTCTTGTGTTTCCATTGGGGGCGTCTTGTGTTTCCATTGGGGGCGTCTTGTGTTTCCATTGGGGCCTTTTTTCCATTGGGGCCCTTGTTTTTCATGGGGCCTTAGTCTCACATGGTGGCGTCTTGTGCTTCCATTGGGGGCGTCTTGTGTTCCATGGGGCCTGTGTTTCCATTGGGCGTCCTTGTGTCCATGGGGCTCAGTGGTCATTGGGGGCGTCTGTGTTCATTGGGATCTTGATATTCACTTGGCTCTGTGTTCCATAATGGGTCTCTTGTGTTCATTTGCGTGGTTCATGGGGCAGATCTTGTGCTATGGCCCAGGTCTGGGGCGTCTTTGTTTCCATATGAGGGGCGTGCTTGTGTTTCCTATAGGGCTTGTGTCCATGGGGGCGTTCTTTGTTGTCCATTGGGGGGTCTGTGTCCATTGGGGCGTCTTTGTGTTTCCATTGGGGCGTCTTGTGTTTCCATTGGGGATTGCTCCTTAGTGTTCCATTGAAGGGCGCCTTTGTGCTGCCATGGGGCGCTTGTCCATTGGGGGCGTCTTGTGTTTCCATTGGGGGCGTCTTGTGTTTCCATTGGGGGCGTCTTGTGTTTCCATTGGGGTCCATTTTTTCATTGGGGTCCATTTTTTCATTGGGGTCCATTTTTTCATTGGGGCCCTTGTATTTTCACTGGGGTTAGATCTCAGCACTGGTGGCAAAGTTTGGCATGCTTCTTTACACCTGTTACTTGTGTTCATCTAGCAGTAAGTACCTAGGTGTTAATCAACTATTGTGAATCATGTCCTGTGGAAAGAGGACCATGGGACTTCAGTGGAAGTAAGATATGGTGGTTTTATTTGGTTATCCTGGGTTACTACTCTTGGAGTTATTAATCTTGATAATATACAACTTTTTGCATCTGTTCATAAATGGTTTCTTTAAATGTTAATTTTGCTGATAGGTAGGATCAGAATGGAGAGATCAGAATGCATATTTTGCTGATAGGTAGGATCAGAATGGAGAGATCAGAATGCGTATTAATTTTGCTGATAGGCAGGATCAGAATGGAGAGATAAGAATGCGTATTAATTTTGCTGATAGGCAGGATCAGAATGAGGTCTGGTATTAGTGGCATGTCACAAGTCAGTTTTGTTTTCCATTTTGCTCATAATTGTTTTAATTACCTATATGAAGGAATAAATGCTACCCTATGTAAGTACAGTATCTTGAAATGGAAGGACCTATTTGGCATGGGCCAGTGGGTCTGCAGCAGTTCTTGTCTATAGTTAGAGGGCAGTACAAAACTAAAGGATTTTGCTATTATTAAGATTAAAAAAGATGTACATATTTGTATATTTCTTCACACCTGCTGCTTTGAATATTAGTAAATTTTTGAACATTATCCTAGAGAAGGATCCCAGTAGTAATTAGCCATACAGTGGACCCCTGAGTTACGAGCACCTTGGAAATCGTACAATTATGTAAGTGTAATATTGCAAATGCTTTTGTAAGTGTATTTTTGGGGGTCTGAAATGGACTAACCTACTTGACATTATTCCTTAAGGAAGAAAATTCGTTTGGTAATGGCACTTGAGCAGCCTTCTGGAATGAATTATGCTCGTAACTCTGGGGTCCACTGTATTACAGTAATTTTTTTGGGGTTATCCTGGGTTTATAACGTAAAAACATCTGTTATTGGATATATTCACTCTTGCAAAGAAATTAGTCAAAAATATACATATATGGTAATTCTTTAGTGTTGTAGATAGTAGGTTGGTAGACGGCAACCACCCAGGGTGGCACTACTGTCCTGCCAAGTGAGTGTAAAACGGAAACTTGTAATTGTTTTACATGATGGTAGGATTGTTGGTGTCTTTTTCTCTCATAAACATGCAAGATTTCTGGTATGTCTTGCTACTTCTGCTTACACTTAGGTCACACTACACATGCATGTACAAGTATATATACATACACACCCTTCTGGGTTTTCTTTATTTTCTTTCTACAGTATTTCTTATTCTTGTTTATTTCCTCTTATCTCCATGGAGAAGTGGAACAGAATTCTTCCTCCATAAGCCATGCATGTTGTAAGAGGCAACTAAAATGCCGGGAGGGACGGGCTAGTAACCCCTTCTGTATACAGCCTCTCCTCACTTAACGACGGAGTTCCGTTCCTAAGACCACATCGGTAAAAGAATTCATCTCTAAGTGAGGAGCATACTATAATGGTAGTGGGTTTGTGTCCTCCATCTTAGATATTGTTTTAATGTCACTTTTGCAACATTTATAACATTTCTGGTAGACTTTTAACCCTTTGGGGGTCGACAGGCCTTCTCAGGAAAGTGTTCCTGGGGTCGAAATTTTTTTGGAAAAAAAAAAATTATTTTTCCTATGAAATGATAGAGAATCTTTTTCCGATCATAACTCCACCAAAATTATGAAATTTGATCGAAAACTAACGGAATTATGCTTTCGCGAAGTTAGCGGTAGCCATGACACTTACGCATCAGCGATTTTGCCCACTTTGAGCCCTATTTTCGACAAATTCCAATGTTTCAGTCTCCTAAAATTATAGCTATTACGCTAGAACTCCATTTCTTCTATCGATTGAGTACAAGAAACCGCCTATTTACCAATTTCATCTACCCAAAATAGTGGTCAGAAAATGGCAATTTTTCCAATTTCACACATTTCAAACGATGCCAATTTCAAAATAGGGTCCAGAGTAAACAAAGCAGACATTCCTGGCACTAAAATAACATGGTCTCTGTTCATTAGTCACGTCTCCAGGCCCCTGTTCCATTACTTTTGCTTTTCATTTTGAATTTTTATTCTCACAAAAAAATAGAAGATTTACTGTTATGTATACAACTGCATCATTGTAAAAATGGTATAAATAATATTAGAGCACTTTTGCATGAATATAAGACTCGCCAGTTGATGTGTATTGGAGGCATGGTGTGATTTGTTTACTCTTGAACATTGTCAAAAATCGAACATTTTCGCTACTTTGAGCTCAATTTCAAGGTACTTGTCATTGTCATACCAATCAAAATCATCTCTATTTCTGTAATATATCTTCCATTCTATCAAATGAGACCAAGAAAACGAGAATACATCAATAAAAGCCATACGAAAATCGACTGCAAAGTCGCTGTTTTAATCGAAAAAAACGGTCAGTTTTTTTTCTCTCATTATGCAGTGTGTACTGCAGGATTTTTTTTATACTGCGCACACTGACCACACAGACCCATTCTTTCATATGTATGCCTACCAGACGTTTTCTGCTTAAATTGAGGCCGCTAGAATTTGGGCGTACTAGTACGGCACCAACCCCTGCTCGTAAAACGTACTAGTACGGCACTGACCCCCAAAGGGTTAAATGTTTATACAGTAGCGTACTGTACGTTTATTGTATTAAACAGAATAGACGAAATAAGCTCTAATACACATTATTTAGGTATGCATACTGGTTAGAGCCCGTCGTAAGTCCGAGTCGTTGGTAAATGAGAGGCTGTACATTACTAATTTCAAAAAGAGAAACTTTTGTTTTTCTTTTTAGGTCACCCTGCCTCGGTGGGATATGGCCAGTTTGTTGAAAAAAGAAAATCTTTGATGTCTGATAATGATCATGTGCTGATGGACATGAGTAGTAAGGAAAGGAAGTTGAGAGTTCAGTATGTAGATGACATCATTAATTAGTTCTTTGTGGTTGGTTGTCGTTTTGGCTATCCTCCTAATTTAACAAACTGCATTGCCTGCTCTTATGCTGAAAGGCCTCTCTCTACATTGCCTTTCCTTTATTTCTAATTTATAAGTCTTAATGACCTTGCCTTTTGTATATTTTCATCACACTGATATTTTTTAAGCAATCTGCTTCATGTTTTTCTTGCCACCAACATAGCTGTTTACTTCCTCCTTCAGTAGCATGGGTTGAAACTGGCCATTTCCATCTGACATACCATACTAGAACACAAAAGCATTGGTCTTCCCAACACTAAGTATTCTTGTTATTTAGGAGTTGTAAGACACTCTGGGTTTGGTGCTGTTCCATGGATAATGGCAGTTGTATTAGGGACCATAACTATCCCATAAGTTGGTCATTTTCCAAAATTTATTCCTTATAGCTTTCATAGTCTTGGTCATTCAGTCCTTATACACAGCCCTAACATTAAATTTGTTTCTGTACTGTGTCGTTGAATTATTTCATGATCTCTGTTGGTCTGGCAAAATCAATATACTGTACCAGCAAAGCCTAGGAATCAAGGGTGTCAGAAAATCGGTGGTGTACCTGTATGTATTTGTAACGTAAATGTTATACGTACTGTATTTGCAAGTTTTTTTTATACAGTAGTATTATATGGTATGCTTATATTAACTATTTATGAATAGCTCTGACACATTCACTTTTCTAATGATTTTACTGTATTCAACAGCCCTGGGTGCTGCATATGGCACTGCCAAGTCTGGAGTGGGCATATCAGCCATGTCGGTAATGCGACCAGAGTTGATCATGAAGTGCATCATTCCCGTGGTCATGGCTGGTATCATTGCTATCTATGGCCTTGTAGTGGCTGTACTAATTGCTGGTAAACTAGATTCAGCCGACAATTACTCCCTTTATCAGTGAGTTCTTGATCAGTATTTTAGCTCGTGTATCTATGTATAACAACTGTGATAGATGAAATACATGCTATAAATTTTATTAAATTTTTGAAAAAAAAAAAAAAACAGCTTATGTAGGTTACTGTGGAACTAATGAATTAAAAATATTTTTTTTCAACACCAGCTGTATCCCACTGAGACAGGGTGACCGAAAAAGAAAAGTTTTTCTTCTTAAAATTTAGTAATTTATACAGGAAAGGGGGGTTACTAGCCCCTTGCTTCTGACATTTTAGTCACCTCTTTACAACCTGCACATGGCTTACAGAGGAAGACTTATTTTTCACTTCCCCATGCAGTATTTTATCTTGGGTATTTAAAGTGTAAGCCTCTAAAGAGGTTTTTGAATGATTAGTTAGGGAAGAACTGAATTTATTACTAAGATTGAAGTGTTAAGTGGTATATCCACTTCTGTGAAATGTTAACTCTGTGTAGATAAGCAGGTTTTCAGGAGAGAGATATATATATGTAGCTGGGTACCTGCCAGTTATAAAATTTAGTTTTTAGTAAAGTGTGCATTAGAGGAATAGCGGATGTATTAGAAGTAAATGGTAATTCAGCCTGAAAATAAATAAGATAGTAATTGAGCATAAAAAGAAAAGAGTAAATAGTGTATGCATAACTTATATTAGCAAAGGTGAGTATTTTACTGTTATATTAATAGGAACGACCAAGATTAGGGACAGTAATAGGTACAAGTTGCTAACTAGATGGGATTAATTGAAGTTCCCTTCTGGGGAGATGCCTTGATGCTGGTGATGGCTGTGATTAAAGGAATTGAAGCTACCACTTCCTTCCCACTTCCTAGGATCAAATCCCTCTCATTCTTCATTCCCCAGGCATCTATGACTATGCATTTAACACTTTTCTTAAAATGTAATCATAATTGAAATACCATTGTATAATGAGACCTGTTTGTCCTTTTTGCCAGTACACTAGATTTTATAGAATTTTCTCTTTACATACCGTTATAAATGTATAAATATTTTCTACATCTTTATATTAAGGAAGATTTACATCTTTCTTAATATTGAGTTATCCTATTTTCTTAAAAAAAAAAATCTGTGCAGCAGAAGTGTGTAGATATAAAGAGGGTGGCTGCAGGAGAGAAGAAGAGAAACTGGTGGAATGATGAGGTAAAGAGTGGTAAGGAAGAAAAGGTTAGCATATGCAAGGCTTTTTAGAAAGCCGAAGTGATATAAGGAGGGCGGAGCATAAAGAGAGCAAGAGAATGGTCAAGAATATGTAAGAGAAAATGAGTGGGGGATTTTTGTCAACTATTTTTGCTGAAAATAAGAAAGTTTTGGAATGAGATTAATAAATTGAGAAAGCCTAGGGAACAAATAGATTTAACATTTTAAAACCCATGAAGGGAGTTATTAGAAAGAGGTGGAAGTATTATGAAGATGAAGGGAATATTTTGAGGAGCCGTTAAGTGTTGAGGAAAGGGAGGTGTAATTTCATGTATTGGTCAAGGAGGTATAACATCTTTTAGGAGTGAGGAAGAGCCAGATGTGAGTGATGGGAAAGTGCGTGAGGCAGTGGGTACAATGAAAGTGGGTTTGATGGGGTAAAGACCAATGTTAAAAGCAGGTGGGGATATAGTTTGGAGCAGTTGGTGCATTTGGTCAGTATATGTATGAAAAGGGAAGGTACCTAGGAACTGGCAGAGCATGTATAGTTCATTTTTATAAAGAAAAAGGGTATAATAGTGCAAGAATTATAGGGGAATAAACTTTAGTATTCCTGTTAAGGTGTATGGTAGTTATTATTGAAAGACTTAAGGGTAAGAGTAGGATTGCAGGATCTTGATGGAGGGGATAAAGGTTGTTTTGAGTGCTAGTGGCTTGGATGTCCAACAGGCTTTATGTGTATATACATGTTAGATAGGAGCAAGTTGAGGCCAGGGGCTTTTATGATTTAGTGTGCTGTTGGAGTGTGAGCAAGTTAACATTTATGAAACAATTAAGGGAAACTGGTCAGCTGGGCTCGAGTCCAGGAAGTGGGAAGTAGTGCCTGCATGCTGAAGGAGGGGTGGGGAAGTTGTGGTTTGGAGGGTCATCTGAACTGTGGTGTTGGGTCACCCTACCTCAGTGGGAGATGGCCATTGTTAAAAAAAAAACAATTTTTCTCAGTAATAAAATTACCAAAACTGATGACCTTTGGTATGTACTAGTAAGGAACAGCCAATAAACTGTCACATACATGTACTCTACTATGCACCTCAGTGAATTCACTTGTACAGAGCAGGGTCAGTGTGACTTTGCTGTAAACCCATTTTTTCTCAGAAGTGAACAAAAAAATTTATCAGCTTAAAAAATGCACATTACTGTACTTGTTAAAAAAAAAAAACATGCAGTTATCTGGTCAATAATAAAAAAAAAATAAATAATCTTTTGCTACCTCAATATGCTATCATCAGTTATCTGAAAACAATATATATGGAGTTAAAATACATAAAGGTTATTTGTCCTACCTCTTAATTGTTGCATTATTGCTAATTGAATTGCATTTTGAATAATAAGCAAGGCAACATGGCGTTCTCAAAGGGAACGAAGAAATGTAGAATTTGAAGCTGTTTAAAATTTTGTAAAATGAGCATTGATGTCCTTCAGTTGAAATTTTTTCCTTGCAGAGGCTTTGTGCACATGGGAGCTGGTTTATCTGTGGGCCTCTCTGGCTTAGCTGCTGGTTTTGCCATTGGAATTGTTGGAGATGCTGGTGTGAGGGGAACTGCACAGCAACCTCGTCTATTTGTCGGCATGATCCTTATTCTTATTTTTGCTGAGGTAAGTTTCTTGGTTCCTCATTAGCCATTTTCTATATGTTCTAAAGGGAAACAGTCCAATTGGCCACTATTAGCAAAAGCTTGAAATATAATTCACATATCTTTAAAGTGTGTGAATAATATTTAGCTGGTTTAAACTTCTCAGCCAAGAAGTCTAGTAACAAATCGGGTAGTGTGCAGCAAGCTTGGTTCATGGGGCTTAGGCTACTGGCATTTTTTCAGAAAATACTTTTCTGCTTTGTCCAGAATGTGCTAAATAATAGATTAGGGGTAATATGATACACTGTATTGTTAACAAGTACTCTTCTTCAGGTACTTGGTTTGTATGGTCTGATTGTTGCCATTTACCTGTACACCAAGACCTCTTCATAAGCAAGCAAGAGATTGTCAAATGTGGAGCCCTCACCAGCATCCCAGATAGTAGTCCTCCAGTAATCCAACCTTCAGTGCAAGACTACACCATGATATATATCAAGGGCCCACCTTAAGTCTGTTGGATATTTTTATTGAGAAATCAAAGTATTTTAAGTTAATTACACATATCCTGTGATAAGATATTACTTTAGATTTCATATTGGATTTTAATTTTGTGCATGATGGAAAATTAAAAGAACGATAGAGGCATTTTACTAAGAAAGGATGCTTTTAAAAGATATAAGGGTGTGTGTAAAAATTTGTGTATAGCAGTCCTGTGACATAATTTTTGTATTAATGTAACTCATGTGTCCTTGTCTTTACTCTTCCAGACAGCTTCATACCATTAGTGCTCTACATAAATCTCTTCCCATGAGTCATTTGGTAGATCAGGTACATAAGTGGTATTTATTTTCTGGTTTTGGACAAAACTCCTTTAAAAGGCAACCTTCATTGCTAATGTATGGATCTGATGAAAGTTATCTTAGGTTAGTCACAAGTGGTGTGGCGAGTGCTAAGTGAGGGAGTGGCGGCGGCCATTGCAGGGCGAGTTAAACGTTTGATATCTTTGGGTAGGCAAAGGTTGTAATCCAGTATTATGACATACTGTTTTGAGATTGATTTATGGTTACTTCTAAAACTGTTATAATAAATTACTGTACTTAAAGGAATAATAATCATATACTTGTAATGAAGTTACAAAAGGGTTATAAAGTGACTTGCTCACCCCTGGATAGCCACCCATTATTTAAGCTTAACATGGATGAGATGGTAGCACTAATGAGGGTATCATTCACCCTTTTTCATGTTTCCCAGTCAGTCACAAGGCATTGAGGCAAGATGGACATACACTGAGGGCACAGTTTTTGTGGCTAATTTCTTTGCAGGTAATATTGTTAGTCTGCACTAGTGATTGGCTAGGGAGTGACTGGGGGACTGTGCTGTCTGTGAGTAGTGGCTGTCATCAACCTGTCAGCTGGCAGCCATTTGCAGTTGGAGCACAAGTGTTCCTCACTTCCCAGACTTGGGGATGAGGCTACTTAGTTTAGAATTTGTTGTACAGAGTATTTATAGTTTGTGTTGTGTTAGCTATGGGTTTTAAGTTATAGAAAACAGGGAGAGCTAAATAACACTATTAATAGTCAACATAGCCTTTATTCTTAGACGTAGAACAAAAATTTTTTATATTGGGAAATGAGATACCCCATGGCAAGACACTGACTGATGTATTGAAATCAACATTCCAAATAAGGATGAGTTGCTAGTATTTTATGCTTTCCATCTTAAAATATTTCTGTGGATAGCTCTGGTTGTCATTGTTAAAAGGTGTATGCATTGTATAAATGGAATAAAATATGTAATGGTATATTGTTAATAAATAAAACTTAGTTTTAATGTTCTCATTGTCATTACTCATGCACAAAAAGGACAGTTCTAAACGATCATTATGGATTTTATATTTTGTGGGAGGTTCTGACACATTGTACAATAGGTTGTCTAGACTAGACCCTGAGGGTCAGGTTGCAGATTTTACATAGGTGACACATCGGTCTGGTCTTATTCTTTTGACTATCAAGTCTGCAGGTTACTTAGTGCTAAACCCAAAAGGGTCATACAGCACTACAGGTAGAAATATGCAAAGGTGATCAGGCAGAGTGCAAGAGGAAAATTAAAATCTCAGTGCAATTAGTTTGCCAAAACATGCAAACTTGCACATTAAAGAAAATAAATCTCTCCCCCCATCCCTAGTCACTTAATGTCTGGAAATTAGTTTATTACATTCAAAAACTTAACCTGTGGGAGAGGGTTTATTAGTAAAAGATAGGTGAATACACACCCATGTGGGAAGGAGTTGGCCATGATGCAAGTGAGTGAAGGTCTGTTGATCCAGGGAATTATAGCAACCATAGGATGGGGGGGGGGGAGGCATTTCCCCCATGCACAGACCTGATTGCCTCCCTTTTCATGTGCTGCCTGACCAATACAGGTTTATCACTTACCATGAATTTGATCAAGCAGTTACAATATTGTATAATTGTTATTATTAATCATAACTAAGTGCTAAACCCATAAGGGTCATACAGCACTGACATGGTATAAAATACTTAGTGAAATAATTGGTAGGAATTACCTTGATGTTGGACTCTTTGATCTAGAGTATCTACCCTCCCTTGGATCAAACATGATTGCCTTCCACTCCATGACTACCTCTTACTTCAACCCCATCCTTTCCATTATTATTAGTTTCAAAACAGTTAGAGGGATAAATAAAGTTTAATACAGTAATCTTTCTATTTGTTACAGTACAGAGAAAAATAAACTGATACAAAAGAAGTAATCAATTTTCAGATTCTACTGGTGACAAATGTTGCAGCAAATTCAGATATAAAATGCTATATGTATATGAAAAAATCATGTACCTTACTTAGTTTCCTCACTTCATACATATATGTACACTGGTTCAGCAATATGTATACACATTGCCATTCATACATTTACATGCATGCACACAAATTTTAAAAGATCATATATTACTGTTTCAAGATACGTATATCCTATACATACAAGTTGAACATTGTTACAGCTGCAACATTTCCCACATAACTGGTCCAGATTTACACTGGTTTATAATCAATTTTTTTATACATTGTACATATGGTTAATAAATTTTCTCACACCCCCAAAGGGGCAAAAAAAAATTCTTTGGCTTTAAATTAACAAGTATAGATGAGGCACTTTGAGTTCCACTTCCAGAATAAAAATTCTTTCTGAACACTGTGGCAGTCCTAGCTCTTCCACAAACTTCCTTCTACTTTTAATGTACTGATACATTACCACACACTGAACTCTATTCAAGGTTTAGTCGAGAAAGGGCAACAGGACACCACCATTTTGGTAACACAAGGCACAATCATTCAGCTTTAAGTAGACTTGCAAAGTCAAATAAACGGACGGCAAAAAGAAAAGTGCTTTATCATACCACTATGAAAGCTAAAGTTTTGTTGATAGTGCAGTTTAAGAGTACCAGCTCTATATAAACAATGCACAACATGCCTGCTGTAACAATCTCAAATAGGGTAACTTTATTCACTTAAATGTGCTAATGCTTCATAAAGGGCTAGTCATTTCATTTACAGTGGACCCTCCCGAGTTTCAAACATAATCCGTTCCAGGAGCTAGCTCTAAAGTCGATACGTTCGAAACTCTAAGCAATATTTCCCATGAGAAATAATGTAAATACAATTAATCCGTTCCAGAAACCAAAAATAAAAAAAAAAAAAAAAATTTTTATAGAGATTAATTATAGTTTTCACACACACACACAAAATGTTATTTTTACTTACCTTTATTGAAGATTGTTGATGGCATCTGGAAGATAGGGAGGAGTGAGGGAGGGCTTAGTGTTTGGAAAAGGAATCCCCACTCCCTCCCTGCCTTCTTGTTGATTTGCTTTTGCCATATATCCTGGCAAGCTCCACACCACTTTATTTTTTACTATTTCCTTCTTCACTTCTATGCTGTTTCTCACTTTCTTTACCACAGGGGTGCCACTAGGAAGTTTCTTTGGGCCCATGGTAGCTTATTTCAGTCATACTTAATGAACAAGCACCAAATACAATGAATTAATTGTGAAATGTTTGGATGAGCACGCAGGGTAATGTTCACTCATAGGATAAATAAAGCCAGACTGACTCACGACGCCTGTGCGAGGAGAGGCGCAGACAGGTCTGGTACGTGATTCGAAACATTGGGCACGTTCGATACTCAGGACAAAATTGGTTAAAAAAAAGCATTCGAAACTAAGCGTTCGATAGTCGATGCGTTCGAAACTCGGGGCTCCACTGTATTTACTAGGCTACTTTTATTATATGCAGCAAAAGGCAAATATTCCAACATTAATTAGAAGTCATGAAAATCCTAATGCCATTACAATGATGGCTCAATGAAAATGGCCCAAATAAGGACAATGACCCCCACATCTCTCAAAATCAAATCTCATTTAACCTACACTTAGGAGAGGAAATTTATGACAATGTTTTGATCAGTCCTAGACCATTGTCAAGTCACAACAGAGAAGACCAAAAGACATGTCGGGAGGAGGGAAGGAAATGGTAATTAGTACAATATTATTATTATAATCAAATAGAAGCGCTAAACCACAGGGGTTATACAGCGTTAGTACAATAGTACTTATAGTAGTACATAAAGCAGCACTAGTGGGTCAGTCAGTCTGCAGTGCTCCTTCGTTGTTTTTTATGTACTACTACATTCAGTAATTTGTCTACCACCACCTGTTTCTGGACAGATCAAAACAGTCATGTTTCCTCTCCCAAATATGGGTTATTTGTGTACTGTTCTAGCCACATTATTATAATAATCAAGGGGGAGCGCTAAACCCGTAGGATTATGCAGCTGTTCCAGCCACAGTATTGTGACTTATTCTTTTAAAAGTTCAAGTGTATTATTGAAGCAAAAGTAAATCTACCTTTATGTTCATACAATTTGGTGATAAATGAATCAATAAATAACATACTCTTTCAAGAAGTACTTTACTGCAAACTCAGTACAGTGGACCCCCGAGTTTCGTAAAAACTTCACTCCTGAAGTCTGCTCAAGTGCCATTACCGAACGAATTTACTCCCTTAAGGAAAAATTTCACGTAGGTTAGTCTATTTCAGACCCCCAAAAATACACTTCCACAAGAACTTACAAAATTATACTTACATAATTGCACGATTTCCGGGGTATTCGTTAACCGAGGGTCCACTGTACTTTGAATAGCCCTCAAGGGAGATTCTTCGACACTTGTGACAAGATTTTTTGATCCAAGAACTTGGACCTGCCCTACTTTTCCTTAGATCAAACCTGACTGCCTCCCATTCCCCCAGGTACTGCATGACCCCTATGGGTTAATACCACTACTAATGTGAACAGGTACCAGCAAATCACTTATAAAATACAGAAACTTTATGGCATCAATTTAAGAGTGTCAAGTAGTAGGTTTATATCACCTAACAACCTGTATTCAAAAATTCATGCACAAAGTTTATCAAGGGAGTCTGGATGGAAAAGTTATATTGATGCATGCAAAAAATTCTTTAAAGAATATATACATTTTTTAATGTATTCTGACCAGATATTTCTAATCACCACCACCACTATGATCACACTAATCATCAGTCTTTTAAAAGTAAACGTCAAACATAAAATTGAATTCCTGACGAAATATAAAAAAAAAAAAAAAAAAAAAGCAGTAGGAGAAGACTGATATGCATTATGTCATCCACTAGAAAATGTGAGCTACCATAACTTTTTGTCACTGAAAGGCAATTCAAATTTGGATGAAAATTAAAAACATTAATGAAGAACATGGTTATCTCAAGACAAGTAAGTATATATTGTATATTAACCCTTAAACTGTCCACACGTAGATATATGTTTACTCGCGTACTGCTCCGAACGCAGCTCTACGTTTTTTTTTCAAATGCTTTTAACCTTGCCACGATAAGCCTGAGTTGCCTAGAGATTAGAGAATGGGTCAGTGCACTCAGTGTGTGCAGTATTACAAAATGTGGGAATGACAAACAAAATGCACTTTTCATTTTAAAGAAAAAGAACAATTTTTTTTTTCTCAAAATATTCGGTCAGCTACGTGAGTAAACGTATATCTACATGTGGACAGTTTAAGGGTTAATAGGCCTTGAACATATAAATTTAATTAAAATTTTGAGTGACTCCCTGGCATTCAGTGAAGGCAATTCATTATATCAAAATAACCTGAAGTTAATATGCTGTAATATAATTATATTCAACATAGTTTATTAAGTCTACTGCATTAATTTTTTAACAAATTTAAAAGACTGACTTAATATTAGTTTGAATAACAAAGTGTGTTTATTCAATGTGAATCTTTGCAAAATGGAAAGGCTAAATTTCATAATTTTTTTTTGTGCTAGCCATCAATTATAAAAAAAAAGAGAAATGATGCACAATTAGCACTCTTGCAGTAACCCTGACTACATAATCTGTAATGAGACTGGTAGTTATATTATTGGGTATGCAGGTAGAGGAATAATGCCAAAGCATAGCAGTCAGACTGCTGTAGTTTTTATTTCTGTAACTGTAATCGTTATTTAAAGCTTATTTAATTGAGAGGAACCCAAGGAACTGTAAAATCAAAGGGAATATAGAAACAGCAATTTATCTACTATTGCACAAATCAGACGAGACAGAAAATGTAGAACACACCGAGTCTGACAATCAGTTGCCAAGCTTACATATGCAGCTGATATTCTTTTCAATTACCTTTATTGGCCAAGACCCTTTTGAGTTTAGCACTTGATATTATTCTACTGGCCAAGCATTACTGAATGCTCAACACTGCCTTTGCTGTGGCCTTATGGCCCCTCAAAAGGAGGTTCCTTGACTACTGAGGGGCTCTTGATCCAAGAAATTGGATTGATTGTCTCCCATTTCCCCAGGCTCCTCCCTCACATAAATATAATACAGTAATAATAATAATTTGGCCTTTATTCTCTATCTGAAGAGAGAAATGTGTAATACTGAAATCTATAATGAATGCTTATGCTCTAAAACTTTTAAGAGTTGCCACATTCAATGCAACACAATGCTTGATCACCAAATTATTAAGCAGCAATAACTCAGTTGTCAACAAGAGGCTAACTAAAGCATCTTTGTAATTTTGATCTGCCAAATTAAAAATTAAGATGCTTATGTAAGGGCAATTTTGTCATTATTATCACTGCAATTAATTTCCTTATAATTTTTCAGTGTTATATAACCATTCTTCCAAATGATAAATATGGAGAATTCAACGATCAGCTGAGAATGGTACAGATACATATACGTACAGTGGTACCCCGAGTTTCGTACAGCTCCCAACTCGAACAATTATGTAAGTGTATTATTGTAAGTGCTTTTGTAAATGTATTTTTGGGGGTCTGAAACGGACTAATCTAATTTACATTATTCCTTATGGGAACAAATTCGTTCGGTAATGGCACTCGAACAGCCTTCTGGAATGAATTATGGCCGAAACTCGGGGTACCACTGTACTACTTATAAGCTGTTTTTTTAAATACTGAAAGTCATTGCTCAAGACTAAAATCCCTTTGCCATATCCTTGAACTGTAACGGTTAACAGAAAAATTGTGCTATGCATTTTTTAAGTTAATATATTGCATAAACAATGAACCCATTTCACCACAATGATCAACACATTATAAATTAAACTAAGAGCAATGTCTAAATGACTGAAAAAATCTAATGCACAAACAATATATGACTGAAAGTTGAAATCAGCACACCCCTGAACATAGGTTAATGGTACAAAGTGAGATTTTCAATATCAACTTGCAGATGCAAAAGTTACAATATTATGCATTAGTCCACCTTGCTTCTCTACTTGATCCAAATGTAGAGAAATTGGTTTGTCTGGAAATAAATATAAGCTACTGGCCCGTAATTGCTCTGGCTTGTAATATCTGGGTCATGTGGCATCATTAAATATGGGCTGGTGCAGAAACGGAAATAAAAATAAGTTAACAAGCATAAACCATCACATTACATGGTTTTTACCTTGCATTACCTTAGACTATGTCAGATTTGGTGCTACTAATGTATCTATCTTGTATTCTGTGGTTAATCAACTTTGGTCTAAGGGTCTATTACCCATACAAATGAGGCACTAACCTCACATAGTATCTTAATTAAACTGGGCATTTTAAACCCTACTTGTTGAACTGTGTCCAATTCAAATCCATAGTTTACTAGGGTAAGTAATAATGATCAGCAACTATACTACATGATACTGGATATGACTACTAAAGAAAATATGTCTTTCAATGCCTCAAGTTTTGTCTATAGTGTTAAAAAACCACTCTGTAAATTGATGCAGTTGTTGTGCTGCAGCTCGACTGTCCTCCTGTAGTTTTCGGTTCTCTGTGCGTAGCTGGGTAACTTCATCCTCTAGCTGTTCCGAGCGCTCTTGTTCAGCTGCTAGCCGGCGTTCCAGCTGAGTCACACGGTCATGAAGGAGAGATGCATCTGTACTAGCACTTACATTTTCACCCATCCTGCAAGTTAAAAAAAACTTCCTATTCCCATAATCCAAAATATTTTTTATATCTAAGTAAAATATTTTTTCCTCAATTATATACGTATAATACAGTGGACCCCCGGTTTACGTTAGGCTCCAAACTCAAACAATTATATAAGTGTATCCTTGTAAGTGCTTTTGTAAGTGTATTTTTGTGGGTCTAAAAGGACTAATCTAATTTACATTATTCCTTATGGGAACAAATTCGTTTGGTAACTGTACTTGAACAGCATTCTGGAATGAATTAATAACGTAAACCGGGGGTCCACTGTACAGTGGACCCCCGAGTTAAGTAAAAACTTCACTCCTTAAGTCTGCTCAAGCCCCATTATTTACTCCCTTAAGGAAAAATGTCACGTACGTTAGTCTATTTCAGACCCCCAAAAATACACTTCCACAAGCACTTACAATTTTATACTTACATACTTGTACGATTTCCGGGGTTTACGAAACTCGGGGGTCCACTGTATATTAAAAATACCCTTCAGCTTATCTTGGAAAATCTCAGGAAAATAATAATGCACTAAATATATGCCCAGTTATAAAACCAGAATATCTTTCCCCACTTTATTTCTTGCTTTATTCCTTCAGGAAAAAGGAGAATATTTCAGTACTTTTAATAAAAAAAAAATGGATTAGGATCAGAGAAAATTACAAACATACCGAGTGGTTGTCTGATGGGAAGGCCAACTCTTGGTGGTTGGCTGAAGAGGGCGGCTCTGCAATCCCATCATTTCACCACTCTTTTGGATAGCCTGTGTTGCTGTATTTACCAGACTTGTCCATTCTTGGTCCACATCTAGTCCTCCACTCTGTTCTCGAACCGAGCCCTCTGCTGTTTTCTTGTCTTCCCCAGCAGGATCCAGCCACTGGTGGTTTTTGCTACATGTAATTGTAAAATATTTAGAAACCTTAAAACAGTGGTTAATATTTTTTTTTTATTAAGAAAGATTTAAAACTTGTGATTTTTTTCTCTAGACGAACAGTAGGTTATACAGTAAAACCTGTCGTTACCAGACTTCTCATTAATGAATTTTGGCAACTTTGGACAAAAAATTGGCTGGACAAACATTGGAAGTATCGGACAAAATGGTCAAAAGTCTATAATTCTGGATTTTGTCTGTAGGGATAATGTTTGGTTGTCTTCTGATGTATTGGACCAAGCCTGATGACTCTGACATTTCTCTGGTATTGGCCAGAACCTATCTGCTTTTGTCATTTCCTGAGCCGTAGGCCACCCACACGAGTTCATCGTTTGTACTCACTCATGCATACAATCGTCATTCAGTCTCTAATTTTCCCCTGGATTTAGAACACTTTGTGTGACTTTATTAACATGTTAAGTAAAGTGCAATTAACTACAGGTTCTAAAGCAAGTGGTGGTGCCAAGAGGAAACGTGTGGTTCTCAGTGTTAAGCAAAAACTTGAATTAATAAAAAAAATTGAGTCTGGCATCTCAGTGGCACAGGTATGTGAGGAATATAGTGTTAAGAACCAAACTGTCTCTGATCTGTAGAAGCAGCATAAAAGTTATTCTGAGTCACCAATATTGATCACTGTAGTTTGCACCTCATCTTTCCACCATGAAAAAATACAGTAGCACTACAGGTTACAATAACCGTATTCTTTAGTGTTCAGAACACAATTGGATGATCATAAAGTATTCATTTCTTAATTCAGAAGGTTCAGACAATCAGCAATATTGTACACCCCGTCTCCTCTATTAGTCTGTTAGAGCTCACTGTACTGCATAACCATTTCCTTCCAAACACATTTGGCACTCACCTCTCTCGGACAGAGGCACCTGTGGTTTGATCTGGAGGATGCGACTGTGCCTCAATATTTATATCCGGACATGGCACTGGTATTTGCTCAGCTCGTTGGTCACTAGTTGTGGCTGGACTGGATGTGGATGAGTTTGAAATGACGGTTGCTGGTCGTGCAGTCAAAACCTCAACTTCTGCCACTTCAGTTTGTGATGGGATATTCTGGTTACCATCTGGGGAATTCTGCCCATGAGCTGATACTGAGATCCCAGATGAATGTTGATGACTTGAAGCAACAGGAAAGGTGCGATAATTGATCCCTGACCCCTGAGATAAGGCTGTTCCTGGGGAATGAGTAGATGGTTTGGCAGGATTACTTGATACAACCTGGGATGGGTTGACCCTTTCTCCGTTAGCACTGCCTCCACCAGGCTTGACCGTAGAACAGTCCAGAGAACTATTATTACTCCGGCTACCCTGAGATACAGATGCAATGCCTGCAGAAATCCCTAGACTATAAGCTCTAGGACGCTCAGTATTTTCCCGAGGTGCTATTGATTCTGTATCGGAAATATAATCCGGATTGATGAGCCTGAATAACTCTTCTTGCAAACTAGATGAGCCAAGGTTAGCTGAGTTCCGCTGGCTGCTTTTTCTTGGTGTGGCAGCTTGCCGCAAGCGAGCTTCAGCTGCTACGGTTCGAGGAGATTGATTTCTGGAAGATGTTGATGAAGGTGTTGTATTTCCACCTTTAACCTGTCGTTTGGTGTGAGGAGAGCCACTGCTACCAGACAACTCATCTGAGAAAACAAAACAAAACAAAAAAAAATGTAGAACATTTCAGTCACTTAAGACAGATTCTTCAAAAATTTACTATATTAGCTTGTTCTACAAAATAAAGTACAGGAAAGGAGTAGAGGTTACTTCAATATATATACAGAATTTGGAGCAGTGAGGAAAAAAAGAAACAAAATAGAGTAGTAAAAAGCAGAATTTTTTTTTTCCAACAAGTCGGCCGTCTCCCACCGAGGCAGGGTGACCCAAAAAGAAAATACTTTCATCATCATTCAACACTTTCACCACACTCATACATAATCACTGTCTTTGCAGAGGAGCTCAGATACGACAGCTGAGAAGTGTCCCTCCCAGATGTCACTATCCCAGACCCCTCCTTTAATTAAAGTGCAGGCATTGTACTTCCCATTTCCAGGACTCAAGTCCAACTAAATCAATTAACTGGTTTCCCTGAATCCCTTCACAAAATGTTACCCTGCTCACACTCCAACAGATCGTCATGTCCCAAAAGCCATTCGTCTCCATTCACTCCTATCTAACACACACACACATACTTGCTGGAAGTCCAAGCCCCTCGCCCACAAAACCTCCTTTACCCCTTCCTCCAACCTTTTCTAGAACGACCTACCCCGCCTTCCTTCCCCTACAGATTTATACGCCTCCAAGTCATTCTACTTTGATCCATTCTCTCTAAATGACCAAACCACCTCAACAACCCTCTTCGGCCATCTGACAAATACTTTTAGTAACTCCACACCTTCTCCTAATTTCCACATTCCGAATTTTCTGCATAATATTTACACCCACACACTGCCCTTAGACAGGACATCTCCACTGCCTCCAGCCTCCTCCTCGCTGCAGCATTTGCAACCCATGCTTCACATCCATATAAGAATGTTGGTTCCACTATACTTTCATAATTCCCTTCTTTGCCTCCATGGATAACGTTTTTGTCTCCACAGATACCTCAACACACCACTCACCTTTTTCCTTCATCAATTCTATGGTTAACCTCATCCTTCATAAATCCATCCGATGACACGTCAACTCCCAAATATCTGAAAACATTTACTTCTTCCATAATCCTCTCTCCAATGTGATATCCAATTTTTCTTTATTTAAATCGTTGATACCCTCATCACCTTACTCTTATCTATGTTCACTTTTAACTTTCTACCTTACACACTCTCCCAAACTCGTCCACTAACCTTGCAACTTTTCTTTAGAATCTCCCATAAGCACAGTATCATCAGCAAAAGTAACTGTGTCAACTCCCATTTTGCATTTAATTCTCCATAATTTAATCCCACCCCTCCCCCAACACCCTAGCATTTACTCTTTTACAACCCCATCTATAAATATATTAAACAACCATGGTGACATTACACATCCCTGTCTAAGACCTACTTTTACCGGGAAGTAATCTCCTCTCTCCTACACACCCTAACCTGAGCCTCACTATCCTCATAAAAACTCTTTACAGCCTTCAGTAACTTACTACCTATTTCATACACTTGCAACATTTGCCACATTGCTCCCCTATCCACTCTATCATATGCCTTTTCTAAATCCATAAATGCAATAAAAACTTCTCTACCTTTATCTAAATACTGTTCACATATATACTTACTGTAAACACTTGATCTAACATCTCCTACCCACTCTAAAGCCTCCTTGCTCATCTGCAATCCTACTCTCTGTCTTACCTCTAATTCTTTCAATAATAACCCTGCCATACACTTTACCTGGTATACTCAGTAAACTTATTACCCTATAATTTTTACACTCTTTTATCCCCTTCCCTTTATATAAAGGAACTATACATGCTCCTGCCAATCCCTAGGTACCTTCCCTCTTTCATACATTTATTAAACAAAAATACCAACCACTCCAGCACTATATCCCCCTGCTTTTAACATTTCTGTCATGATCCCGTCAATTCCAGCTGCTTTACCCCTTTCATTCTACGTAATGCCTCACGCACCTCCCCCACACTCGCATCCTGTTCTTCTTCACTCCTAAACAATGTTGTACCTCCCTGGCCAGTACATGAAATTACCACCTCCCTTTTTTCATCGACATTTAAAAGTTCCTCAAAATATTCCCGCCATCTACCCAATACCTCCAGCTCCCCATCTAAAAAGCAAAAGCATCTAAGGTAATGAAAGATTCCCTTTACATTTGTACACACAAGAGGTCAGAGTCGAATTTTTGAGCTGGAATTTTATATACAATGCAGCAATAGTATGCTAGCAATGTACAGTGGACCCTCGGTTTTCATTCAAAATTCATTCCAGAATGCTGTTCAAATGCTGTTACCGAACCAATTTGTTCCCATAAGGACAAATGTAAATTAGATTAGTCATTTCAGACCCCCAGAAATACACTTACAAAAGCACTTGCAAAAATACACTTACATAATTGTTCGAGTTTGGAGGTGAATGAAAACCGAGGGTCCACTGTACTAGGTTTTACAAAATTACTACCCAGGCAATGACAAATACATGAGTGCGCAGAATCTTTTAAATGGGAGCCCAGTGACAATGTGAGATTGATAAGTAAGACATGAGCAAGGTGTTGTGTTGCACACACGCCTCGCTCATTAATTTGTCAGTATAGTACACCATTTATATTATGATTCAATGTGATTGTGAGGCCGCACCGTTTTTTGATTAGACTGTCAATTCATCAGAATACTTTTTTCTTACTTGGTCAGCCCTCTAATTTTTTATTTAACTAAAACTGATTTACTATGCTGACTGTGACACACTCCATTCAATTTGTTCTCACCTTTAACATTTCTACCAGGGGTTACCGAAGTTAAAATTCAGAGGGCTGAGGAGGAGCTACTGTAGTAGTGTGTGGCATATCAAGGATGGAGCAGAATAGGTTGATCATGAGTGTGTAAAAATCTGGGGTGGAAGGAAGGAGGGGAAGGGGTCATCCTAGAAAGAGTGTGGAGATTTTAAGTGGTAGGGGCATCCAGCGAGCATGTTAAAATGGAATGAGCAGCGAAAAGTAGTTTTAGGGATATGCCATGCTGTCAGTGAAGTAACATGAAGGGATTCAGGAAAATTGGTAATCCAGACTTGAGTCCTGGAGGTGGAAGTACAGTGCTTGTAATCTGAAATAATCTGAAGGGTCATTTAAATTGTAATGTCTGCACTTCTGATGAGACAGCTATTCAATGACTAATGGCAAATATTTTTTTTTAAAGGTCACCCTAAATTGGTGGGAAATGGCAAATGTTGTAGTACAAAAATAATGAAAATAATAGAGTAATAACAACTACCGACCATCTCCCACCAAAAAGGTAAAGTGACCAAAAATAGGAAACACATTCACCATCATTCATTCAGTAGCTGTCATGCCAGAAGCATACACATCACAATTCAAATAAAAATTATAACATTTTCTATCACATTTAATTCTTCATTATGGTTATATTTTAATACTGGTTATCTGGACTTGAGTTCTGGAGGTGGGAAATACAGTGTCTGCACTTTAAAGGAGGGATTTGGGATATTTGCTGTTTAGAGTGACATCTAAACTGTCGTACCTGCATGCCTCTGGCAAGACAGTGAGTGTCAATCATGTGAAAGTATTTCTTTTTCAGGTCACCCTGCTTCGGGAAGAGACAGCCAGCGTGTTAAAAAGAAAAAAAAAAGTCATGTTTGAATATTCCAAGCCCTATAATTTTGAAATTATTGGTCTTCATTAGAAGACCACTTCAGTTTATACATGGTAAAAAGTTACTATCCTAGACTGTATGGAAATGAATTTAAGAGAGATTAATGACATTTAGTGAGCTCTGCCTTTCATAACACCTTCCATATTAAGCAACATCATAAGAAATCATCACCATCACACTAGCAAACAATGAACAGCATAATAAAACTTTCGCATATAGTAAGACATCAGGAAATCATTACCATCACACTAGCAAACAATGAGCAACACAATAAAACTTTCTTATACAATGAGACATCAGTAATTCAGAATGGTCTGGAGCATCACCACATATAAGAGCATTATAGAAAAGTACTGTAAAGTACACAGAACAGTACTCAAGCAATGCATGAATGATAATTATAATGAACAGCATATGTAAAAGCATTCCCCCTTCTCCTGTATACATTACAAAATTTAAAGAGAAACTTTCGTTTTTCTTTTTAGGTCACCCTGCCTCGGTGGGATATGGCCGGTTCATTGAAAAAAAAAGTAAGAGCATTATAGTAAAGAACTGAAAAAGTACACAAAACTTTATTCAAGTAACACATACATGGTTGATTACAGATACCATAACCCTGCTTGTCAGCACTTGAAAGATACTAAGGAATTACAGGTACAGTGGTCCCTCGACTATCGGTCTTAATCCGTTCCAGGAGCTAGACCTAAACACGAAAAATTCGAAGCTTGAAACCTTATTTCCCATAAGAAATAATGTAAATACAATTAATCTGTTCCGGACATCCAAAAATATTCACAAAAAATTAATTTTGTAAAGATTAACTATACTTTTACATTCACAAAACAATTATAAATATATATAAAGTAGTGTTGAGGTGGTTTGGTCATTTAGAGAGAATGGATCAAAGTAGAATGACTTGGAGAGCGTATAAATCTGTAGGGGAAGGAAGGCGGGGTAGGGTCGTCCTAGAAAAGGTTGGAGGAGGTTTTGTGGGCGAGGGGCTTGGACTTCCAGCAAGCATGTGTGAGCGTGTTAGATAGGAGTGAATGGAGACGAATGGTTTTTGGGACATGACGATCTGTTGGAGTGTGAGCAGGGTAACATTTTGTGAAGGGATTCAGGGAAACCAGTTAATTGATTTAGTTGGACTTGAGTCCTGGAAATGGGAAGTACAATGCCTGCACTTTAAAGGAGGGGTCTGAGATAGTGACAGCTGGGAGGGACTATTCTCAGCTGTCGTATCTGAGCTCCTCTGCAAAGACAGTGATTATGTATGAGTGTGGTGAAAGTGTTGAATGATGATGAAAGTATTTTCTTTCTTTTTGGGTCACCCTGCCTCGGTGGGAGACGGCCGACTTGTTGAAAAAAAAAAAATAATAAAGTAGTGTAATAAATTTATAATTAAACATTTAAAATAACATTTACTTACCTTTATTGAAGAGAGTTGCTGGCATCTGGAAGATAGGGAGGAGGACAGGGGGAGGGGTTAGTGTTTGGAAGAGGAATCCCCACTCCCTGCCTTCCTGCTACACTCCCTGCATGAATGCTACACTCCCTGCATGAATGCTACACTCCCTGCATGAATGCTACACTCCCTGCATGAATGCTACACTCCCTGCATGCCTGCTACACTCCCTGCATGCCTGCTACACTCCCTGCATGCCTGCTACACTCCCTGCATGCTGCTACACTCCCTGCATGCCTGCTACACTCCCTGCATGAAGTGCTACACTCCCTGCATGAATGCTACCTCCTGCATGAATGTCACTCCCTGCATGAATGCTACACTCCCTGCATGATGCTACACTCCCTGCATGCCTGCTACACTCCCTGCATGCCTGCTACACTCCCTGCATGCCTGCTACACTCCCTGCATGCCTGCTACACTCCCTGCATGAATGCTACACTCCATGAATGCTACACTCCCTGCATGAATGCTACACTCCCTGCATGAATGCTACACTCCCTGCATGAATGCTACACTCCTGCATGAATGCTTGGACACTCCTGGTGAATTTCACAGTGAATCTACACTCCCAATAAATGCACATACATGCAATATGTGAATGCTTTGAAAGACCCTGGTGTATTAGTTCACATAATGCTAAACAACCATAAGCACACTGTTTTGAATGCCTGAACGCTGATGCAAGGCTACAACGCTAGCATGGTCCTGGAGGCTAGGCGAAGCGCTACACGGATATTACAACGCTACTACGAGAAAAATATTGACCGAAAAAGGCAACCTTTACACGAAGAAACGGTTAATCGGACAGACCGTTACTCGGGGGTCCAGTGTACAGTAACCCTGCTTGTCACCACTTGAAAGATACTAAGGAATTACAGGTACAGTAACCCTGCTTGTCACCACTTGAAAGATACAAAGGAATTACAGGTACCATAACCCTGCTTGTCACCACTTGAAAGATACAAAGGAATTACAGGTACCATAACCCTGCTTGTCACCACTTGAAAGATACAAAGGAATTACAGGTACCATAACCCTGCTTGTCACCACTTAGAAGATACTAAGGAAGACAAGATTACAGATAACTGATCATACTATTTTTTGTCAAATAGTGTTTTAACAACTAATTTAGATGATACTCTATTGTATTCCCCCTTGTTTTGTATATAAATTGGAATGCAAGGAAATGTTAATGAGACAGGTCTTGCCTTCACTGCGGGTGGGATGCAAACGCTCTGTGGGAAATACACCGTCCTCTTGACCAGGAAGACGACTTGACTGACCAGGCAAGCTGCTGGACCGCACATTACCATTAAGTCGTTCTGTCCTCCAGGCAATATACTCGCTTATCTACAAAAATATTATGGAGGAATATTAATTTTCAAACATCCAAAAATGTTAAGAAAAATTTAATTTACACAACTACATTATAATAGCTATGTCTGAAGATGTTCATATCTGGATGAAGCCTATTCCTAGTGATTTAGCCATAACTTGATGAAGCCAACCAACAGCCTTGCATGCACATGTTAGATAAGAGTGGAGGCAAGCGGTGTTTTTGATTTGATGTGTTGGAGTTTGGGCAAGGTAACATTTATGAAGGGATTCAGGGAAACCAGTTATCCAGACTAGTCCTGGAGGTGAGAAGTACAGTGCCTGCACTCTGAAGGAGGGGTGGGAATGTTACAGTTCGGAAGGCTATCTTAGGCGTGATGTTGGCGTGCTTCTGGTAAGACAGTAATTAACTCAACAATGGTGAGACTATTGCGTCTTTTTCAAATCACTTAACTTGGGGAGATGGCTGATGTATTAAAAAAATATTCCTGTAAATTATAAACCTACTATGTTTTCTAACTGCAGTAATTATCAAAGTACACTGAGAATATGGTGTATGGTAAAATTATTATTGAAAGAGTTAGGAACAAGACAGAAAATAGGATTGCAGAGGAATGAGGAGGATATAGGAAGGGAAGATGTGTAGACCAAGTGTTTACACGGAAGTATTAAAATGAATAACACTTAGATAAGAGAAAGAAACCATTTGTTGTATTTATGGATTTAGAAAAGGCATGAAAGAATGAATAGGGAAGCAATGTGGTAAATCTTATAAATGTATGTAACAGATAGTAAGTTACTAAAAGTGGAGACAGACAAGTTGGGGTATGTAGGATAGAGAATGGGGCTATTTTCCAGTAAAAGTAGTCCTTAGACAAGAATGTATGATGTTACCACAGTTGTTTAACATATTTATTGATGGGGTTATAAGAGAAGTGAATGCTAGGGTGTTGGGCAGAGGTTTGAGATTAATTAAAAAATAATGAATCTGATACAAAGTATGAGTTGTCACAGTTGTTCTTTGCCAATGACAATTCTTATGGAAGATTCTCAAGAGAAGTTGAAAAGGATAGTGGACAAAATTGGGAAAGTGTACCTTTCAACGACCTTTGTGTTTGAAGAGTGTTTAGAGTTTTCTTATTCTCACAGCCCAGCCCTGGAAATTAATAATATAGAAAAGAGCAAAGTGATGAGAGCAACATAAAAATCTAGCCAATGAAGATTGGATATCAGGTTGGAGAGGAGGAATTTTTTGTAGTGTGATCACATATAAAACTCACCTGTGCCTGGGTATTGGCATTGGTAGCAGGTGTCTGATCGACACTTTGTCTCACACGCTGGCTTTCTGGCGGCTTCAAGGGCGCATTGTCATAATCACCACATCCTGAAAGCTAAAGATTAAACTCAATTAATATTTTTTTTTAACATGGCCGTTTCCCACCGAGGCAGGGTGACCCAAAAAGAAAGAAAAACTCAAAAAGAAAGAAAAAACACTCATCATCATTCAACACTTTCACCATCACTCATACATAATCACTGTCTTTGCAGAGGTGCTCAGATAAGACAGCTTAGATGTCCCTCCAAATTGCCAATATCCCAAACCCCTCCTTTAAAGTGCAGGCATTGTACTTCCCACTTCTAGGACTCAAGTCTTTCACTATATTTCTTAAACTCAATACATCATCTTAACCTACAAGTGTAGTGTGTCTTCACCTTGCCTTGGCAGGAGACGGTCACAGAGTAAAAAAAAAAAAAATCCACATTAGATATTGTGCAATATTATTATTTTACCCCCTCCACACACACACACACACACACTGGGACACAACTAAAGGTTAAAGAGACAAGTCACAGGGATGTTAGAAAGTATTTCTTCAGTTTCAGAGTGGTCAGGAAGTGGGATGATCTTGGTATGATGAGGTTCACAGTACAGTGGTACCTCGAGTTACGATGGTCCCCAAAATCGCCCTTTTATGTAAGTTTATTTTTTTAAATGCTTTTGTAAGTATATTTTTGGGGGTGTAAAAGGGCTAGTCTATTTTACATTATTCCTTATGGGGATAAATTCGTTTGGTAATGGCACTTGAACAGCATTCTCGAACGAAAAAATATCGTAACTCGAGGTACCACTGCATTGCAAAGGAGTGAATCTGGAAAGTGGTATGTTGAAGGGTGGGGCCAGGAGCTGAGAATCACTCCCTACAACCATAAATGAGTGAGAACACTATTATATTCATGATGAAGTGCTAAACCCATAGGGGCCATACAGCACTTCGAGAATGGAAGGTAACCATATTTGATTCAAGGAAGGGTAATATAGCTTAAATTCCTTGAATCAGGAGTCCTTTACCATCATGAAGAAACCTCCCTTGAAGACAATATATGGTCACAAACAGCCTTGTTTCGTTCAGCTATCTAGCAAAGCGATTGCATTCTCACAAAAGTTCCAATATTTTCTCATATTATCTTCTTTCTTTCCAAATACCTTATTTCATAGGGAAACAATGTTGAATGATACACAAATAACCTGCACAAATAACCCTACATGCCGGTTATTTGTGTACTGTTCCAGTCATGATGTTGTGCCTTTGTGTACTTAATGTTCAATGGTTCACACACATCATACACCAGCAAGATCCTTCATATAATATTTCAAGTGGTACTGCAGTCCTTAACCCTTTAACTGTCCAAACGTAGATCTACGTTCATACGCGTAGCGCTCCGAACATAGATCTACTTTTTTTTCACAAAGTACGTATGTAAAACGGACGTAGATCTCCGTTTGAGGCACTACACGTATGAACGTAGATCTAAGTTTGGACAGTTAAAGGGTTAAAACTTGCATAAAAAGCCATGAAGAAATGGGCAAATAGTACAGTGGACCCTCGGTTAACGAATACCCCGGAAATAGTGCAATTATGTAAGTATAATTTTGTAAGTTCTTGTGGAAGTGTATTTTTGGGGGTCTGAAATAGACTAACCTACGTGAAATTTTTCCTTAAAGGAGTAAATTCGTTCGGTAATGGCACTTGAGCAGACTTCAGGAGTGAAGTTTTTACGAAACTCGGGGGTCCACTGTATATATAAATCCAATTATTTATCTCTAAGGCTCTCCTTTTTTTACTGGACTTTAGAAGGTATGTACTACAAGCAGAATTCTTAATGTAAATAGCCTTAAACATTATTTAACTTTAAAGCAAATTCACTTTTAACCTGTAATTTGGAGTGGAAATTTAGGTGACATTTCAGTTTATCCTAAACCTTTATCAAATAGTGAATTGATAATGTCCAGGACAGACCAAAACGTCTACGTTATCCCCTCCAAAACTGTGGATTATTGGTGAATCTTTCCAGCCATGATATTACTCCTCCTTAAAAGCAAACTATTTTCTCAGAAATTACTGCCTGAAAAAATACAATAAAATGTGTCAATAGCTATGAAGGTATAGTGACATTCATGCTTCAACAATTTTACTACTACAAAATAAAAACTGTCAAAAAACTACAAGACAATTCTTACATGAAGTGAGTCCTCTGGGCTGACGTGCAGTGGACGGGGGTGAGGGGGGGGAACAGCGTAGTTTGCGTTGTCGCTCGTGGCGTCCAAGTTGTGATCTAATCTGTGGTGAGGCCAGTGGTGTAGGGGAACATAGGTCTGTATGTGAGATGTTGGAGATGAGGAAGATTCTGCCACAGGTGTTGGTGTAGTAGAATTTGAATAGTCAGGCTGTAGGCTTGGGTGTGAGTAACCAGTGTGTGTGAAGGATGTTGGTGATGAAGATACTGTCAGTGTTGTTGAGGTGACAGAACTGGGGCTGGGGTGCAAGTACCCTAATTGTGGGCCTGAAGGCAAATGACCAGTGTGAGAAATGGGAGGGTTGCTGTTGCTGCCTCGGTTATGGAACGAGGATTGGAAGAGGTCGCCGCGTCGCTTGGCGCTCTGCTGGTTAGATAAAGCCCATGATAACTCCAGGGAAGGTCTCAAGCTTTATCAAACTAACATATAATACACAAAAACACTTTTCCATGCAAATACAATACTTACATTCACTTCCATGAGACCTTCCCGAGAATTTGCCATCAACAGTGTTAATTGTAAGAAAGTTATCATTACACCAATGGAATACTACAGTACATACCATCAAGTTTTCTAGTGTTAATACCCAATCATGTCACTTTCCTTCCTTCATTGTTAAACTCTGATATTGTAATTTAAACTTTAATAAAACAACAGTTAAACATCAATTAAGAGATGCTACTTTTATGCTAGCTACTTCCCACCAAAATAAAAAGTCTGAGTTAAATAAATGAAAAATTTGGCTAACAGAAAAGTATGGCAAATTTTTAGCCTGTTTCTAAGGACTGTAAATGCAAAAACATCTAACATTTAAATCTTGCAGCAAAATTATTTTGTGAATGAAACATTGAACTAATTAGGATCTAGTTAAAAACTGGGCTTAAAAGCAATTCAGCAATTCCTTGCAAATCTCCACCCATCCTTCCCCTTCAGCACTTTTGTTACCTGTGTAAATAGAGCCCATCTGAAAGACTGTTGGGCTTACCAAACATTCTTTACTTAAATGCCAACTATATACACATTAGTGTTAGTGATTAGTTCTTCACTATGGCATTATCACTATAAAGCACAGAACATACAACTGACAAACTAATGAATAGTCAGAAATAAAGTAAAAAAAAAACTAAAGCAAATGTCTATAATTCAACAACTCTCTCGAGTTGCAGTGTGCATAATCAGCTTTGTAATAAACAAATGTGTATAGTGTATGTGCATCTTATAGTAGAGACCAATTACCAGGGTATTTGCTGGCAAAAAGTAATATACAGTATCAGTTACTGTTACCTAAAGTAACTTTCATACGCTTTTTCAACAACAAAAAAATGAGAGAACAAATGAAAATGCTGGCCCACAGATGGCTCCAAAAATCATCCTGTTTCCTACTTGTATGTTTCATAACAATAAAAATGCTTTCAAATGAGCTGATGTAGGTAACAGCTCTTAGCTTGTCAATAAAGTTAGGAACCCTTAACTTGTAAATAGCTTGTCAATAAAGTTAGGGATCCTTAACCTAACCTTGTCAAACCCTGTGTAAAAAAAAAATGAGAATGAGAGGGAGAGAGAGAAATGAGAGAAAGAGAGAGAGAGAGAGAACAAGAGAGAGAGAACAAGAGAGAGAACAAGAGAGAACAAGAGAGAGAACAAGAGAGAGAGAGAGAGAGAGAGAGAATGAGAGAGAAAAGAGAGAAAACAGAGAGAGAAAACAAGAGAGAGAGAGAAAACGAGAGAGAGAGAGAGAGAGAGAGAGAGAGAAATAGGGGTAGAATGCAAGCTCTTCTTGAAATCTGCACATGTGGAATAACAAAGTGTGTACACTGACAATGAAGCACTTCTATTATATAACAGAAGATCAATGGCCAAAAGATACTACAGTAACTTCTGATGAAAGCCAGTTAGGCATCTATTTACAAATTACTGAAAGCCCCTGGCAAAATTGACACTTCAAAAACATAGAAATTTTCAAACCAGCATTGAAAGAGCAATAGAGAATGACACTAGAGGCTAATGTTGGAGTACAAAGAAAATCACTTATGAAGAAAAAAGCAAATCTGCATCAATTAGAAAGGTAGAGAGAACAGCTCAACATATTTATTGTTAAGTGCAGAGACATGAAACTAACTAATGGAGAACATAAAGCTGGATAGTTTCAAGCTGTAAAATAGGATGAGGAAATGGCCCAAGTAAATGCTGTTGACATGAACAGATACGTACTGAGATATGGTCCGAGGATTTCAGGAAGCACAGAACACAAGGTAGAATGTAATTCAACTTTTAAACACTTTATATGCAAAATACCACACATGGATGAAGCAATAGTGTATATGTGGGTGTGGGTGTGTCTGTGGGCAAAAATAAAGGTGGGAAAACTTGATGCGAAAACACAAATTCTAGTGTTCGTTGGTTTTACAGGAAGATTTCCTTCTTAGCAGATGGAAAATTCTAAACGACATACCATTTTGTCTGGCAGTGAAGCAACTGAAGATGAAGATCTTTTAAAAAGCATGATGATGCAAATAAATATATGAGAAAACAAAGCGTACATAATAATATACCAGTTATTGAATACTACTACTTTCTAGAGATTTTACCAATCAATTAAGTGCAAACTTTTAGGGAAATTCTTGTAAGAAGAGCTGCCTGGGGACTACCAGATATGTGAGGCTTCACACCTTGTACTACACAATTATTATTATCATTGGAAAGAGCTCAACAAGGAATGATCATACAGTGCCTGAGGAATGGAAGGCAATCAGGTTTAATCTAAGAGAAGAGCAGCTCCAATTTCCTGGATCAACAGGTAGAGAAGTTACAACTTCACTTATCAGAAACCCACTGCTAATTTTACCAATAAAAATGGGAAATCCATAATAAAAAAAGATCCTTGCAAAAAATGTTTAAACTTTGCCATAAACCTTATTATAAATTCATAAATTTTTTGTTTTTACTAAAGCAGCCTCACAGGCACCATTAAAAATAACAATTAACAATCATATACTGCATATTAGTTAAAACATTCTGAACTGGCTATAATGGACACTAAAAACTTAAGCCGGTGGGAGAATTGGACCTGCCTCGCATGGGCCAGTAGGCCTGCTGCAGTGTTCCTTCTTTCTTATGTTCTTATGTAACTATTGTTTACCTGCTGGTTTTTTTCCACTCACTGACCCCAAAGACAAATAATGGACATGAAATAGATACAAGAGTAAGAAGGGCAGATACAAAACCTGTATGAACACAGTGTCAAAGAAGTTAATAACAGTGGCCAAAGAGAGACATACAGAATTCCAAGTTACTTTCTTGCAACTATATACACAAGCCACGATGAACCCTTTCATGCACACTAACTTCAAACTTTCCAATTCCTTATAATAAAGTGGACATAAAATATATATCTGTAGTAGTATTATATGAATTTAGTGCAAGCCAAAAATTACCATTTCAATGCAGCATGCAGACACAGAAACACTATGCAGTAGCATCACAGCATAAACATCTTCAAACATTTAAGCAAGCTTTTGGCTTCAACCTACTTGTGCTGAGCGTGCAGGTAATGGTGGTGGGGAAGAGTCTGCCTGCTCCTCCAGTGGCTCAGTCCAGCGATCACTGGAGTGACTTGAGCTAGTACTGGAGAGTGTTCCCATGTAGTCAGGAGTACGCTCATATTCAGCAGTGTGCTCGTATTCACCATTATTGTTGTTGTTGTTATTCTGTTGGAAAATAAACTTTAAAATATTTAAAACAAAATAGTACCTAATAGAAAGAATAAAAAGGTACAATACCATAATTGGAACAATACACAAATAACCTGAACATAGGAGATGGAAACAAAAAACTAGTCACACTGTTACTACTTAATGGTCTAAGTTAAACCTAAATGTCGTAAGTTTGTTTTCTGTGTGGGTTATTTGTGAATACAGTATCTAGAAATTATAGCTATGAAGCAAGGTAAATTAAAAAATAATACAAGGTAGCATCTATCTTTTACTGGTATAATTATAACCACATGAATGTACTGATTTACATAGTATAGTACATATTTAGAAATACAGTGAACCCCCGGTTTTCGTAATTAATTCGTTCCAGAATGCTGTTCAAGTGCCGTTACCAAACAAATTTTTTCCCATAAGGAATAATGTAAATTAGATTAATCCTTTTAGACCCCCAAAAATACACTTACAAAAATACACTTACATAACTGTTCGAGTTTGGAGCATTACGAACACCGGGGGTCCACTGTAGTTTACATAATATACAGCACAAGTTATGCAAGTCACTATCCAACAGCCTGTTGATTAGTGACTTGCATAACTGAATGAATTTGTTTATGTGCTTTGCTTGATGTGGGGCTCCTTCCTGGTGCTGCAAATGTAAGATCTGATAACTAGTAGTAGTTACAAAGGCAGAGTTATGTTTGTAGTGTCTTGTCTTCAGTTTTAACCCGTTAACTGTCCAAACGTATACGTATATACGTTTACACGCGTAGCGCTCCGACCTTGATTTTCCCCATTTGAAAGCATGTAAAAAAACGTATACATGTATATACGTTCAGAGCGCTAGCGGTAAAAACGTATATGTATATACGTTTGGACAGTTAATGGGTTAAGACTCACTTGCCATGAGTTCAAACCCCACATGTTCTGTGGTTTATATAATCCCTTCTTTATTACCGTACTTTTTTTTTCTGCCTCCATTCTGTTACCTGATATTCTTGCCGTTCCACTTGGTAGTCGCTGTGATGTGATCTAGACGGCTCGTGGTAGTCGTGTGAAGTGCGCTGGTCAACTGTGAAGGACCGTGAAGAATTTCCAGTGCCATACCCAGAGCTGTTACTGGAACGTGGAGGTGACAAGCTCCGGTCATACCTGAACACGAATCAATGAGACGATATTCCAAATTCTATGTAAATCACTAAATCCCTTGTTTACAGCTGAGTAAGCACTACAATGCTTCAAAACTAAAACTTACCACAGTTTTAAATCAATATTATTAACTTATTTCCTACATTTTACCCCATTATAAAATTTTCCATAAATTTTAAACTTATTAGCCAGACCAGAGAAAAAGCCTAAATTTTCATGCCTTCATGGGAGACAGCTGTCAAATTTAAAACCTCTAATCCTGCCTAATATACCTAAGCTTACCCTAAATTTTGATATTTAACATTATTTAATGTTTTAAATTTGTGATATTCAGACGACCAAGTTATAAAAAATATTAACAAAATCTGTGTTTACTTGGCAAAATATGGATTGTTGCCAGGAGGATATTACCAATTATCATTTTTATGCTTGAAATCAGTGTTCCATACCTTATTCCTCAGAAGAAATGGATAATTCTAAGAAATCAATATACTCGAGTGCACAACATCACTATTATAAAATATAACCAACCTGTGATTATGGCGAGATTTTTGGTGTTTACGAGAGAGCTGCTCAGGAGTGGTGAGATTCTCGTAATCTCCCTCACTGCCTCCCAACAGGAAGCCACAAGTAGGCACATTACATCCTCTGTTAGGATGAAAACAACTCATAATACTAATACGTACAATACAGTGGTACCCTGAGTTTCGTACTGCTCCCAACTTGAACAATTATGTAAGTGTATTATTGTCAGTGCTTTTGTAAGTGTATTTTTGGGGGTCTGAAACGGACTAATCTAATTTACATTATTCCTTATAGGAACAAATTTGTTCAGTAATGGCACTTGAACAGCCTTCTGGAACGAATTATTGACGAAATCCGGGTTACCACTGTATATGTGAATTTATAACAGTACATCATTTTTCTTTTACTTGAAATTTTCATATTACAAAAAAATAATACATTACAATATGTACATTCCAAAATTGTCTCTAAAATTCAGAATTTTGCAAATTAGATCACAAACACAGAATTTTAATTTGAAAAATCTCCAGTTTATCTACAACAGAATGATACTTTCTCAGCTATTATAACAGTGATACAAAGTGAGGTCACAAAACTGACTTAGGTGTGGTAAGGTCATGGGTTAAGAGTGCTGTGTGTCAACCAAGAACATGGTGGTTCTGAAATGGCCTTATATTCTTCCCCTGTTTTAAAACTGGTTCTTTAGAACATGGGTAAAACATTACTAAATGATAAATAGTGAAAAATTATGAAACAGGTCTATGGCTGCATCAAGCTCATATTTTTTTAAACATGGTGTTAATGGCTTAATTGTAAATTCCCACTATTTTTTTGTTGTTGTTTAAACTGGCAAATATTGCTAAATTTCCTTAATGTATCAGTGGTAATGAGGTATTTTTTATAAATATAAAGCTTAATTCTGACTAGTGGTATTGATAGCTTGTATTTTTTTTTGTATGGATTGAATATTTTCTAAATACAGTGGACCCACAAGTTACGATCACCTCGGAAATCGTACAATTATGTAAGTGTAATATTTTAAGTGCTTTTGTAAGTGTATTTTTTGGGGGTCTGAAATGGACTAACCTACTTGACATTATTTCTTAAGTTAGAAAATTCGTTCGGTAATGGCACTTGAGCAGCCTTCTGGAATGAATTATGATCGTAACTCCGGGGTCCACTGTAGTAGATATGTGTAGCCCACGTACATACATTTCTATATATAACTAGCACATGTACTGCCACATCCCCAATATGAAAGGGGTTCAAAATTCACAAATGACTAAAACATGAATAAGAACAAATTAAAATGCTGTATATTTCTATAAAGATATGAATGTTATTACTCTCAATAATTTCATAATTTATCTTATATATTCAGAGTAAATAGTTTGTCTTGGTGGGTCTGCTTGGTGCAACTTGACACTATGTGACTCACTAGCATACAAGGTTGTAATATGTTATGTAGTGATAGAATAAAAAAATGATTTAGGTGAGGATGCTTGGTCATGTTAAATCTCATCCTTATAAAATGAGCCCTCACACACAAGTGACATGAAGCTCAGAACTGAAATCTAGAGGATAAGTGGGATTAACTAGGATCTGGAGGGATTGTAGGCCTGGGTACTTACCACTTTTGAACATCCAGCCTAAAACAATCAGAGCAAGAGTCACTAGGTTCCAGCTGAGCTCTGCAAAATGCTGATGACCCAATACACTTTATACCTGATTACCTTATAGCACACTCCAATCTATCCCAATCACTATTCTTGCCCATTACTGAAGTTTACAATAGCAAGAAACTAAGAAATGAAATCTAGAATACTGACATGATTCACGTGCTAATCTGGAGCTACAAAGATTTGCTAAAGAAAAAGCAACACATGATCCTGGCTTAGCCAGTTTGTGACAACCTTGTTATGCAGTCGAGAAAAAATATTAAAAGATGAAGAGGAGGAAAAACAAACCTGCGTGGCGTTCCATCGGGATGTGGTGGGACAATGGTGACAGTGACAGTCATGGATGTTTTGAGCAAGTCCACCATCTGCTCTTGTGATAAAGTTGCTAAAGTCACTGTGCAAATCTGTTAAAAACACTCTTTCTGTGACTTATTAATTACAGTGTCAAGTACGTATATATATATATATATATACAGTGGTACCTCGAGTTACGATATTTTTTCGTTCGAGAATGCTGTTCAAGTGCCATTACCAAACGAATTTATCCCCATAAGGAATAATGTAAAATAGACTAGTCCTTTTACACCCCCAAAAATATACTTACAAAAGCATTTAAAAAAATAAACTTACATAAAAGGGCGATTTTGGGGACCATCGTAACTCGAGGTACCACTGTATATAACAAAGACTTAGCATATAAAAGGATTCTCCGTAAAAATACACGAGCATGAATACACTATAAATAAATATGGTAATGAACCCTTTTCCTGTCTCCCACGTTGATCTATGTCATTGATGCCAGTGTCACTAACATACATCTATGTTTTAAGCAGAACTCCTTCGCATATGCTGCGAGCAGTAAATTTGGCCTAGACATGAGAGAATGGGTTTGTTTGGTGAATGCACACAGTATAAAAACATAAATCCTGCCCCACAAAATGCATGATGGAAAAAGCAACTCTGATGGTTGCTTTTTATGATTTTAATGCTATTTCTTGGTATCAGTTAATAGAACTGAAGCCATACTAGTGAAATACAAATGATTTTGGTCAGTTTCAGACCAGAAGTAGCTTGAAGTAGGGCTCAAAGTAGCGACAATATTAAATTTTTGGCAGTTTTCCAGTGGAAGAATAGGTGGCCTCCCTCCCCTCCCAGTCTATTTTATGGATTTTTGCTAGGTCTCTTTTAATTATTGGGATGGCCTAAACCACTGGTTATATTTTATTATGCAAGAAACAAAGTAAAACTTTGATTCACCAAAAATCCAAACTTAGAAGAGGAACATCAGGATGACATTTTGGTCCATCTTGGACCATTAACAAATCATAACTGAGAGAGTAAGAAGGGAAGCCCAGAAGACAGAATGAAGTGAGGGAAGTGGTGGCAGTAGCAGAAGTGGCGTAAAGAACGACGACGGCAATGGCAGCAGTGGTATAGTAATAATGAGGTGGTAGTAGTAGTGATAATGGTAAAAACAAGCAGAAGTAATATAGTAGTAGTAGTAGTGTGGTAGTCAAATGGTCTCTAAAATTGAGAACCATCTCTTATTGGAGTAAACCCAGTGGTAATGAAACAAATCTAATCTTGTCTAACTCCTCAACTTAACGCAGGTCTAATTTTCATTTAGCACATCAACGGTTTCTCACAATAATTTCCTTTTAACTCATCAAGTGTTTCTCACAAAGGCAGTGTGGCCCAGAAAAAGAGAAGACATTGATCAAACGTACCTTGCTCACTTACTGAATAACCTAACCCACTTTCAATGTGAAGTCATTGGCCCTTCCCATCCCAAAATAATAAATTCCCATAGCTAGATGGTTTCTTAAGACCCCTTTGTAGGTTCTGTCATCTTCATATTAAATTAACATGTATAATATGAACAACTACTCACCTTTACTCATTGTAATCTACCAAGTTCATGTATGCCTCCTCATTGCTGAAATCTCAAAGTCTCAACACATCATTTAAATTGTTCTCTCAATCCTTTCTAGGACATCCTTTTAATCCTTCCATCCATCTTAGATTTATACACACTTGATTAACCTATCTCGCTTCATTTTAAGTTTCTACATTGCCACACCTTAACTCAGACAAGGCATTTCTCTTTTCTCTAACCTACTCACTATAAATCTGAATATAAAGCTTTGTATTGTCCACAATGTAATAAACACTTTCTCACCTCCACGAGTCTTGCTCCTTGACGCAGGCCAGACTGTGATGCCAGACCATAAGGCTCAACCTCAGTAATGACTCCATCTTGCTGCACGTTAAATCCAAGTAATCCTGCCTGGTTTCGTCGCAGTTCCAATTCCTTGGGAAAAATATTCAATTAAAAATATGATTTGATAAGTTTACTACTAACCTGAGACCAGTTTTGAAGGTTCATCCACTCTTGCAGCTTGGCCTATGGCCAGGCTTCATGACTTGAAAAAAGTCACCATTAACATTTAACAAAAATTAAAGAGTAAAGAATAAAAAGGCACAATACTGTGACTGGAACAATACATAGATAACCAACTCGTAGGAGAGTGAAACTTATGACGACATTTCGGTCAGACTTGGACCATTAACTAATCGGACTGAAACATCATCATGAGTTTCATTCTCTTTTGTGTGGGTTATTTGTTTATTAAAGAGTAAACATACATTTATAAAAAAAAAATAAGAGGAAAAACTGGAAGGAACAAAATGAAAAAAAAAAAAAAAGAGCAAGGAAATGAGTAAACAGATAAATGAAAAGAATATGCAGAGGTCATAACAATTTGCTATAATAAATCAACTGTGTATTATTATTGTTTATATCATCATTTTTTAAACACACCGGCTGTCTCCCACTGATGTAAAGTGACCCAAGAAAGAGGAAACATTTTCACTGTCACTCATTCAATTACTATCTTGCCAGAAGAATGCTGACATCACAGTTCAAATGGCCCTCTGAACTGCAACATCCCCACTCCTCCTTCAGCGTGTAGGCACTATACTTCCCACCTCCAGGACTCAAGTCTGGTTAACCAAATTTCCCCTAAAGCCCTTCAAAAATGTCACTTTGCTAACACACTAACAGCACATCAAATCATAAAAAAACCACTTGCCTCCATTCACTAACGCAATCACACAAACCAGTTGGATATCCAGGCCCCTAGCACTCAAAACTCCCTACCCCACCTTCCTGGGATGACCTCCACCCCAGATTTGTCCAACCATCTAGCCATTATATTTTGCTCCATTCTCTTTAAATCTCAAAACCACAAAACTACCCTTTTTGAAAAAGGGTCCAGTCACTGGACCCAATATGTACCTCTGTAATTTTTTGACTACCACCTGCAGCATGGCTATGGGGTGCATAATAAAGATATTAAACTTGCCACGGTATGAGCGGGGATTAAACTCGAGGTTAGCGAGTCGTGAAACTATAGACCGACCGCGAGTTCAATCCCCGCCCGTACCATGGTTTGTTTGCAATCGTGTTAACAACGGTTTCTTGAGTCATATTAAACTTGAAGAAACGCACAGAGGGTTAAGATTTTTTTTTAGCTTTATAAGGTGTCATTAAAATAGTATATTACAAATGATAGAGCAGGTGAGTCTTACCAAAGTCTCTGCCCCCTGTGTGACCGCTGAGAGTCTGGTCACCATCTCAGACAGTATCTCTTCACCGTCTGCTTCTGGAGTTCCTGCTCGCAGGTTCACAAGTAGGCATTCACCTTGGTGGTAAAATATACACAGCCTGATGGAAAAGGTAAACAGATTATAAAGAAACATCACAACAAATAATACTATATTAACAGAATACACTTCTGTGTCATGAAGAGTTATTAACAGGAAGAGGCAAACAAGCTTTAAGATACTGGAAAATCAACCACTTTTCTCAAGTATTATACTCTAATACCTTGTGTATTATCATATTATCATGGCATTACAGGTCCACAGCAAAAAAGTGGGTTTTCATGAAGAAAAAAAAACAAGCTTAAATAAGCTTACCCTTGATGTGGTTTTATGGTCCAACCAATGACACTCTTGCACGGAGCAGCAAAAATGACTGCAGCTGACGACTCCTCAACCACCACTAAGGAGTCTACCGAGATACCCAATACACACTCCACCTGAGATCAAAAGAAGGCACAAACTGTGAAGACATAGGGGCTTGGTCATCCAACAGGCTTGTGTGAACATGTTAGATAGGAGTGGAGGCAAGTGATTTTTATGATTTGATGTGCTGTTGGAGAAACTAACTGTAATATGAGTGCACTTCTGACAAGACAGTGATTGAATGAGTGAGTGTGAAAGCATTTTCTTTTTTTGTCAGGTCACCCTTCCTTGGTAAGAGATGGCTGGAGTTTTAAAAGAAAAATTAATAATAATAGTAAAGGAGGTTTTGTGGGCGAGAGGCTTGGACTTCCAGCAAGCATGTTAGATAGGAGTGAATGGAGATGAATGGTTTTTGGGACCTGACTTGGAGTGTGAGCAGGGTAATATTTTGTGAAGGGGTTCAGGGAAACCGGTTATTGATTTAACCAGACTTGAGTCCAGGAAATGGGAAGTACAATGCCTGCACTTTAAAGGAGAGGTCTGGGATAATGACAGTTGGGAGGGACTTATTCTCAGCTGTCGTATCTGAGCGCCTCTGCAAAAACAGTGATTATGTATGAGTGAGGTGAAAGTGTTGAATGATGATGAAAGTATTTTCTTTCTTTTTGGGTCACCCTGCCTCGGTGGGAGACGGCCGACTTGTTGAAAAAAAAAATAATAATAGTCCTTCATATCCTATCCAACTCTTCGATGAACATCCCCTACACTCTCCATCCATCCCAGAGCTAAACACATACTTTCTTTACTGATCTTACTTCATTCTTTCTACATGACCAAACCATCTTGACAACTCTTCTAATAATCCCTAAATTACAGTGGACCCTCGGAAATCGAACAATCCCAACTCGCCCTATTATGTAAGTTTATTATTGTAAGTGCTTTTATAGGTGTATTTTTGGGGTCTGAAATGGACTAATCTAATTTACATCATTCCTTATGGGAATATATTTGTTTGGTAACAGCACTTGAACAGCATTCTGGAATGAAGAATGTTCGATTTCCGGGGGTCCACTGTACTCTGTATCTTACATGCTGCAAAACTGTCTTCTAGTTTTTTATGCCTTATTCTGTGTGTAACATTTACACCACTAAATTGTCTCAGACAACACATGTCCACAGCCTCCATCCATGTCCTAAAAACTAAAAAAGCAGATTCATTGTCCATTAAGTCCATACCCCTTCCCTCATTTTTAAGATAACACAAATATGATACAGAAGGAAAAAAAAGGTATACCAATCAATGAGACATTTTAAGCCTTGCCCATAGCACAAATATGATAAAGATTAAAAAAAAAGAAATGATAGACCTACAAATGAGACATCTCAAACTTTGCCCTGATACAGAGAGTAGGATCAAACTAAATGAGCCACATCTTACGTTGTGTTGCAGTGCTGCATCGTTGACAGTCAGAGGCCACGACAGAGCACCACGCACCGTTGCATCGGGAATGTATTTCACTCCTTTCTTTTCTTTCTTGCCACCTCGAGAAAAGCCCATTAATGCTGAAAATATTAAATCTGTTAGTGAAACCATATTTAGATAAAGAATATCAATTACTCTACATCTCTCATAAAAAAAATTTAATAAGGCAATATTTTTTTTAACACACCGGCCATATACCACAGAGGCAGGGTGACCTAAAAAGAAAAAAAAGTTTTTCTTGTAAAAAGAAAAACAAGTTTTTCTTTTTACATTTAATAATTTATACAGAAGGGGTTACTAGCCCCTTGCTCCTGGCATTTTAGTCGCCTTTTAAGACACATGGCTTACGGAGAAAGAATTCTTTTCCACTTCTCACTTATTAAGTGCAGATAGTGAAGATGTTGATATCAATTTGAGCTGAGAGGGCTTGAACTACTGTACAAATAAAGAATGTGAGGTAGGAAGTACAGTGCGTGCACTCTAAAGGAGGGGTTTGGGATATTTGCTGTTTGGAGGGACAATTGAACTGTTGTATTTGAGCACCTCAGGCACGACAGTCATAGTGTGAATGATGGTGAAAGTGTTTCTTTTTTCAGGTCACCCTGCCTCAGTGGGAGACAGCCAGTGTGTTAAAAGGGAAAAATGAAGTAATAAATATGTGGAAGCTAACTAGACAGCAGAAGAGCTGTCTTTTTTCAGGTCACCCTGCCTCAGTGGGAGACAGCCAGTGTGTTAAAAGAGAAAAATGAAGTAATAAATATGTGGAAGCTAACTAGACAGCAGATGAGCAAGGCAATAACACGGTAGAAGTGGACTCTACCTAGGGGTTCCAGCCAAAACCTGCCAAAAATTAATTCACTTTAGTTAAGATGGGCAGGGCCAAGAGCTAGGGCATCCTCCCATTTTGCCATCCTGCAACCTCAAACAGGTTACTTACAAATACATCATCAAGATTTTTGATAAAAATCAAGTGAGAAGAAAACGAGCAATGAAATGTGACTTATTGCCTTCTACTTACAAAATTTAGTGGAGGTGTCCAGGGTAGTGGAAGACGAATGATTGAGAGCCAAGTCCTTCAGATACTCATGTCTTGTACGGGTTGCCATTGCTACAAATTTCTCTGATCGTAATGCTGCTATTTCTCCGTTGATAGCTGTAACAGCAAGAGAAGATAAATGACAGCTTCTCTATCACTTCAAAATTTTAAGAGATGGCTTATAAACAAAATTACAGTACTTATTTATATACAGTACTACTGTACACTTACTTCAAGGTTCTTTATTTACAATATCATTTCATACAGATTTTGCTATATGAAATGAACATATTTCTTAACACATTCCTCTCTTGCAATCTCACATTTCTTAATAATCCATTCAAATTCCTTCATATTAATTAGTATTTTATTGTAAAGTACTTACTTAAAGCTCCTTACTCCCGGCATTTTAATTGCCTCTTATGACACGTATGGCTTATAGAGGAAGAATTCTGTTAATTCTCAATGTCTAATTAGTAAATTATAACCCATCATGGGAAAGTCTTGATGGGTAAGGACTCTCAATCCAAGAAATTGGGGCTAACCTCACCTCCATCAGATCAAACCTAATTAACTCCAATTCCCCAGATGCTGTGACCCTTATGGTTTTAGCTCTTTCCCATGAATACAATATTAATTTAATTGCAATGAACATAATGTACCCGTCCTCATTCACAAATACAACAGTAACCAATTTTCAAGGTTGGAAAGAATATAGGAAAATTAGCAAGTACTGAATATTGAAATGCTCAAGAGGAAAATTGTGGATAAGGAACTCTGAAGGTGGAGAAAGGAAAGAGAGAAAGAGGGAAAGATAGGAGAGAGAAGAGAAAGAGATAAGAGGTAGTGATATGAGGGAAGAGATTTTGAGAGTACTTGTATATTCTAATGCAATAATTCTTAAAGTAGCCATGGTCAGCTATTCGTGTTTTTTTAAACACGTCGGTCATCTCCCATGCTGATGGAATATGAGCAGGATAACTTTTATGATGGGATTCAGGGAACAACGGTTAAACAGAATTGAGTCCTGGAGATGGGAAGGGCAGTGTCTGCACTCAGAAGGGGTGGGAGGGGGGAGGGTGGGGGGATGTTGCAGTTAGAGGGGTAATCTGGCTGTGATGTCAACACATTTCCAGAAAGATGGCAATTGAGTGAATATTGATGAATATTTTCTTAGGTGTTTAAATGTAGAAAGTTGAAAGTGAAATAGATAAGAGTAAGGTGATGAGGGTATCAAACAATTTAGATCAAGAAAAATTGGATATTACACTGGAGGGAGTATGGAAGAAGTGAATGTTTTCAGATATGTAGTTGGGAGTTGACTTATCAGCGGATGGGTTTATGAAGGATGAGGTTAACCATAGAACTGATGAAGAAAAAAAAAATGAGTGGTGCGTTGAAGTATTTGTGGAGACAAAGAACGTTATCCATGAAGGCAAAGAAGGGAATGTAAGAGTATAGTGCTACCAACACTCTTATATGGGTGTGAAGCATGGGATGTAAATGCTGCAGTGAGGAGGCGGCTGGAGGCAGTGGAGATGTCGTATCTAAGGGCAATGTGTGGTGTAAATATTATGCAGAGAATTTGTAGTGTGGAAATTAGGTGGAGGTGTGGAGTTACTAAAAGTATTAGTCATAGGGCTGAAGAGGGGCTGTTGAGGTGGTTTGGTCATTTAGAGAGAATAGAACAAAGTAGAATGACTTGGAGAGCGTATAAATCTGTTGGGGAAGGAAGGCGGAGTAGGGGGTCGTCCCCGAAAAGGTTGGAGGGAGGGGGTAAAGGAGGTTTTGTGGGCGAGGGGCTTGGACTTCCAGTAAGCATGCGTGTGCGTGTTAGATAGGAGTGAATGGAGACGAATGGTTTTTGGGACCTGACAAGCTGTTGGAGTGTGAGCAGGGTAATATTTTGTGAAGGGATTCAGGGAAACCGGTTAACCGGACTTGAGTCCTGGAAATGGGAAGTGCAATGCCTGCCCTTTAAAGGAGGGGTTTAGGAAATTGGCAGTTTGGAGGGACATCTAACCTGTTGTATCTGAGCACCTCTGCAAAGACAGTGTTTATGTATGAATGATGGTAAAAGTGTTGAATGATGATGAAAGTTTTTTCTTTCTTTTTGGGTCACCCTGCCTTGGTGGGAAACGGCCAACATGTTAAAAAAAAATCTTTGGGTCACCCTACCCTGACAGATGGCCTGCACTTTAAAGGAGGGGTTTAGGATATTTGTTGTTTGGAAGGATATTTAAACTGTCACATCTGTGCACCTCAGCAACACAGTGATAGTGTGAATGATGGTGAGTGTTTCTTTTTTGAGTCACCTTGCCTTGGTAGGAGACGACCAGTGTGTTCAAAAAAAAAAAAAATAATAAAGAAGTTAAGTAACGTCAGAACTTAACCTTTGGCTAGGAGAAATTCAGTAAAAGCTTTAGACTTGGGAAAGGTTGCTCCTTCAGCCATCATGGGACCAAATAGAGGTACATCTCGGAATCTGCTTACAGTTACCCTGAAAATAAATTTTTATCATTTAATAAATGCAGATCAGATCAATATTTACATTTAATTTTAACTGTGTGGGTGATTGTAGGTCACATATTTAGGCAATGAAAAGAAAGATATAACTTATGTATCAGATTCAATCTTTGACACTAGCTACAAGCCACAAATGGTTAACTTTTCAAACTAAATGCCAAGTCTTGTTTAGGCTTGGTGAATCTGCAGACCAAGAAAATATGAAGAGAGCATTCACTGCTTGCATTTACAGTGCTCATGTTGGACAAGCTGGCATTATGAATAGCCTGAGTGATCAAGCAATCTGCCAGACCTAGTTTGGAGACCTGGCTATGTGGGTATTAACCCCCAAAACCATCAGTTTGCCAGCAATATCATTTATTTCCTTACACTCCTATCAACTCAATAATACCACCATTAATTATCATTTATCTTATTGTCTTATGCATTAAGCCCCTCTAATAACACACCATTCACTCCGCCCTCTCAACTTACAATTCTTATGCAAATTTCATGATAAAATTAAGATATCAATTCCTAGAACATACCTGTACTGGGTATTTTCTGTGCAAGGATTGACAGCTTGTACTACAATGAAAACATGCTGGAAGTGACTGCGAATGTGCTTTGGGCTGAATGGAGGTGCTCCTGGCTCTTGGAAAATGATGGTCACAATGTCATTGCCAATGTGTCGCTTCCTCAGAAGCTGCTTTCGATTATTTGAAGTAAAAGGAAGCAAAGTAGATACGTGAAACATTATTTCTGCATCGCGATACTGGTTGTACACACTATATAAGCCAGTTGAGTCAGCTGAAAGGAAAAAAAATAAAATACTAAACTAAAAATACAAAAATTTAAAGATATTCAAAACAGAAATATGTACTGTACTGGATACAAAATACTACATCAACCTCATCTACAGTACAGGCAAGAGGTTATGTTTACAATTATCTGTATATAAGAAATGTAAATGAAAGTTTTTTTTTATTTTTTTTTTTGGGGGGGGGGGGGGTCACATGCCTCGGTAGGAGATGGCCGACGTGTTGGGGAAAAGAAAAAAAGAAAAATGTAAGCAAGGTAATATTTTGTGAAGGGATTCGGGGAAACTGGTTAGCTGGACTCGAGTCCTGAAAGTGGGAAGTACAATGCCTGCACTCTAAAGGAGGGGGTTGAGATACTTGCTGTTTGGAGGGACATCTGAAATGTCATATGTGTGCCTCTGGCAAGACTGATAGTATAAATAATGGTATAATGGTGAAAGTTTTCTTTTTCAGGTCACCATGTCTCGGTGGGAGATGGCTGTGTTAAAAAAACAGTCTTCATTACACCTGTGTACATATATTTACCTGAGATAAGAAACCATAATTTAGAGAGAGAAATACAAAGTGAGAATACGTACCTGGGAAGTGAGTGGACTATTCAGCTAAGAGTAACAGTGGCAAGATACTGGACAGGAAGGCAGAGATATTGAGAGATGGAGAATATTTTGAGATGTTGTTAAGGTTAAATGATAAAAAGAAAGTGGAGATTTATACAAGCAGGGAGGAATAAGATTTGTTCGAAAGGAAGAGCCAGAAGTGAGTATGGAGAAAGTTGGTTGAAAAGGTTAAAGCAGTTGAGTGGATAGGATTAAAACCAAGACAGTGAATTCAATACTGAATACAGTTTTGGAATGGTTGATACATTTGCAAAATGTATAATAAAAAGAAGGGAAAATATAATACCAAAGGATTGGCAGATACTGTAGCATAAAAAAATTATTTGGAAAAGTGGACAAAAGTGTGTAAGGATCACAAAATTGAGTATCCTGGCACTCATCCTCCTACACTTTTTTTTTTTTTTTTTCAACAAGTCGACACTCTTATATACAAGTAATTATAAATTTATATACTGGTATGAATGATAAATTAATTAATGAATAGGTAACAGCAAATACTATTGATAATAAAGCACATTCACAAACATAGCATACGCAGTATAAAAGAATATCACAGCTCACTTAAAACTTAGTGTGCCAAAAATACAACTCACTCTTCTTATCAAGTCCTCCTCGATATTTATCAAAATCCTTCAATCTAACACGCTGGCCCAGCACTTCCAAAAACTCAGAGAAGGCAGGACCAGCAGTCTCATTATTATACATTTCCTCTTCAGTGGTCTGGCCAGCTCGGCAGTACAGCACTCCAACCTTAGTGAAGAATATTTTAACATATACATTATCAATAATCGTTTTTAATGCATCTTTCACAAAATTCAATTTTACAATTTAACACTTCTGTAATATTTTGATTTTGTCTTTATGATGGTGGATTAAAATAAAGTGTGGTGTTGAGACAACACATACTGTACTGTATATGCAATATATTTATACTTTAAAATTCCCACCTCATACTACGTAATAACCTGAGAATATCTCGGATATGTAACAATTATTATACCCCACATAGAAGAATAAAACTTATGTGCGACTATTTAATGGTCCAGGATGGAGCAAAACATCGTCATAAGTTTCATTCTCCTATGTCCGGGTTATTTGTGTATCGTTTAAGTCACGGTATTGTGCCTTTTTATTAATTATTATAATGAATAATATAATTTCAACTACATATAAAGAACAATACCTTAAATTTGTTATGAACCCCAAGGTCATCTAATCGGATCAAGGCTTCCTCTGTCTGTGTGCCTGGTTGCCCAAGTCGCAAACACCCAACTGAGAGTTGAGGACATGTATATTCTAAGGCTTCCCGCACTCCAGGACTTCGACCCTTCTCTCCACTAGGGCGGCCAAGGCTCTCCTCAAGAACAGTTCCTTGGCAACTAAATAACTGTGAGAAAGAAAACAGAATACTGAAATAAAAAATAAAGTGAAAGGAAACCCTAAAAATAACATCGTAGCAGATGTATCAAGTTCCTGAGTGCCATTCAATGTGTATCATGCCAGAATATCAACAAGGTTAAGACTACTAGCTCTTCCTAGTAAATGTACAAGTTGGACGACTATTATACATTAACTTAATTACTCACAAATTTTCACACACATACATTTTAAGGTACTTATATGGTCAGTCCCTGACAAGATGTAAAGAAAAAATTTACAAACTATACTGAAAATAAAACTGCAATAAGGCCCTTTTTATGTATATGCCACAGCAAATATTTCATACAAGTTGAAAGATGGCATAATCCCAACTGTTATATAATTATAGTATGTCACAAAACCACTCCACAACAAACTCCCTTTTTTTTTTTCAACGTATAGTACAGTCATCCCTCGGTTTTCGGTTTTAATCCGTTCCAGATGGATCGGCTAAAACCAAAATCGGCGAAAACCAAAACTATTTTCCCCATAAGAAATAATGGAAATTCAATTAATCCGTTTCAGAAACCCAGAAGTTTGGAAAAAAATTTTTTTGGGGGCCTTAAAGATAGATTTACATGCACAAATGAATGAACTGAATGTGGCACTTACCTTTATTGAAGACTGATGTTGCTGGATGGGAGAGAGGGAAGATGGGAGAGGGAAGAGACCCTAATTTTTGGAAGGGGAATCCCCCTCCATAAGGACTCTAGGTACCAAGTCCTTATCCAGGGTCACTTCCCTGCATGCCTGCTACACTCCCTCCCTGCCTGCTACACTCCCTCCCTGCCTGCTACACTCCCTCCCTGCCTGCTACACTCCCTCCCTGCCAGCTACACTCCCTGCATACATGCTACACTCCCTACATACATGCTACACTCCCTGCATACCTGCTACACTCCCTGCATACCTGTTACACTCCCTGCATACATGCTACACTCCCTGCATACCTGTTACACTCCCTGCATACATGCTACACTCCCTGCATACCTGTTACACTCCCTGCATACATGCTACACTCCCTGCATACCTGCTACACTCCCTGCATACCTGCTACACTCCCTGCATACCTGCTACACTCCCGCATACCTGCTACACTCCCTCCCTGCCTGCTACACTCCCTCCCTGCCAGCTACACTCCTACATACATGCTACACTCCCTGCATACCTGCTACACTCCCTGCATACCTGTTACACTCCCTGCATACATGCTACACTCCCTGCATACCTGTTACACTCCCTGCATACATGCTACACTCCCTGCATACCTGTTACACTCCCTGCATACATGCTACACTCCCTGCATACCTGCTCACTCCCTGCATACCTGCTACACTCCCTGCATACCTGCTACACTCCCTGCATACCTGCTACACTCCCTGCATGCATGCTACACTCCCTGCATGCCTGCTACACTCCCTGCATGCCTGCTACACTCCCTGCATGCCTGCTACACTCCCTGCATGCCTGCTACACTCCCTGCATGCCTGCTACACTCCCTGCATGCATGCATGCTACACTCCCTGCATGCATGCTACACTCCTGCATGCCTGCTACACTCTTAAACTCCATCGTGTTTCTCACTTTCACTATCATATTTTTCTATTATTTCTTCATTTCTAGTGTTTCTCACTTTCTTTACCAAAGAAGTGGCTTTAGGAGCTTTCTTTGGGCCCATGGTAGCTTATTTAGTAGTCACACACAATAATCAAGGCCCAAAAACAATGAATTGTTAATAAATGTTTTGTATAAACTCCTGGGGTGATGTTCACTCAAGCGTAAACAATGCTAGACTGCGTGACAATGTGCGTGGGTGGCGGGCCTACGGCCTTTGTATGTGCGCGGCACTAGTGGACAGGTCCCATACGATCGGCGAAAACTAAAATAATCGGCGAAAACTGAGCCAAATTTTCCCTGAAAAAAGTCGGTGAAAACCAAAATCGGCGATAACTGGGACAAGCGAAAACCGAGGGATGACTGTATTTAATATTTAAATAGTATATACCTTAGTTACATCAACTATTCCTTATGTGAATCTTCTGCAGTGATGATCGTGCCTCACACTGTACAGGGACACAGTATAACATATATACAAATACATCCTACAAGCATGCAGGCATTATGTTCCAGCTCCAGAACTAGTCCAGCTAGTTCCACAATTCTCACATTTTTATAAGCCTTATCTTCATGTGAAGTCAGACTTTCCAAAGGTGGTCAAATCTGCACATTTTCAAATTTGCCAATTTAACCAATTAATTTTTTCAAATGGTTTAGATATTTAGAAAGTTAGGGGCCAGTTAGACTGACCAAGAGAGTTTGCAAATCTGGGATAAATGGAAGGTGGGACATTGCAAAATGAGTTTTTGCATTTCTGTTAACATAACTAGGGAGTTATATACTGTACAGTATATCCCTGCTATATACACAAACAATTACACAGATGAACATTGCAGTACATTATTAAGATTACACAAACTGATAAAGCATTTTCATAATTAAAAAAAAAAAAAAAAAATCATAGCCCCAAAACTTAAAGACTTACCTCAGAAGTTCTCACAATAATACGATACTGATATGTTGGTAAGCTGTGGGCACTATCTGACGCATCCTCAACTTTTTCCCTGCGTACACTGATGGCTACTGGACCCAGCGTATCATCCACGCCAAACCAGTTTTGGTGTTCTGTTGAAAATGTTAACGTATTCAGCACTCTTCTCCTTATACTCTCTCTCACTACACACCGTGAGTGTCCACATGTAACCCTCTTCTAAATATCTTAGTGACAGCATAGTTTCACATCTGTATATGCCATACCTCTTTTGTATTCCATTAGTAATCTCCTGACTTCTTCTTTACTTATTTGAATGATTAATAATTCCAAACAGTTCACCCCTCCTTCCTGCCACTAGAATTAGCCACTCACTGCACTGAGGGTTCAAACCCATGGCAAGCCAGTCTTGAATCATGCTGGCCTGATAAGATTCATCCAACTAAGTAATTTTCTATCCACCATAGGAAGGTTAGCATGGTTCCCACTGTGACCACAGTGCAGGTTTTTACAGACTAATCTCATACCAACATGGCTGTGGCATGCTCTAGTTCAAGTCCCAACAAAGCTGTTGTAAATGACTTTATAAATCATAATGATATACTTGTAAACATGTCACCACACAGAGGACTCAAACCCATGGCAAGCCAGTCCTGAAAGTAGCAGTACAATGCACTATCCACAGAACCATGCAGGCCTAACAAGATTCATCAAACTAGGTATGTTTCTATACATAGTGACACCCATGCTAATCTTCTTATGTTGTATAGAAATACTGTATACCTAGTTGGATGAATCTTAACAGGCTAGCAGGGCCCAGTAGATAATGCACTAGCCTGCTAGTTTCAAGACTGGTTTGCTATGGGTTCAAGCCTTCAATATAATGAGCTGTTCACAATGGTATTACAATTTATAGCCAGTTATAAAGGCTCTAATGGGACTTGAGCCAGAGCACACCACAGTCATGATGGTGTGAGATTCATCTGTAAAAAACTGCACTATGATCACAGTGAGGCCCATACTAACATTTCTATGGTTTATAAAAATAAACCTAGCCACTGTTATTTCATAAAGATTCTGTCAGTTCTTAGGTTGAGTTAATGCATCCACCACTATCCATGACTATGAATAATCCCCAGGCTTTTCTCAGCATTTACTGTAGTTTTCCTCCTAGTGGCTGTAAAGTGGTCATAGTTGTGCTTTTAATTTTCCCCCCATACTTTGAAATAACTGTGTCTAGCTGCTTTGCCTTGCTCACTACATGATTTCCCTCACTTTTCCCACTACCCAGTGTTTTATTTCTCTCTCTCTCTATTAGGTGTGGGCCAACATGCAGTTGCTCTGGTAGTCCTATATATATATATATATATATATATATATATATATATATATATATATATATATATATATACTATATATATATATATATATATATATAATATATATATATATATAGATTCTCAGGAAGGCCAAATTTAAAAGATTCTCAAGATATATCCCAAAATAATGTGTGCCTCAGATATATTTTAATGCACATATGAACATATCAGGGGTGACATTATTGTATTTTCTACAGCAGCAATCACTGGTAGCAATTTTGGGTAACCAACGGAAATTTCAGCGGCTCACATTAATATCTATTATAGGACAGGTATCGTGTACAGACAAGTAACCACCAGCCATCCTGCATATAAAGTATTGTATGTAAAAGTTGTGGAGTTACAGTTACAGTATCAATTTTTTTCAGGTAAAGTGAATAATTAATCATGAAAAGAACTGAAAATGTCAATGCCATTACAGGTGGGCCCCACTTTACAGTGTTTCGCTTTACAGCGTTTTGCTAATGCAGCAGTTTTCAATTATATCCATTCTTAATTTATTCAGACTTCCTACAATAAATATATTCACCACTCACTATAAGCTAAGGGCAAAAATATCTTAATGCACATAATGAGTGTATTGTTTATGCATTTGTTAGGCCTAGCTCTATTGCTCATTTAATATATGATAGTGTAAACATGTTATTAGGCTTTCATATGCATTTGAAATGAAAAAAAAAAAAAAAGGCTATGTTTCATTTTACAGCAGTAGTCCAGAACCTAACCTGCTGTATAAGTGGTTCCCACCTGTATGTAAAACACAACTAACCCACAAATCTAAAATGGAACTAAACAATGTTTCAGTCTGTCCCAAACCATTATCCTGATCAAAATGTATACTATAGTTTTCATTTCTAATTTACAAATTAGGTATGATTTATTCCAGCCATGGTACTATGACTTATTCATACAATGATCAACTTTTGACAAACCTTGCCCACAGAAATAGCCTTGATAATAAGCTGCTCCCTGGTCAACAGCTTCAACAGTAAAGGGACTTCTAACATAAGGACACAGTGTCAACCTCCAGTGCGACTGCCCCACGGGAGGTTCCATAAGGCCGATTGTAGTTGCTGCTACTGGTCGGTGCAGACCGGTGGCAAGGGAGGGAGAATTGGATTTTGCCCCACATCCCCAGTCTCTGCTGAGGCTGACAACGCGTTCCCCTTCACCACCAAGCTCATTACGAAAGAATGGGCAACTGGAACACAACATTAAGACCTTAGTTACTAACATGATATTGATGAATGCTTTCAATTTTTTCTTGTACAGTATTTACCATATACTATCATCATTTAAGATTCACTGGATGCCAAAGAGCATCTAATGAATCTTAATCACATCAGGCAAAAACTAATGGTAAATAATTAAATAATCAGACTGAAGAAAATGGGCCAAAAATCACAAAGGATACGGAAATACTTGAGAAAATTAATAAAACATTGAAAGAATGTGAGTGAAACTGGATAAATACCAGAAATAAGGAAGAAGCCTTGCCTCACAATCCTAAACCACACAGATGTGACAAGATATAAATAAAGCATCTGAAGGATCTGAACAATACCAAAGGCAACAAGACCAGATAAAATAATTAAATTTGAGGACAAGATGTCAGCATGATGGAGTAAGAAATATAACACATCTGCAAAGCATACATCTCTTTTACTCCAGATTAAATCCCATCATGGATACTGAAGGAAAAAACAGATAGTACTGTGCATGCCACTAACAAGAATCTACAACAAATCCCTGAAAAGGAGAGCTGTCAAACACTGAAAAACTGCTAATATAACTCTGTATATACTGTACTGCATTTAGCTTCAAAAAGAGGAAACATACAAGTGACACTAAACAATAGGCAATAATTGCTAACAAGTTTAAATAAGCCAAAGGATCATAAGAATTCATTCACTGTAAAGACAGTTAACAAATAAAATACATTTAGAGGAAGCACACTCAATACACAGCACAAAGAACAGAGAATAAGCCACACTCATTAATCAAAGTGTGAAAGTGAGACCCAAGAGTTACAACTCATCCATTCACAAACACAACTGGGAGAGTAAATAATACAAGAGCAAGTAACTGTACGGGTTACAAGTTGCAGACCTCACTGGTGCAAAGTGAGCATATTATCACTGCACCATCAGCATTAAAATACTAATTCTAACCTGAACTTTTGCTGAGTCTAAGATTGTGATAGGCTCCACTGTTGCCCAATATGACTATGAAATCACCAGGTAGCTAACATTTATTACCCTAATTCTACATTTGCATCAATACATTGAAAAATAAACTCTCACATTATTGTGGATGTTAAGGCAGATAAAAGGTTCAAAGAACCAACAAGCAGATAAATTAAACACACATGCAACACTTGGGTATCATTATTGTGGAAACGTTTCAGTCCAATACAAAGAATAGTGAAGATCAGGAGATTGTCCCTCAGCCTGGAGTCAATGTAATCAGTCCATCAATCTTGATAAGAATACACAGTACAGTGGACCCTCGGTTTTCGTGCATCTCCAAACTCGAACATCTATGTAAATGTATTTTTGTAAGTGCTTTTATAAGTGTACTTTTGGGGGTCTGAAACGACTAATCGTTGAAAGAATTTTCAACGAAAACCGAGGGTCCACTGTATATACGAAACATTTCTACAATAAAGATACCCAAGTGTTGCACATGTTGCTAATTTATCAATTCTGAATAAGGGAGGAATTCTATGGGCTGTAAACTGCCAACTCCTCTAGCAAGAAGACTCTACAATTCTTTCCACAATATGAAAATTAAAGACAAGATGTTTAAGTACTTCTTGTAGACAAATTCTGATATGCAGCAAAGTACATTGCTGCCTGTGTTCTAGCATGTTAACACAAAGTGCTTCAAAGAATTTCAAATTCTGAAAGATTCTGGAGATTCTTCTGACTTTTATAATAATAATAATAATAATAATAATAATAATAATAATAATCATTTTTATTTCAATGCATGTTACAAGTGTACAATGTTATTGGTAGTTACAATTATAAAACAATTATAAAACTGTAATGCAAGGAGAGCCACTGGCATGCCATGGCATTAGGTATTTAATCACTGTAGACATTTTACATTTTCCAGTTGACTAGAACAATTGCCTTGAAATTATAAACATAAATATACTGTACAATCCAAAACTGCCCTATAATTAACCTTATGTAAAAAAATATTTATGAATGATATGTACTTTACTATGGTATGTGTACGTATTATAATACAGAATTTGTATACTGCTGTGGTGAATACAATACATATAATGAATACATTATTATTCTTTCAAATGACAGCACAATATAATTTTTTTTATCCAGTCTAACTGCAGCATAAATAAACTAGAAAAGATCTTACCTATTAATAAGTTGATTACTTCGTCCATCTCCTGGGTCATGTTCATCATGCTGCAGGTCTTCTGTACTATCATGATGAAGTCCACTGGGTACAGATCCTGCCATAGCTGCTGCCGAGGCTCCTGTGGTAGTATTTGCTCTTTCAGTTAGCAATGATCGCATATGTCCAATATTGAACTGAGTGGCCAAAGATCGACAGTCATAGTGAGCAAAAGCAGATCGTCTAGTGGGCACAGAAACCGGCAATTCCTCACTCCGACTATCAGAGTCTCCATTTGTTTCACCTGATTTACACGATTTGGTCACATTACTTGAAACACTCGATTCAGAATTAATATCTGACTTGCTATCAGCTTTACTTTCGGTGCTTTTGCTTGATCGTAACTTTTTAAATATGGAAGGCTTATCCTTATCCCACAATTTTTGAAATTTTGATCGAACTTTAGGAGAGGTGGCTTCTGCCTCACTGACCAGGGATCCTGCCATATTATCTGTCGAAGTGGAGGCACATTTAATAGGTTCATTTGGCTTGAGTTCGCGCAATATAGAATAAAGTGTCTCAGGTGGGGCAGACGCAACATTAATGGAGCCGTGAGAGCCATACTCCCTCCTAAGAGGGGATGCTGGTGGCTGCTCCTCAGTATCATGATCTAAATCTAGAGAAGAATTACTTCTGTACAGTCCTCCACTCCCCCTTATAAACACAAATCCTCCCCCAACATCCTGCCCTGCCCGTATTCCAGTAGCTCTAAGAGGCTGTAGACTGGCTGGCCCAGACCTCTGCCTCTCATTGTAGGATGCCCGCAGGTCTGCTGGACCAAATCTGTGTGTACTGTGTGTCTTGGGCCGATTACTGACACTTAGTGCACGAACTCTCTCACTGACATAACCCACAGAGCCTTGTTCTCTGTTTTTTACATCACTGCTCTTCTTTCTGATGTTATTTCTGTCACTGTTAGTAATATTGTTATTGCTAATAACTGCCCCATTAGCAAGACCATTCACTTCAACATTATTGTTCAATACATTCACATTGTGGGAAACACTAGTTAATGGCGAAGTTAAAAATTCAGGATTGTGGTCTTGTGATGCCACGTGCCCACCACTTCCAGTCTGGGACCTACCAACAGAGCCCCGACCAATGCAGGCAGCAGGGCTCACACTCATCACCTCTGCCTTCTTCATTACCACACTATAAATGTTTTGACTAATTTTTGCCTCACATTATTACATTACACTACTAGTATACAGAAAATATAATTTCCTTAATTTCAGTCACCAATTTGACAACTTAAAGCTTCATTTTTCAATACTTCATTTACAATAGGAATCATATGATTGACAGTTGCACTTGGATTGACTGCTTGATTTCTATAAACAATTGTCTCCCACTTTCATGGAAGCAAAAAATCCATGGATCTACATTGTGTCACCACAAGCACGGCATCACCAGTGTCAGATTTAACAGTCCCATTGTGCCTCAAAGCACAATGCATCACATCATCACATTAAATCATATTTAACATCTAACATTATCCAGAATTCCCCTCATCTTCTTGCAATTCCTGAACGAAAATGTCCAAAATTAATTCTGAACAAACGACTGGTGTACACAAAATTCCTTAATGCCAAGGGCTGGATACCACTTGCTGTAGGAAGAATGACACTCCAAGCTGCCAAGATGCGAGCCAAACTGCTGCAAACGAACTTTAGAAGTTGCTGGGGAGGAACAATACTAGTTGCCGGGGAGAAGCAGCCGATTCGTCTGATGACCAGTAACTCTTGGAGTTGCCTGAAGTTTATGTTACTGCTGCCCACGAACATCTCCATCACCTGAAGAAAGATTTGTATTGTAATTCATGAAGTGCTAAACCTGTAGGGGATCATTCAGTGCAAGGAGTGGTAGAGGCTCAATCTTCCATCCGCCAATCATTGCCTGGCCCAGAAAGAGCCAGGCAACTGCCCTGAAAGGTTTACAGTGCTGACACATCATTACTAGTATACGCAAATGCAAATGAAACAATATAATAATATACCATACATATCACACAATCACGTACTGTATTTGTACTTCATTATACAACTAATCAATTACAGTACAGCTCTTTTCTTGTATTTATATTAAATGCACTGTACAAAAATAAATGCATACACCAATTACTGTTAGCATCAAGCAAAACAATTATAATTTACACTTTCAAACTGATACAAAACATCCACATATTACAGATTTTTTTCTGAAATGTCAACTATTTCTCTAGAACTGAAAGGATAGATGAACCCTGGAACTTGTTTGGTTTGTAATTAGGAACATCAATATCGAGCAGATTAGAGAAATATTTACAAAATAAAAAAATGGCACAATAAACTAAATTATTCAGACAAGCAGATTTTAAAATTGTCCCTGGTTTCAGGATTTATGTCAGCTCTAAGAATCTAATCCCCTCAAATTACTAGATTGCACTGTACTAGAAAAATATCCCTTGAAGACAAAAAAAAGGCACAATACCGTGACTGAAACAATACACAAATAACTCACACATAGAAGAGAGAAGATTATGACGATGTTTCGGTCTGACTTGGACCATTTACAAAGTCACGGTGTGACTTTGTAAATGGTCCAAATCGGACCAAAACATCGTCATAAGCTTCTCTCCTATGTGTGGGTTATTTGCGTAAGTTTCTCTTTGCCAGTATGGTGAAAAAACGGACTAAATTAAAAGAGGATGTACAGTGGACCCCCGGATTACGTACAGCTCCAAACTCAAACAATTATGTAAGTGTATTTTTGTAAGTGCTTTTGTAAGTGCTTTTGTAAGTGTATTTTTGGGGGTCTAAAAGGACTAATCTAATTTACATTATTCCTTATGGGAACAAATTCGTTCGGTAACGGCACTTGAACAGCATTCTGAAACGAAATAATGACGTAATCCGGGGGTCCACTGTACTGTCGTAAGTGCTACAACTACTGGAAATGTTTTAATTATGAGTTTATGGAAGATGTGATATTATGAATTTAGCTCTGCTCTTGTATAGGCAATTACTAATGGTGATGGAAAGGGCAGTTTCATACAACACAACCCATACACATAATACATACAATACAACCCATACACAATACATACAAGACAACTAATACACAGTACATGCACAACCCATACACACAATACATACAACATAACACATCAGAACACAACCCATACATAATACGTCCAAAACAACCCATACACACAATACATACAAGACAACCCCTACACACACAATATATACAGTGGACCCCCGAGTTTCGTAAAAACTTCACTCCCGAAGTCTGCTCAAGTGCCATTACCGAACTAATTTACTCCCTTAGGAAAAATGTCACGTAGGTTAGTTTATTTCAGACCCCCAAAAATACTTTTCCACAAGCACTTACAATATTATACTTACATAAATGTACGATTTCCGGTTTACGAAACTCGGGGTCCACTGTACAACACAATCCATACACACAACACACATAACAACCCATACACAATACGTAAGAATACAGGAAAGGAGTACTAGCATGGGCCAATCCATAAAACACAATATATATAACACAACCCATACAACACAACCCATGCAATTTTGGTGTCCTTTACTTATTCTGAAGGGGACACCAAAAACTGTATGGTTAGTTACCGAGATACTGACAAAAACATGTTCCAAACATTTGTTGGCAGTCTCCTCAAAAGTAACATTTAACGAGGTCATCAGTTTCCTATACAGTGGACCCCGAGTAATGAGCACCCGGAAATCATACAATTATGTAAGTATAATATTGTAAGTGCTTTTGTAAGTGTATTTTGGGGTCTGAAATGGACTAACCTACTTGACATTATTTCTTAAGGAGTAAATTGTTCGGTAATGGCACTTGAGCAGGCTTCTGGAATGAATTTTGCTCGTTACTTGGGGTCCACTGTATATTGCAAAGGCTTATTTGCTATTGTCACAAAAGTTACATTTGGCAAGTTCACCTCATATAGTTCAACAATGGAGGCAATTTTGTAATGCATATTGTAAAAAAAAAAAGTAACCTAATTTAACATAACCTACCTAACCTCAATTAGTTTATCGTAACTTAACCTTACTTTACACCCGGCCAAGAGCACGAAGTTTACCTGGAGAGTGTTCCGGGGGTCAACGCCCCCGCGGCCCGGTCTCTGACCAGGCCTCATGGAGGATCAGGGCCTGATCAACCAGGCTGGTACTGCTGACCGCACGCAATCCAACATACGAACCACAGCCCTGTTGGTCAGGTACTGACTTTAGGAGCCTGTCCAGCGCCTTCTTGAAGACAGCCAGGGGTCTATTGGTAATCCCCCTTATGTATGCTGGGAGGAAGTTGAACAGTCTTGGGCCCCTGACACTATTGTGTTGTCTCTAGGATTTTTCAAGTGTATATAATCATGCATCTCTCCCGCCTGCATTTTAGGGAGTACAGGTTTAGGAACTTCAAGCGTTCCCAGTAATTGAGGTGTTTTATCGCAGTTATGCGTGCCGTGAAGGTTCTCTGCACATTTTCTAGGTCAGCAATTTCACCTGCCTTGAAAGGTGCTGTTAGTGTGCAGCAATATTATAACCTAGATAGAAAAAGTGACCTGAAGTGTGTCATCATGGGCTTGGTGTCCCTGGTTATGAAGGTTCTTATTATCCATCCTGTCATTTTTCTAGCAGATGCGATTGTTACAATGTTATGATCCTTGAAGGTGAGATCCTCTGACATGATCACTCCCAGGTCTTTGACGTTAGTTTTTCGCTCTATTGTGTAGTTAGAATTTGTTTTATAGTCCGGGTAATTGAAATTTCTCATCATTGAACTTCCTATTGTTTTCTGCAGCCCATTTAAAGATTTGGTTGATGTCCACCTGGAGCCTTGCAGTGTCTTCAATGGGGGACACTGTCATGCAGATTCGGGTGTCATCTGCAAAGGAAGACACGGCACTGTGGCTTATATCCCTGTCTATGTCTGATATGAGGATGAGGAACAAGATGGGAGAGAGTACTGTGGCTTGTGGAACAGATCTTTTCACCGTAGCTGCCTCAGACTTTACTCTGTTGACTACTACTCTTTGTGTTCTATTTGTTACTACCAACTTTTCCTGTTATTCCTTTATCACACATTTTGTGTGCTATTACACCATGGTCACACTTGTAAAAGGCTTTTGCAAAGTCTGTGTAAATTACATCTGCATTCTGTTTGTCTTCTAGAGCATCCAGGACCTTGTCGTAGTGGTCCAGTAGTTGGGACAGACAGGAGCGACCTGCTCTAAACCCATGCTGCCCTGGGTTGTGTAACTGATGGGTATCTAGATGAGTGGCGATCTTGCTTCTTAGAACCTCTTCAAAGATTTTTATGATATGGGACGTTAGCGCTATTGGTCTGTAGTTCTTTGCTTTACTGCCCCCTTTGTGGAGTGGGGCTATGTCTGTTGATTTTAGTAACTGTGGGATGACCCCAGTGCTTATGCTCCCTCTCCATAGGATGTTAAAAGCATGTGATAGGGTCTTCTTGCAGTTCTTGAACTTCATATTGTTTTCTGCAGCCCATTTAAAGATTTGGTTGATGTCCACCTGGAGCCTTGCAGTGTCTTCAATGGGGGACACTGTCATGCAGATTCGGGTGTCATCTGCAAAGGAAGACACGGCACTGTGGCTTATATCCCTGTCTATGTCCGATTCCAGGCCCAGACTCCAAGAGTCTGGGCCTGGGGCGGAGTGCATGGGCATGTCATTTATCGCCTTTTCGAAGTCATTCGAGGTCAGGATAATATCAGAAAGGCGTGTGTCTACCAAATTCTGTGTCGCTCTCATAAAAAATTAATTTAGGTCTTCGACTCTCATTCTGGTTAGCGGCTCGCTAAAAACCGAGTCATACTGTGAATTTAGTAGCTCACTCAGTGAGCTAAATACTAAGCACTGACTGGCTCAAACCACCTGTGCAACCAAAATAAATGACCTACTTTTGCTATCTTCAAAAATACCCTCAAATACAGATCCTGAAGACACTATAACAAATACACACGAGTAAGGTTGCAAGAAGGACATGGAGTGACAAACACACAGAGATAAGCCAAGGACAGTGAATGAACTTGCAAAGACACTCAAGGGACTTACATTATTATTACATTCATTTTTAAGCACTAAACCGATACGAATCATACAGTGACTCTGGGAATGGAAGGCGTTCAGGCTTGATTCAAGGAACTGGAGCATTGGTCAAATTCCTTAGATCCAGAGCCCCTAACCAGTATCAAAGAACCTTCTTTGAGGGGTCAAGGGATTTGCAAAGACACACTGAGGAAGACAATGTTACTAGAGGTACTTAGGGGACGGGGGTCACACTTAAGCATGTTAGCTATGAGGTCACACTCAAGGCCACCAAGAGACTTAAGACACTTACAAGGACAAATTCAAGGGACGCGCAAAGACATGCTTAAGAGAGAAATAATGAGCCTTAAGGCACTTGCGAGGGCACACTCAATAAGACACATACTCTACTTGAGACACATACGTGGGCACACTGAAGAAACTTGCAAGGACACACTCAAGGAGACTTAATGAGACTTAATGGACTTACGAGGGAACACTAAACTTGCTACTTAGGGAACCCCAACAAGGAGGCTTACACAGCACCTCCACAGAGTACTCCCGGGCTCACAGATGTGTTCACAGGCTGACAGAGAGGCCTGAGAGTAACATCCTGTGGGAGGGAGCACCAGGTCACTCACAAAGACTGAGACAACACTAACAACACCACTGACTCAGCCACAGCCACGCGGACCTAAACACTTCCAACACCTTCATAACTGACTCATTTCCTCGCCTCGGATTTCATTCCTCGCCACTTTGACACCCTCACCTTAAGCTGGGACTCTACTAGTGAGTGTGGGGAGTGGTGGCATTCCCTGGGAGGTCCAACAGGGCTTCAATTTGACAAAATAGTAGGGACATCCTCCCCTGAGCAACACAATGAATGGGTGCGAAGTTGTGTACTGCTGAGATACTGTTGCCCATTGTCCTTTAAACCCCACTATTTACCCATATTTAAGTGTCCAAACAGAGAATAAACTGATATCTTCTTATTAACTTTAGTCGTAGCTAAATGACAAATGAGTTCCCGACTCCTAGAGTACATAATGATAGTTAGAAAATAGTTATATTATTATTATTGTGTGGCTGGTACCCCAGCTGAGGGGGAGGGGAAAAGTATGAAAGATCTCTGGCTTTATATTAAGTTAATTAAGGCTCCAGCATTCCTTCTTGCTACTGCATAGGCGTTATATCGATGTGGGAATATTTTCTGCTCAACTTCTAAGTGAGAGTAAGAGAATTTTTTAGTGAAAATAAGGAATTTATCCCAACAGGAAGAGGTAAGTGGTGGGGGAGAGAATGGGAGAGCCTCAGTTTACAATGAAAATACATCGGTTTTTAGTAACTAAAATATCTCTTTAAGGGTATTATCGTTGCAGTGCAGGCGATTAATAACCCGTCAAGTACAAGAAAACAGCTTTACCACTGTGAGGTAACTGCTGTGGAGGTGAATAATGAAGAGGAACAATAGGGTAGTTGTAAACTACCCAAGCTCTCCCTCCAACCCCCCATAGCAAGAGGGGCAGGCAGGAAGGGGGAACAACATTGCCAATTTCTCAACACTTGCCTATAAACTTTCCATTTCTCACTTACTCACTGACACTTACACACGCGCCACTGCATGAGGCCAACACTCAGGGCTTATTGCTGCACTTCACGGCCAAGTTATGGAGAAATGACGGGTTGTTGAGGGTTGGTGGGCGGGAGACCATGCTACAGAGGTCCTCCTATGAACCTATACCCACGCTGTCAAACACACACACTACCGCGGGGCCAGAAGCTGTGACTCGACCCCTGCAACCACAATTAGGTGAGTATAGATACACACGCACACAGGTACGATAAAGCTCATGGAGCAGGGAAAGTGGACCTAATAGAAACCAGCGAAGAGGCGGAGCCAGGAGCTGTGAATCGACTCCTGCAACCACAAATAGATGAGTACACACAGATGAGCTATGAATCGAACCCTGCAGCCACATATAGATGAGCACACATGTGAAACTAATGAAAAAATAAACAGGAGAGGACACTGAAAGGTTACCAATTAATCTGGATAAACTACAGGATTGATTTGACAAACGATTATTGGAGATCAACTCCATCAAGTGCAAGATTATGAAAATTGGGGGTTAGAAAAAAAAAGTTCGGTAACGGAGTACAGGCTTGGGAGACAGGCTACAAAACTCACTCAAGGAAGAGGGCTTTGGGGTGCGCATTATGCCAAGCATATCGCTAGAGGTGTACATCAACAGAATAATCTCTAAGATTTTGTTCAGATTTTTAACCCCGGAGGGTTAGCTACCCAGGATAACCCAAAAAAGGCAGTGCGTCATCGAGGGACTGTCTGTCTTATTTCCATTGGGGCCCGGTGGTCTGGTGGCTAGAGCTCTCGTTTCACACACGGAGGGCCCGGGTTCGATTCCCGACGGGTGGAAACATTTCGACGTGTTTCCTTACACCTGTTGTCATGTTCACCTAGCAGCAAATAGGTACCCAGGTTGTTAGTCGACTGGTGTGGGTCGCATCCTGGGGGACAAGATTAAGGACCCCAATGGAAATAAGACAGACAGTCCTCGATGACGCACTGACTTTCTTGGGTTATCCTGGGTGGCTAACCCTCCGGGGTTAAAAATCCGAAGAAATCTTATCTTATCTTATCTCAGTCTTGTCTCCCAGGATGCGACCCACACCAGTCGACTAACACCCAGGTACCTACTTGCTGGATAGGTGAACGGGACAACAGGTGTAAGGAAACACGCCCAATGTTTCCACCCTTGCTGGGGATCGAACCACGGACACTCAGCATGTGAAACGAGAGCGTTGCCTACCAATACACGGGCCACCATTTAGCAAGCACAAGACTGGAAAATCTAAGAGAAGCTTTCAAGAAACTCAATAGTCATTCACGATAGATGAGAACAAGGAAAGGTTCCAATTGAATCTGAGCAAATTGCAGGATTGGTCACATATATGGTTGCTTGAATTCAAGCCCAGTAAATGGAAAGTTATGACGACTGGGAAGGGAACAGCAAGACTGGAAACTGGGTATACTCACTGGACAGAGGCTGCAGACCTTACTTAAAGAGAAAGACCCAGGAGTGAGAATAGTGTCTGCTATAAGAGTTATTCCGGGCCCTTTATACGATATACCTAAGGCATTCCCAACATATCGCTGAGATGCACATAAATCACACAACATCTGCAGCATTTGTACATGCAAGGTTATCTAATTTTATAATTGCCTTCAAAAACCCTAACAGGAATTATTTTTTTAGGACGCGGTACACGATGTACCAAACCTGCACACGAAAATCACTCCCTATGAAAGCAAAAGACTCGGCAGGAGATGCAACATTCCCACGATGAAAAGCAGGGGCGCCACGAGTACACCATAAGTGTCCGGGGCCCAAGACTGTTCAACTGCCTCCCAGCATACATTAGGGGGATTACCAATAGACCCCTGGCTGTCTTCAAGAAGGCACTGGACAGGCACCTAAAGTCAGTACCTGACCAACCGGGCTGTGGTTCGTACGTCAGTTTGCGTGCGGCCGACAGTAACAGCCTGGTTGATCAGACCCTGATCCACCATGAGGCCTGGTCTCAGACCTGGCCGCGGGGGCGTTGACCCCCGCAACCCTCTCCAGGTAAACGATGTATGTGAGACTTATCACTGACGTAAAGAATGCAGTATTAGCATAGTGTCCACACCTGGCCTAGCATGCATGAATACTCAAGATAATCTAGAGATTTGCAACAAGACTAGTCTTGGAGATGAAGGGATTGAGTTATGAAGAGAGACTAAAGGAATTGAACCTGACACTTCAGAAATACTACTAGGAAAGATACTGCATAACAGTTAAGTTTGAAATTCTAGGAACAGGGTGAGGAATCATAAATGGAAGGTAGGCACAGATGAGTAAATAAGTGTGATGAGCTAGCTGAGGAGGTGTCAGAGGCAAATTTAATACATAGTTTCAAGAGCAGGTATGATAAGACCATTGAGCCAGGGACCAATGATGGCGATTGTAATTTAAGAGGTTGGGCCAGGAGCTATGACTCGACCCCTGCAACCACAAATAGGCGAGTACAGTAGCGGTCAGTGAAGAGGTGGGGCCAGGAGCTGAGTCTCGACCCCTGCAACCACAAATAGGTGAGTACACACACACGCGAACTAACACACTACCATTAAACTAACCATTAGATCACTAGATCATTAGATCACTCTTCGATGGTCCCCGTGTCCATCTCACACTATGCAAAAACTCAATGCACATTAAAGGCCCAAAAAATTTGGAATTCATTACCTGTGCTTGCCAAAGAAACCCTGCCTGTACCTCAATTCAAAACTGATGAAAAACCACCTACTCACCCAAAACTAAAAACCCCTTACATAATTGCTCAAAACCCTATACATAATTGCTCAAAACCCTTTACATAATTGCTCAAAGAACAATAATTTCTCAAACTTAATCTAATGCAAATGTTGAAACTTATATCTCATAAATGTATAAACCTGTTATAAATAATGCATCCTTAACTAACTTTGTTTCTATAGCATTACCTAATAAAATAATCCATTCTCTTGTAATAATGCAATTTAATAAATTGCATTACTACAAATAATAAATTATGTTCAGATTTTATTACTTAAATACTCAATTATACTTATTTTGTAAATTGTCTACTATAATTTTTACCATTTAGTCTATTATAGCATAATTAATTGTAATTAATTTTAAGATTGCCCACAATGCTCTGCATATAAGGGGCTTTTGGCATGTACACCCCATTTTCTTTTTCAACTATATGTACATCTTTGTATCATCTCACAATAAAATATTATTATACATGTAGCTCGGAGCAGTATCCTAAGACAAAAATGCGTCTGAAAGTCACGCGAAGCCACAGTTGTCTATTACTGGCTAGGGACAGGATAGCAGCATAGAAGGAACAACTGAGGGAGTATGTATAAACCCGTCAAGCACGAAGAAAAGTAGCAGATGAGGCGCACCCCAGCCGCCCCTTTCCAGGTATTTACACCATGTCTGAAGTACGTCAAAATAATAATAATAGTCTTTATTTCTATAAGTACATGATACGACTTATACAGACAGGTGAAACATAATATGAGAGTTCCCTAGGTAATTGTACTTCGAATATTTTGTGGAACTCAACATCGAGGGATAATTGGAAGGTGGAGACAGTGAGAAGCCAGATTTTACGAAAGGGAACCTTAAAGGGATGAAGGATTTCCTGAACGCACTGCCGTGAGAAAGGAAACTAAATTGAAGGTCAGTGGATGAGATGATAGAGCACCTGGTTGGAAAGTACCGAGACCAGAGAACTTCTTACCTAGAAGAAGGGGAAATGGCAGAGATAAATCGAGCCCTTGGTTGAATCAGAGATGCAGAAAGGAAGAAAAGAAGCATAAGAGCATGGAAAATCTATAGGGAAGTGAAGGATATATGAGAACAGATTAGCCAGAAATGAATATGCTAGAGTGAGGAGAGAGGTTGAGCTACAGTCTGAGAATGAATAGTAGTAAAGGCAAAATCTGAACCAAACTGCTTCACAAACCACATCAGAAAAACGACAGTAAACGACTAGGTAATTCGACTGAAGAAGGAAGGAGAAGGGCAGACGAAAAATCACAAAAAGAGTCTGTGAAATGTTGATCAAATGATCTAAATAGGCCTTCTCAGTGGAAAGCCAATACCAGAAAACCTAGGGTATAGGGTATACCAACAAGTACTATCATGTACACAACAAAGGGAGAGCTAAAGTAACATCTGTTAGGCCTGGATACATCAGAGGCAATGGGACCTGACAAGGTCTTATTACCCTGAGAGGTGTAGTTCTCTCAGCGTATATTAATGGTTATAATTATAACTATAATTTTTAAAGGGGTTGACGGGTAAGCCAGCGGAAGGCCTTGGTTAGATGACCAAAAGCTCCAGCTGTGGGTCATCATACGACTAAGACCCGCGTCAGGAAACAACTAGACAATGAATATGGGACAGTTGCCGTAGATCTAGAATGTAGTTCCCATATTTAAGAAAGGAGAGAGACGGTCACAAAGCATTGATCTGCGGACTAGTTTCTCTAGCATGCGTACCATGTAAGATAACACAGAAGATTATCAAAGAGTGGTAGAGCACATGGAGAGAAGCGGTTTCAAAATTAATAACCAGAACGGGTTCACAGGTGGCAAATCTTGTCTTACAACCGGTTGAGTTCTGTGTCGAAGAAACAGATGTGAAACAGGAGAGGGATAATAATAATATTTATTTCTACAAGCACATGATACAACTTATACAGGCAATAGCTGACATCAGTGACATATTATATAGAAAGTCCCTCGTTATGCAGAGCATTTCGGGCAACTTAGGTTAATTTTGTATCCAGGATGCGACCCACACCAGTCTGCTAACACCCAGGTACCTACTCACTGCTAGGTGTACAGAGACAGCAGGTGTCTTAAGAAAACACGTACAATGTTTTCATCCGTACCGGGGATCGAACCACGGACACTCAGTGTGTGAGCTGAGCGCGCTACCAACCGAGATACGGGTGGATTACAAATTCCTAGACTGTGAAGAGGCATTTGTTAGTGTACCCCACAAGAGACTGGGGCAAAAACTCGAGGTGTAGGGAGGAATAAAAGGAACATACTCTGGTGGATCATAGAGTACCTTAGGGAATGGAAATAAAGAGTGATTGCGAGGGAAGAGACGACAGAATGGAGAAGAGGAACTAGAGGGGTTCCGCAAGTATCGGTATTAGTACCAGTACTGCTTATGTGAATGACGCTTCAGATGGGATTGAATCAGATGCATCTCTGTTTGCTAGTGATGTAAAAACTAACGAGAAAAAGACATAAGAGGACAGGGAAAGGCAATAACTAGATCTCGAAAAACTGGAAAATTGGTTGTATCAGTAGCACCTTTAATTCAACCCCAGCAAATGAAGGGTTATGTTATTATTATAATCGTGGGGAAGCGCTAAACCCGTAGGATTAAACAGCGCCTGTGGGGGGGGGGTGGAAGGTATTCAGGCTTAATTCGGGGAACCGGAGCACAGATCCAATTCCCTATATCAAGAGCCCCTCACCAACATCAAGGAACCTCCCTTGAGGGGTGAAGGGTTATGAAGATTGCGGATTGTCATGATTGTGACCAGATCTACCCGAGTTCATTACCTTTGTAACTTGTGAGTTCATTACCTTTGTAACTTGTGAGTTCATTACCTTTGTAACTTGTGAGTTCATTACCTTTGTAACTTGTGAGTTCATTACCTTTGTAACTTGTGAGTTCATTACCTTTGTAACTTGCTCAGCTATCAAAACTTTGGGGTCCAGTCCCTGGACCCATTATGTACCTCTGTAATCTTTTGACTACCGCCCACAGGATGGGTATGGGGTGCATAATAAAGATATTAAACTAACTAATAAGGCTACACATGCTACTCAAAAAGAAAGAACTAGGGGTGAGCGTAGTGCTTAACATATTGTCAAAGACTCACGTTAGCCAAATTACCTCTGTAGCCAATCCTCGTCTGGCATATCTTAGAGTAGCCTTCAGGAATCTCAGCAAAGCCTCATTCTGGGTAATTTATGCAACATATGTCAGGCATCTTGGAGTATGGAGCACCAGCATGGAGCCCACACCTGAAAAAAACACGTTTAGATTCTGGAGAAAGCGCAGAAGTATGCAACGAGACTTGTTCCAGAGGTAAGGGGCATGAGCTACGGTGAGAGTCTAAAGGAATTTAATAAAACTACTTGAAAGGGTAGTAAGAAAGGTGACATGAACACAGCATACAAAATACTCAAGAGAAATCGAGAGGGTGGACAGTGATAGGCTGTTTAAGAGGTGAGAAACAGGTACTTGGGAACACAAGTGGAAGTTAAAAGACACAGATGAGCCACAGGGATGAGAGAGTGGGCGGGAAACGGAGGAGACAGGCTCCATACACAGTTTAAAGAGGAGGTAAGATGAGGTTCACGAGACTAGGAGGGAGTGTATCTGGCTAACGTCTAGTTGAAAGGCATGACTAGGACTCCACCCCAGCAACCACATGCAGGTAAGTACACACAGGTGAGAGTACACACACACACCACTGGAGAACACAACAGACACCTCAAGGAGAGAGTTACAGACAACAAAGACAATGGGTCAAGATTAGATCAAATCTTAAGTGCTGCGAGGAGCTAAAGTTGCAAGACACTTGTGTGGACATACAATATTTCTTTTTTTAGGATTATAATAACTTGAAGGGTTAGTAACCCAGGGGACCAGGATAACAAAAATGCCAGTGTGAAAAACGACTGTCTTGAAAATACAGGAGGATATTCTCTGCCCGTTTATGTCAAAGAAGCCAATAGACTTAGTGAATTATGATTATTATTATTACAATCAAAACTAAACGCTAAACCCACAGGGGTAGCTCGATTGCTAGGGCACTCGGCTCACACACTGAGGTCCGGGGGGTCGATCCCCGGTAGGGGTGGAAAACATTAGGACGTGTTTCCTTAAGACACCTGCTGTCCATGTTCACCTAGCAGTAAAACAGGTACCTGGGTGTTAGTGGACTGGCGAGGGTCGCATCCTGGGGACAAAATTGACCTAATCTGCCCGAAATGCTCTGCATAACAAGTGGCTTTCTATATAGTAGTATGTCATTGATGTCAGCTATGGTCTGTATACCTTGAACTGGTAGAAATAAATATTATTAAACAACAAAAAGGCATAATATTGTAACTGCAGCAATTATTATAAGGGTCACATAGGTGATCTTAATGAAAGACACTGGGAACATAAGACACTGGGAACATAAGACACTGGGAACATAATGATCATACCATCATAAAAGATAAGTAATCTAAATTCGGCTTAGGACTCAAGATTTATTATAAGTTTTAAATCAAATTTAATAACTCTTCAATAGGTAATGGAAATTGTGTGAAAATTGACATGAAGGTTTGAAAATTATTTACCTTAATAGGCTAATTTAGCGAGCCAGGAAGGTATATTACACATTTCTTAATAATAAAATTAATAAATTAGAGGGTATAAGGCTCACTAAAATAATTTAAGTAAAACGCACTTACATATCCTACCCAGACTTTAAATATGAAATATTTAGTACATACCTGTGAGAGAAAGAGGTGAGAGGGAGAGCGAGAAGTGAGGGCGAGAGGTGAGGGAGAGGGGTGAGGGTGAGGGAGAGGGGTGAGGGTGAGCGAGAGGTGAGTGGGTGAGGGAGACTTGTAAAGTGAAACATATTAATTCCCTCCTGCCTCCCTCCCTGCCCCTGCACTAGCAGGGTCGCCCCAGGCTCTACACCGTCTCTCATCACACAACAAAGAGCGGATGTAGTGCCTTCAAGTACGAGTTGCAGCAGCAGCAGCAGCAGGGAGGTGGGAGGGTGAGGGGGAAGGAAGGGGTGAAACGGGAGGAGATAGAGGGGATGTGGTGGTGAGGGGAAGGGTGAAGGGAAAAGGAAGGGGTAAAGGGGGAGGAGAGTATATGGGCAGTGGGATAAGGATGGAAAAGGAGGTGGGTATCAAAGGTGGGTGGGGAAGAGGGAGAGGGTCAAAGGTGGAGTGGGGAAGAGGGAGAGGGTCAAAGGCGGGTGGGGAAGAGGGAGGGGGTTTAAGAGGAAGGTAGGGTGGGTGAGAGGGAGGGGGTCAGAGGAAGGTGGGGTGGGGAAGAGGTCAGAGAAAGGTGGGGAAGAGGAGAGGAGGTAAGAGGAAGGTGAGGGTGGGGGAAGAGGAGAGGGGTTCAAGAGGAAGGTGGGGTGGGGAGAGGGAGGGGGTCAGAGGAAGGTGGGGTAAGGGAGAGTGGAGGGGTCAGAGGAAGGTGGGGTGGGGGAAGAGGGAGAGGGTCAAAGAGGAATGTGGATGGAGGAAGAGGGAGGGGGTCAGAGGAAGGTGGGGTGGGGGAAGAGGGAGGTCAGAGAAAGGTGGGGAAGAGGGAGAGGGGTAAGAGGAAGGTGGGGTGGGGGAAGAGGGAGAGGGTCAAAGAGGAATGTGGGTGGATGAGGAGAGGGGGTAAGAGGGTGGGGTGGGGGATAAGGGGGTCCAAGAGGAAGGTGGGGTGGAGGAAGAGGGGAGGTGGTCAGAGGAAGGTGGGGTGGGGATGAGGGTTGGGGGAAGAGGGGAGGGGGAAGAGGGGAGAGGGTCAAAGAGGAAAGTGGGAGAGGGAGCAAACAAGTTATAGTATTATATTTAGGCAAAGGCACTAGATGTGTAGGAGTTATACAACACCTGGAGAATTGGAGGCAATCAGGTTTGATCCAATGAGACAGTGGACAAGTCCAACACCTTGATTCAAGAGCCTTCACTAGCATCAAGGAACTTCCCTTGAGGGGAGAAAGAAACAGGGAGGGGGGATGTGCTAGTGAGGAGGGAGAAGTGGAGGAATGTGGTGAGGAGGCGAGGAGGGGGAGGTGAGGAGGGGGAGGTGAGGAGGGGGGAGGTGAGGATGGAGAGAACAATCACTAGATCACAGATAAAGTAATATCAAGATGGCAAATAAGCCACATACAACACCCATTTTTTTTTTTTAATTTTAAGCACTTTGCCTACAAGTGGATTATCAATCTAATGCATGAAAAAAATAGACATCCAAGGAAACCATAAACAAAAAAATGAAAAAAAGGAGAAAAAGAAAGGATGTAGCAGTAGTATAATAGTCATAATCATGGGTGGGGCTTGCTAGGGGAGATGTAATTTGGTGACCATGGAAGCAGTGGTCAGGTTTGTGCAGTGTAGTAGTATTATAGGTGGGGGTGGTGATGTAAGTGGGTGGGGCGTCTGAGTGGAGAGGCAATTTGATGACTGTCTTGGCATTTTAAAATTAATCAAGCCAGAACCTCAGAGATGTTGAAACCCCCCAATGCATGGTCAATACACTAATTTAGTAACAATGCCTATTATTAGATTTGCTACAAAGCACTAAAGGAAAGGACATAATTTCAAAAAGACAGAAATCCATTAAAAAAAAAACAGCAGCACTGCATATCAAATAAATATATTTTTAGCAAGTACGTACTGAGAACTCCATTATTATTATAATCAAAAGAAGCGCTAAACCACAAGGACTGAGAACTCCAACCTATGCAATTAAACATGAAATTAAAGGGAAAGAAAATAACTAAAAATACAAGCAAAGATTTTATTTGAACGATACATCATTTAAGAATGTATACACATAAGTATGCACATATGTACAGTACGTCATGTTGTTTAGTCAAACAAGCTAAACTGCTCTAAAGATACTCTTAAAAAGAAAATATGCTATGCCATTATTTATACAGTGTACAATACTGTGTATATATATTTCTGTAAATTAACATTGTACAGTATAATTTTTTTTTTTAGGTTTTGTTAAAACTGATTAGCAACCTCACCTAATCTTACTGAAATTAATATACATAATATAATTTAAGCTAATCCTAACAAACTTGTCTTAGCTTGGCCTAAATTTAACAAAAACAAAATACAGTATATTAATTTTGTGATGCTCATAGAGATTTTTTGCAGTTACTGTAACAACAAATTAACACAGTTTGGCATAACAAATCTTGCATAATAAGCCAAGTCTGCACATTCTGGCTAAAAAGCACATGTATACTGTAAACACACACATATTTTATTACCTTGTGTAGTAATTAGATATTAATCAAATGGTTAGCACAATAAACCCTCTCATAATACTGGGGATGAATTACAGAAAACTGGCACTTTAGGGAAATGACCAGAAGGGGTAACAAGGGTAAAATTACCGACAATGTTGTGGCAACGTTTTGCTTTGCCAAGCAGCTCGACAAAGTTCCTGGAGATCAAAACATTGCCACAATAAAATGCTACATTAGTTGCATATGTATCCTTTTACCTAACAAATTATATATATAATTAGCAGTATGTAAAGAACATATGGGAAAAATAGAGTTATGTTCCAGAAACCTCCAAATTTGACAAATTTATTAAATATTCTACTACAGTTGTACAAATTACTGTACTACAGTTTATCTTACCTTATACAGTGGACCCCCGGTTTACGTCATTTTTTCGTTCAAGAATGCTGTTCAAGTGCAATTACCGAATGAATTTATTCCCATAAGGAATAATGTAAATTAGATTAGTCCTTTTAGACCCCCAAAACTACACTTACAAAAGCACTCACAAAAATTAACTTACATAAAAGGGCGAGTTTGGAGACCATCGTAAACAGGGGGTCCACTGTATTCTAGTTATTGCTTATTAACATGAAAGTGTGGAGAGGGTTAATGTGTTAAGATGGCTGTGGTTCTTGTTGATATAGATGCAGAGTTGTCAGTAATTAATGGTAATTTTGAAGTGCTCATGTATTCTGTAATGAATCTCTGGCAGTACTTTATACAGTTGATAAGGCATGATCAACTGCTGTAGACTTTACTGCAGAGCAGTTCTTCTAGAAGTAAAAAAAAAAAAAAGGTCTGACTTTACCAGTAACATGGAATAGTTTTGTTGAAAATAGTATAAAATACAGACAGGTTGATGTGAAATGAATATGATGTAATCAGTCCATCAACCTTGGAGAAATAGTATTTGTGGTGGTCAGTCCCTCAGCCTGGAGAAGAATCCTGCTCCATGGTCTGGAATGATATGAAGCATTAGAATGCTTCATTATCATTCCAGACCATGGAAATGAGCTCTTCTCCAGGCTGAGGGAATGACAACATCAAATACTATTTCTCCAAGCTTGATGGACTGATTACATCATCCTCATTTCACTACTTCACCTGCTGCTTCTGTATTCGACTGATGAAGCCTACTGTGTAAGCAAAACATTTCAACAATAAAGATACCCAACTGTTGCACATGTCTTAAACATCATGGAATTGTTTATGTGACTGTTGCCTGTTATCTACAGGTTCTTTTACCTCATCTTCTTCTTATAATCTCGTGCACTCTCTCTCTCTCTCTTTCTCCTTACTGAAAAATGAGCTCCTCCATTTCCTCTGCAGTTTGATTCTTTGTTATCCTCTTCTACCAGTTCCTTTATGTCTTGTTCAAACACATCTTCATAGCCCATCCATCTCCCAGTTCTTGCCAGAGCCACAACTTCCTGTACACCTTTTACTAAGGGGTAAAAGCAAAGAAAGCATCCAAAATAATTTGATAAACAGAAAGATACATGATGCTCTCATCAAGAAGCTGTAGGCAGCGTGGGCGGCTTTTACGATTATGGAGCATATTATCAAGGCTTTCACATGGCATGCAATTATAGATGCACTTTTTCAATTGTATTAACACCAACTCTTACTATGCAGTGTCACTTTAAAAGAGGGTTTATTGTAATTATAAGTTTGAGTAATTAATAGTTTCAAGACATGATAGGTGGCACATCAGAAAGAGAAGATAATTGCAAGAAATAACAAAGCCAGTGAAATAAGCAAATTGCATATCATTGAACAGTGCAATTATTAAATTCATGGTAAAGTGCTAAACCTGTAGAGGGTCATACAGCACCTGGGGAATGGGAGATAATCATATTTGATCCAAGGAAAGGAAGGGTAACTAATTCCATGCTCTTTGTATACAAAGAGCATGGAAAAAAAACTACTTATTGCATTTCTTAACAGCACATCATATGGCTCTCTAAGGCCTATCACCTATTAATGAGATCAAGTAACCAAGCTTGCCCATCCTCATTCAATGAGCTCTAAAGCTTTGTATCAGAATGCCTGAATAATTTAAATATAAAAAGCCTAAAGCACATTTTACTTAGCAGTTTTATATTTTTTCAACAAATGATAAATTTCAGACAATTTAACATATTGTTTAACCATTCTGCTAGGTAAAAAGAGCATCCATGAAATATTATTTCACATAAACCTAGTAATTATATGACTAAGATATTTTTTTTGTATTAACACATCGGCCATTTCCCACCAAGGCAGGGTGGCCTGAAGAAGAAAAACTTTCATCATCATTCACTCCATCACTATCTTGCCAGAGGCACGCTTACACTACAGTTATAAAACTGGAACATTAACACCCCTTCTTCAGATGATCTATTCATATGACATCTTACACTCACTGTTCATATAATCTAAACATAAAGGCACACAGTTCACAGCCAAAAATACCTAGCTACTGTTAACCTATTTTCCTCTAAACCTTAAGTCATGTTAATAAAAAAAAACTGCAGTTGCACTCCTGACAAGAACATAAGTACAAGAAGGGGTAATACAATGCTATGCTGTAGTCCACGTTATAATCTTCAAACATTTAATATATGTGGCACCTCATAAGGAAACGAAGAAATGAAGAAACGAGTATCAAGAAACATCAGCACAGAGTAATGAAATAAGCCAAAAATTCTTAATATTATATTTTCAAAAAGGTCAATATTAACAAATAAACAAACATTGCAGTAAAATTTAACAATTTGCATACCAACCCAATCATCTAATTTAGCCTTTCTAAATTACCCTAATATTGTAATGCCTAACATTTGTAGTACCATCTTAAGTCAGTACATCATTATTTAACACAAATACATTTGTTTCATATGCCACCTGGTTTTTGGAGTTAATAGCAAAAATGAACAAACTTGGCTTCTTTGGTAATTATTATTCTTATAATAAAAAAAGAAACGCTAAACCTATAAGGGTCGCTTCTTCAGAAAAATAATTCTCAGATAAGCAAAGTCGGCAAATTTTAGATAAAAACCGTACATGCTGCACATCCTAATTTTGTTATAGAACTTCAGGCTCTACATAAAAGTAATTGGTCTCAACCTTTTTCATAATATGCAAAATTTTACCTTCTTAGATTTAAAAGTGTAATTGTAGATGACAGACACTGAAAGCCATAACTGGAAACCTTATTCAGATGATGGACTAAAATTCTCAATTACTGCTTTTAGTGTATCATCATGACTAGTACCTCATGGCATAGTGGTAAATTTGCTCATCCACGAGTCTCTCTCATCCCACTGTAAACATTCTATATTTTACTACTTGTGAAGCGACTCTGATCAATGCAATTATTACAGTAGGCACAAAAAATTAAACATTTGTGATATTACCTGTACATTGTTACATTTGTAATGCTTAGAAGAAATCGAGTATGATGTATAACCTATTGTATAATTAATGCAACCTGATCAAACTGTTTTGTGCGTCTAGTGTTAAGTAATCAATATTGTATTAAGTTTAGAATGCCCGTAATGCCAAGGCATGATAGTGGCTCTTTTTTCACTACAAATCATTGTAAACCCTCACTATAATCTACCAATGTAAATATACTTCCTACAATATGTCAACCACTTTGTAAACTTGCAAGGAAATAAAAATCTGAATCTGAATCTGACAGGATGTTGTGTCTGCATGTGTTACACCTAGTCTCTCTAAGGCAATGAAAATGATAAATATTTGACAAGGTACCTTATGTGACAATACTATTAAGAATGGCATCACACCATCAGCTACTACATGGATGCTCCACTAAACCTAAAAATTAAAATGAAATGTGGATACAATAATGCTGTGTAGTTGCAGATGTTTTAGCACGAGGTCATGAATGCGCCAGAGAAAATTTTAGTACATTAATATATTCATGGGGAAGCACTAAACCACTAGGGGTCATAGCACCTGAAGAATGGCAGGTAATCAGGTTTGATCCAAGAAAATGAAGGGTAGCTTCAATTCTTTGGATTGAGAGCCCTACACTAGCATCAAGACACCTTGGAAATAAATGGTATAAAATACCGACACAATGGAAAAATAAACACATAAGCAGTCAATAAAGTTGTCAATAAAGGATCACATTATACTGCTTATGTGTTTATTTTTCCATCAAGACACCTCATGTAGAAAAAGGTTCAGCATAACTTTGGATGAGCTAAGACAATGCAGGACAATGTACCACACTGTAGTTTCCCCGCATTGTTTACACCCAGACTTTTTTTCTCATCTTACCGCTCGTGTTGCCACCACCTGAAATATAAATTGTAATACTGTATTTAATATCCATTTAGCCTGTTGCAATTTAATTTATACTTATTTTACTCAATTTAAGATTCAAAAATATTTCTCTTCATTCTCTGTCCACTGATTGTTCACCTTTTATCTGCAGTAGCAGTCTAATGTGCTTAATTTAAAAGATTATTATTTTATTTTTTTAACTTAATCCCCGCCTGCCAAGATGGGTGATTCAAAGAAGAAAACACATTCATCAACGTTCACTCAACTGCTATCTTTTGAGATGGGCTGACATCACAATCAAATTGTTATTACCACTATTATTATTATTATTATTACATGTATAATAAAAATGAGTGCTAAAACTTATCCTTTATTCAAAAACACTGCAAGTTTAGAAAAAATCTGAATGTTGAGTTTTGTGATTATTTATCTATGCAACTATTAATGAAAAGTTGGTAATAACTCGACCAATTTCATTATTATACAAACAAGCAGAAATGACTCCATGGGGAAGTAGAAGAGAATTCTTCCTCCGTAAGCCATGCGTGTCGCAAGAGGCGACTAAAATGCCAGGAGCAAGGGGCTAGTAACCTCTTCTCCTGTATACGTACATTACTAAAGTTAAAAAGAGAAACTTTTGTTTTTCTTTTTGGGCCACCCTGCTTCAGTGGGATACAGCCGGTTTGTTGAAAGGAGAAAGAAGCAGAAATGAGTTTTGAATTAAGCAAAGTTGCTCGCTGAAATTCACAATGGCCTGAGAGGAACCCTTAAAATCATGTGTTGTGGGATCAGCTTCAAAATGACCCTGAGTTCAGTGTGTGTGCAGTACTCTGATTTTGGAAGAGATTTGTCACTTTATTTATTACAAAATATTTTTGCTTTTAAGGCAATATTAATTACATGTGCTTTTTATGCACAGTATTTACTGAAAAATGTATAGCAAATAAGACAAAAACAATCAGGAAATTTGCTCCATACCTTTAATAACTTTTAACAGAAAATTTAATATTCTACTGAATGCTCTTGTAGAATTCAAGATCCCAGCAGCAGTTTTATGTTCTTAGTTCATTAAACACTACTCGGAGTAGTAACAAAAATATATGGTACATACTACGTATATGAATACTTGGTAAATACATTAAACCTATAATGACTGTACTAATGTTGCAATTTTTTTAACACTGCAGCTGTCTCCCACAGGGATAGGTGACTTGACAAAGAAAACATTTTTCAGTGCCACTCAATCAATCACTATTTTGCCAGAAATGTGCAAACACAGAAGTTCAGACAACCCTGTAAACTGCAACATCTCCATCCCTCCAGGACTCAAGTTAACTGGTTTCTCTGAATCCTGCTCACATTCCAACAGCACTTCAAATCATAAAAATCACTTGCCTCACTCACTCCTATCTAAAATGTTCACACAAGCTTAGTGGATGTCCAAGTCCCTAGCACAAAACCTCCTTTACCCCCTTCATCCCACAAACACACTTCAAACCTTTCCTAGGATGACTCTTACTCCTCCTTCCCTCCACTCCAGATTTACATGCTCTTCAAGTAATCCTATTTTTTTTCCACCCTCTCTAAATATCCAAACCATCTTAACCTCTCCTCAGACCTCTAAATAATACTTTTTGGCAACTTCACAACTGAAATTATAATGAAATCAGATTTACAAATCCACCATTATAATATAAATTACTGTTCCAAGTCTTGTAAACCAACTAGCTTCAGAGGGTTGAAATAACGTAGCTCGATCGCTAGCGCACTCAGCTCACACACTGAGGTCCGGGGTTCGAATCTCCTCCGGTACGGCTGGAAAACATTAGGGACGTGTTTCCATAAGACACCTGCTGTCCCTGTTCACCCATCAGTTTAAAATGGGTACCTGGGTGTTATTCGACTGGTGTAGGTCGCATCCTGGGACAAAACTGACCTAATTTGCCTGAAATGCTCAACATAACAAGCGGCTTTCTATATAGCAGTGTCATTGATGTCAGCTAGGCCTGTATACCTTGTAGAGTGGACTCCCGGAAATCGGCCACCTCCCAACTCGAACAATTATGTAAGTGTATTTTTGCAAGTGCTTTTGTAAGTGTATTTTTGGGGGTCTGAAACAACTAATCTAATTTACATTTGTCCTTATGGGAATAAATTCGTTCGGTAATGCCACTCAAACAACATTCTGGAACGAATTATGGCCGATTTCCGGGAGTCCACTGTACAATGTACAGTGGACAGTGCTTGTGGAAGTGTATTTTTGGGGGTCTGAAATAGACTAACCTACGTGACATTATTTCTTAAGGAAGTAAATTCGTTCGATAATGGCACTTGAGCAGGCTTCTGGGATGAAGTTTTTTCGTTAGCCGGGGGTCCACTGTACTTGTAGTAAATAAAGATATTATTATATTATTGGCAATACTTACGTCTGCGACACCAGCGACCTGTGTAGCCTTCATGGCAGTAACAGGTAGTTTTCTTGCAAGTGCCATGGCGGCAGCGTCTGGTGCAACGTGTTGTAGCTGTTGCTTCGACGTTTTGTCCCAACACAACTTCACAATGATCACCAGCAAAACCACGTGGGCATCGACACTTGTTGACATCGCGACAACGGCCACCATTGATGCAAGGGATCACACACTTACCTGCGGATTATTACTGATTGAAGAATATGCTACTTTATTCAAATTCAAATTCAAATTCTTTATTTCTGGTAATATACAAGGTGGGGTGTACTTATAATTATGCATTTTATGAAGTAGATATTACAAGATGGCCAATAATATGCCTAGGTATGCCTAGGCTTTTCAGGCAGTCTTATGATAGGTCTTACTCTATAGTGACACAATGATTATACAGATAGTAAGGTTAGGTAATTGTAGTGATTAACTAGGTTTACAAAATTGAGGTACTGGAATTTAAACATTTAAGAATTTAACAATTAGTTTATATATTAATGGTAAAGGTGATGTATTGGCATATTACAGTTTCTATATTGGAGTGTTTAGGCAAACTTATGAATAGCTTAAGAATTATGAAGCAACAGTTGTATTAGAATTTTGGTTAGTTCTGTGCAAATTAAGGGGAATCACAGATATCAATAAGTGTATTTTGCTGCGGATATGTGCAAGATAAAGTAGTTTTCGTATGGTTAGCTACCAGTTGGGTGCGTAAGTGAGATAAGATGTTTTTTAACGGTGCTTTTGAAAATGGAGGTTGTGACTGCAGTTCTAGAGTTTTCAGGCAGGGAGTTCCAGATTTTAGGCCCTTTTATGCGCATTGAATTCTATGTACAGGAGGGTCCTGCTTATACGGCGAGTAAATGTTGTTGAATATGTTTTCTTCTTTGGGTCACCCTGTCTTAGCAGGAGACAGCCAATGAATTTTAAAAAAATCATGTTAAGTGCTAAACCTATAGGGAATATAATGTACCCAAATAATGGGAGGGAATAATCATGTTTGATCTGAGGAAAAGGAGGTAGCTCAATTTCCTAAGCTTAATAGCTCTTCACCAGCATTAAGGCACCCCACTGAAGAGTTCTAGTCTTTGAATCTGCAAATTATAACAATAACTATACTTACTAAACTCGCATCTGTTGCCATAGTAACCTCTGCGACAGTCACAGGTATCCTTCTGTATACATTTTCCACCATTCTGACACTTATCTTGGCATATTCCTGAAAGAATAAACTTTTTTCAGGATACAGTAATGTATCAAGTTTAAAAGAAAAGGACAACAGATTTCTCACATATCTCAAAGCCCATTCAAAACCTACTTATTTTTATATATCACAGAAAGACAGCAACAAAAATTACAAATGGATTTACAGCACTTTCTAAGTTTATGCTAACCACTGCATGTACAATACTAATTTATCTTGTATACCAAATTTCATGTTTACATAAGAGTATTTCTACCCTATAACCTGAACAGATTGTCAAGTTAACTACTGTAAGAGTTTGATTATGTTATGAACAGTTTCTGATACCTATATAGATCTGATGGACACTTTAGAGTTTTTAATATGTTCCTACTATCAATTTCCTCTGATATAACAGTACATTCATCATTGGTGGTCTTCTGGAAAGAAAGGTCATGAAAGAAGGGACAAATGTTTATACAGTGGACCCTCGGTTTTCGTTCACCTCCAAACTCGAACAATTATGCAAGTGTATTTTCGTAAGTGCTTTTGTAAGTGTATTTTTGGGGGTCTGAAACGACTAATCTAATTTACATTTGTCCTTATGGGAACAAATTCGTTCAGTAACAGCACTCAAACAGCATTCTGGAAAAATTTTTCAATGAAAACTGAGGGTCCACTGTACCTTTGAACTGGTATCCAAAACAGTAAAAAAAAATATTGCTGAATTACCAGCTATCAAACATTTGTTGAAAATATAAATCTCTCACCTCCTTCACAATGACGACCCTGGAATCCAGGTGGGCAAGAACAGCGGCCTGGCGTAGTGCAAGTTCCACCGTTCATACACTGGGGGTAGCAGAGTGCAGTGTTGCAGTACTGCCCCATGTAACCTTCAGGACACATGCATCGCTGTCCTTCGTCACAAACTCCTCCATTCTCACATTTTTGATCACACTCAGGATCAGGGCCTATTAAGGGCATTATTTATCATATTCTGCTGATCACAAAAAAACAAAATTAAGCAATGATATATTTGTCAGTGAGCATGTTATTTCTGATGTTAATGCTAAGCATCTAACCATGCACAAATATAAAACCTACAATTATGTTAATATAAGTTAGCAGTTAGAATGGGTACATTTTGCCTGAACACAAGTGTATAAGTACTACATATTTTTTTAAAATTTATTTGGGTGGAAAGTGCTAAACCAGTAAGGGTCATACAGTACCTGGGAAATGGAAGGTAAACAGGTTCAATCCACAAAAGTAAACATCAATTCCTTGAATCAAGAGCCCCTTAACAGTATCAAGGAACCTCCCTTGAGGAGAATATACAAGACTTACAAGTATGCTAATATAGAACAGAAAGTGTTGTACACACACTGTAGTTGGGATCAATCATTCCTCACACCAAAAATGCACATTTTAAATATTTTCTTTGTTTCTTCAAGGGTATACCATGATTCTCATGAAGATCTTTCAGTCTAAGGAATTAAAGGCTAATAGTATCCCTCCCTTTCCTCAGATGAAAAGTAATTATGTCTCACTCCTACCATTCCCTAGGTGCTGTATAATCTATTTGATCAAAAGCTTCCCCATAGATATAATGAGAAATCTCTTTGTTTCTTTATTATAGGTTAGGCTGTTTTATGACAGTTTAGTTTTACCAAACAGAGCGAGGTAAATTCAATGTTCCAAGAACTCTGCAAAAATCAATCTGATGATCACTAAATTAATATTAATGATCACCTCCCAAAACACACACACATACAAAATAATACACGAAAAGTGTGAAGATATTACAATTCAGATGACCCTCTGAACAGTAACATCCCTATCCCTCCTTTGGACTGCAAGCAATGTACATCTCTTCTTAGAAGTACAGCTAACTGGTTTCTCTGAATCATTTGTTACTTTGCTCACATACGAACAGCATATCAGAATATTAAAAAAAAAAAAAAAACCTGTCTCTGCTCACTCTAAGACGCTCATGCCTCTTTCCTAACACCCAAAATCTATTTTAGGTCTTTTGGATTTTTTGACCAACTCCCTAAAAATCATGGGATACAGTAGTATATAATGCATATACAGTATCTATGTGTATAAATAAACACTAATAAGCAAATTACATGTTGAGCAATAAGGTGTGTTAAGCAGGAAAGGGGGGCACCTGAAGAAGCTTATGTCATTAAATACCTATCCCTTTTGTATAGTGTGAGGATGCACTGCTGAAATAAATCTCTAGTAGTGCACTTTATAAAAAATAAAACAACTTCATTTGCTTTAATTTAGCACAGTGATACAAAAATTAAGATTTAAATAAACTCAGTGTGAAGTATATTTCACCAAGTCAAATTATAATACATCACCAAGCAAGCTACATACATGCCACTACACACTCGCCAAACACACACATACTGCACCTGTCTTCCCAAACACACGCACACACTTATCAAACTGCATAAACATATTAAACTGACCTAGCTGGGTACACTCCTTCCGTAGCTTGAGTCTCAAGGGAGTACCTGGTAGTGGTCTGCCAAGACGTGTCTGGATGAGAAGACCAATACCAAAGGTGGCAATCCCTGAAGCATTTCCAGTACAATGGATCTTCACAGAGAATACTGCAAATTGTAGGTATCTCAAATAAAGAATAAATTTTTAACTTATCAGTTAAAATGCCAACCACCTCTTATAAATGGAAAGAAAATACCTGTATCACATATGTATATTTACAACATTGATGCATGAAAATTTATAAAACAAAATGTTTTTTTTACCATATTGAACATTTCCCACCAAGGAAGGTTGAATCAAAGGAAACACATTCATCAACCTCCTTTAACAGCTGTCTTGCCATAATTATATGGACATCATAATGCAAGTGATCCACTCACACCAATTCTATACTTTATCTATTTTACAAACTTGCAGAAAACACACAGCTTTCAGTATTGTATATTGCAATATACAGTGGTACCTTGGCATACGAACAGCTAACTCGAACAATTATGTAAGTGTATTTTTGTAAGTGCTTTTGTAAGTGTATTTTTGGGGGTCTGAAACGGATTAATCTAATTTACATTATTCCTTATGGGAACAAATTCGTTCGGTATCGGCACTCGAACAGCCTTCTGGAACGAATTAAGTTCGTAACCTGAGGTACCATTGTACAGTGGTACCCTGGATTTCGTCAATAATTCATTTCTGAAGGCTGTTCGAGTGCTGTTACCAAATGAATTTGTTCCCATAAGGACTAATGTAAATTAGATTAGTCCATTTCAGACCCCCAAAAATACACTTACAAAAGCACTTGCATAACTGTTCGAGTTGGGAGCTGTACGAAATCTGGGGTATCACTGTACTTGGAATTTATTTTTTCCAGGTATATTGCAAAAGTACCAAAGTACCTTATGAAATACTCCTTTATAGAGGAATGATCAAGGAGCTATTTCTCAAAGCTGTAACATTTTTCTTCTTTTTGCTGTTCTAAAATAACTCCAAGAATAAATATTATCTTTTTTTATATAATAGGCCTTTAATGTCACATTCAAGAAATACAAAAGTTTGTTTTTTATTGTTACCTTTAGGTTTCTTGGGCACCCGGCCATGAGTTGGCAGTGACAAGACAGGCACCTCAAGCACCACCTCGTCCTGCGAGTAAAGACGATCAAAGGTATAGTAGTACCTCTTGCTGCCAGCACTCCAGGTGAAGTTCACATTCTCCACCTGAAGCCAAATGGAGGAATTTGAGCTGCAGTTGCTGAGGCAAGGACGCATGCTGTAGTAGAGATGCTGGCCCTGACCTCCCCTATTTTGTTCTTATTTAACTGATACAAGTGCCTCTGAGTATGCTGTACGTACACTGTGAACCAAAATCAAAAGTAAAAACTACTTTATTTGAATACTATAAAAAATACTGCACTATGAGTGTAAAACAATTTCAGTACACTATTTTATGCAGTCTTAGATTCATACAAATGAAACTAGGAAGACAAAGAGTAGTCTGTATTTAATTTTTTTTATTTCTTTCTATCTAATCAATGCTCATGTATCTATTTAGATGCACTTGTCTTATTTTAACATTTGTTAATTTTACATTATTTCAGAATTCAATTTCCTAATTATTTAAAATTATTTAATTAATAGATATATTTTCCCTATTTTCATATGCTATTTATACATTACTATACTCATCAGTGCTAGTGCTCTGTCACCATAACTTGTCTAAAGAATATCAAATTGTCTATAATGCATACTGAACATTCTTGAATATTCATATCTGAACACAATTCAGAACAAAAATATTTAATATATAGTCCAGCAGTGTGTGTGTGTGTCATCAAAAACAAGTAGAATCTTTTAGAGTTTAGTATCTCTAGTATCTGTTTTTCTTTATAATCTGCTAGTTTCTTGTTTAATGCCAGAGAACCCTATCAGATGCATACAATATTCCAGGACCTGCAATGCACAGCACCAAGCTTTTCTCTCAGTTACTCTGCTATCATCAACACAACAGAAATTTGTTCCTCTGTAAGCCAGAAACACAGCAGGTAATATATGAAGACCCAGTTTTCTCCTTTACCCTTTATTTTTGTATGCATGCAACACTTTCAGCAGGTTCCCAAACACTGCTGTTATTACCTTTGATTTTATCTGATCATTAAAACTTTCACATACACAATATCTCAAGCTATACTGCTTTTTTTATGGAAACTGTTTACTCCCTGTGAATGTATGGTAGGGAGGTTACAGAGAAGGGAAGCATGTTGGTTGCAGAGAAGGGGAGCATGGTGTTGCAGAAGTGTAGCAGGAAGGTTGTAGAGAAAGGTAGTAGGGAGAGTACTATGAGTAAGTGACAGGGAAATTCTACGAGAAAAATATACAAGTAAAAATAAATTACAAAAGATGAAAAGATGAAACTAGAAAATTATAAAAGAAAGTAATAAAAATTAAAGAAAACAAATGAAACATGTAAATGACCTAACAAAGGAAAGAGGATGAAGACGAAGCACAAATCATAACACAAACTTGAACAACCTACCTCAGATGGGATGACAGGCAGCTGCTTCTCAAAGTTGGGATCAAGGATGTAGGGCAGAACCCGGCCATTGTGGATGGCATATATCTCCATCATGTAACCTGTTATGACACAGTGACTTCAAACTATGTAGGGTCTCTAGTCAAACTTAGAAAAATGCAAACCAAATGTGAAAGACAAAATTCCATACAAATAATGAATATCAACACAATCACAAAATCCAGAGGAAGAAGCATGTGAAATATTGTAATATAGTCACAGGGTACAGCATTTCAATGCTTAATCTGCAATCAAGTCCTGTTGCAGATCTTATTAATCAAGCTACTATGCTCCAAATGTTCCCAAGTTCATATACAGGTGCTCATCGACTTACGATATTTTGACACTACGATGGTACAAAAGCAATTACTTTGGAGATGAAACTTAAGTTGGATACCCAGCATGAAGTTGGCAAGTTCGTAATGTGTATTCATTTACTTTTCAATACTGGTATTCAGTACCAGTAATTATCTGTTTATTTACTTATTCAGTGACAGTACAGCCTCTCCTCACTTAGCGACGAATTTGTTTACCAACGTGGTCTTAGGAACGGAACTCCGTCGTTAAGTGAGGAGAGGCTGTAGTTATTTATTTACTTATTTAGCATATCATTCATATTCAACTTACAATATTTTTGACTTACAATGGGTTTGTTGGAATATAACCCCATTTTAAGTCAAGGAGCATCTGTACATTTACAGTACTTTAGTGTCTTTTGTGTTGCTTTGATACAGTGTCAGATTTAAAGATGTTTAGGATGCATGATGTGATAAAATATAAATGAAGGAAACTTACCACTAAATATCTTTACTTGTTTTCTATCTATCCAGAGTGAAAAATCTCTGTCATGTTCTTCCTGTCCATGATTCTTTCGTCTGCGATCCAGGCGTCTATATTCACGCCCTCGGCGCATCCGTCCCTGTTTGCTAATTCTACTCTTGCTCTTTTGCTCTATATCACTGGTGGTGTTGTCACTGTCACTTCTGTTCTCTCTCACTGTAGTGCTATCACTCATGTTTATTACATTACTCTGATGTGAATCTTCATTCATGGTGTCAGTTATTGCACTACGTTTAAAAATACAATTTTTGTTGAAGCTTTTAGTACACACGTTATCAAGCAATCTTAAACTACTTGCATTTGTCATTCCTGCCTCATTATTAGGTACAGGCACATATCTAATACTATTCAACTTCAAAAGTGTATTAGTTTTGCTCAACGAGTTGTTGCTGCTGTTCAGGACTTCACTATCCACATTAAAAGTTTCATTATTACTGTGTTGAGAATTACTGTTTTTCTGTAACATGTTCTTAGTATCATCAGAGATGACACCTTCCCTTCTGACTCTGTTAGGCACATTAAAACTATTTGTAAGCCTACTGTTCATGTTACTGAAGGAGGGTATGATCCATACATTCTTAGTAAGGTAGAAATATAGTGGCTTTCTTCCATTACTCTTGCATGTGCTTCCATTGCAATTTTTCTGCAAAAATATAAAAAAATATAAGTTTAAAGGTAAGGAAGAGTACTAAAGTTTAGTCACTATCATCTGCATCAATATGTTGAAAAAAAAAAAGATATACGTATATATATACAGTGGACCCCCGGTGTTCGTCCATTTTTCGTAAGAGAATACTGTTCAAGTGCCATTACCAACCGAATTTATTCCCTTAAGAAATAATGTAAAGTAGACTAGTCCTTTTAGACCCCCAAAACTACACTTATGAAAGCATTTAAAAAAATAAACTTACATAAAAGGGCGTGTTTTGAGCAGGACGAACACCGGGGGTTCACTGTACAGTAGGACCCTGTATCCGCAGGGGATACATTCCAAGGACCTGCCGTGGACAGTAGCAAACCTTATATATGTCCTATACAGTGGACCCCCCCCCCCCCCGAGTAACGAACAAAATTCATTCCAGAAGCCTGGTCAAGTGCCATTACCGAATGAATTTACTCCCTTAAGAAATAATGTCAAGTAGGTTAGTCCATTTCAGACCCCCAAAAATACACTTACAAAAGCACTTACAATATTATACTTACATAATTGTACGATTTCCGGGGTGTTCGTAACTCAGGGGTCCACTGTACATACCTGCTATAAAGTTTAATTGACAAATTATGCACAATAAGTGGAGAATTACCACTTTTTCTATGATGGGAAGCACTTCACAGGTTCTCTTAGCCTTTGAAGAACTGCCAGCTTTTCTACTTTTGCACTTTGGGGCCATTAATATGCAAAATTAAGAGAAATTTTTGGGCCACAGTAAATACAGTGGACCCCCGAGTTATGAGTAAAATTCACTCCAAAAGGCTGCTCAAATGCCATTACCGAACGAATTTTCTCCCTTAAGAAATAATGTCAAGTAGGTTAGTCCATTTCAGACCCCCAAAAATACACTTACAAAAGCACTTACAATATTAAACTTACATAATTGTATGATTTCCGAGGTGCTCGTAACTCGGGGGTCCACTGTAGTGTATAACAAACCGCTGATACCGAAACAGTGGATATGGGGGTTCTAATGTATATAAATATACACAGATGAAGTTCTAAATACCACAAACACATTTGATCATCTAAAGACATTTACAAGTGCCATAATATCTTCACACATTAATTTTTGAACATTTCTTTGCATATCTTAAATTTCCTTAGAAGGCACTCATATGCATTTAATGCCATTATTCAACATGCAAGCAGTTGACAAGGTATAAAATGCATATACAGTGGACCCCCGGTGTTCGTGATTTTTTCGTTCCAGAATGCTGTTCAAGTGCCATTACCAAACGAATTTATTCCCATAAGGAATAATGTAAATTAGACTAGTCCTTTTAGACCCCCAAAAATACACTTGCAAAAATAAACTTATATAAAAGGGCGAGTTTGGAGAATCACGAACACCGGGGGTCCACTGTACTGTACAGTGGACCCTCTGTTTTTGTTGAAAATTCTTTCCAGAATGCTGTTCGAGTGCCGTTACCGAACGAATTTGTTCCCATAAGTACAAATGTAAGTTAGATTAGTCGTTTCAGACCCCCAAAAATACACTTACAAAAGCTCTTACAAAAATACACTTACATAATTGTTCGAGTTTGGAGGTGAATGAAAACTGAGGGTCCACTGTATTGTGTACCAAATTGATGTAAAGAATGGTGCTATAGATGGAGATAAATGGTATAAAATACAGACACAATGGAAAAATAGACAAATGCAGATCTGTTTGTGACTTGATAAAGCCAGTTGTGTGGGTGAAACATAGTCAATAAAGGATCACTTCACAAGATGGGGAAATAAAGAGAGAAAAAACTGCCTTCAATACTTTATTTGATTAAGGTATTGATATATGTACCAAGCATTTAAATAATCTTGCATCATAATATCTTTATTTCTAGAAGTACATGTACAAGGTATACAGGCCTAGCTGACAACAAAGATATACTACTAAGTACAAAGCCGCTTGTTATGCAGAGCATTTCGGGCAAATTAGGTCAGTTTTTGTCCTGGGATGCGACCCACACCAGTTGACTAACACAAAGGTACCCATTTTTACTGATGGGTGAACGTGGACAACTGGTGCAAGGAAACACGCCCAACATTTCCATCCTTGTCGGGAATCGAACCCAGAACCTCATGATGTGAAGCAAGAACGGTGCCACCAGGCCACAGGCCATGGCATCAATTCTATCAGCAGAGAGGAGGAGAGGGAAAAAAAGGCATTGTGGATTTTCTTTTTTAATGTTACATAATTATTACTGTACTTTATTGGCATTGGCATACTCAGTAATGATATAGTACTGCATATGTAAAATACAGCCTCTCCTCACTTAGCGACGTACTCGTTTACCGACCACTCGGACTTACGACCAGCTCTCCAACCAGTATGCAAACCTAAATAATGTAATGTTTATAAGAATTTATTTCCTCTATTCTGTTTATTACAGTATACAGTAAACTACTGTATAAACATTTAAAAATATACTAGAAATGTTATAAATGGTGCAAAGGTGACATTAAAATAATATCTAAAGATGGTTGACACAAACCCACTACCAGTACAGTATGCTCCTCACTTAACGACCAATTCATTTACTGACCTACCTTTGGGAATGGAACCCAATCGTTAAGTGAGGAGAGGCTGTATACGTAAAGGCATTTTCATTTTTTTTGCAGCTGGGGGATTATTATTTTCATATGCAAGCCCTAAACCTATATGGGTCATATAGGACCTGGAGAATAGGCTTGATCCAACGAATGAGAAAGTAGCTCCAGTTACTTGGATAAAGAGCCCTACATGAGCAACAGTGTGCTCTTCTTGAAGAGCACTGAGAAAAATGGAGTGATGATTTTTTTTTTTACACAAATTTTCACAGGCTAAGAGCTGTTATCCTATATCAGCTCATTTCAAAGCCCAGTGCAATCTAAAGTATACCACCACTCCCCAGGATGCAACCCACACCAGTTAACACTCACATACCTAATTACTGATAGGTAAACAGGGACAGCAGGTGTAAGGAAACATGCCCAACATTTTCACCTGTACCAGGAATCGAACTCTAAATACACTTCCGAGTGGACCCACGTGGAAACATCTCTTAATACCTAAAGCTTTTAACACTTCCTTCTAACAGTCATACTCACTGGAGATGTGAGAACTGAAGGTGATCGAAGAGTATGATTTAACACTGGCACCTGTGTTGTTTTCTCCACAGATATCTGGCTTAATGGTATGGACGTCTCTGCACCAACATTGGAAGAAAGGGTCACAAGTGGAACTAGAGCTTTAATTTTGTGACTATCTGCAACGAATTATATATTTTAGTCACATGAGATTAATTAGGAGCACCCACTATCATGGCTCATTAAAACGCAGCTCTTTAAGTTACTCTTTATTGTCATCTGAGCTATAATCCTTAGTAATTAAAAGCTAATAATGATTTTACTGATAGCTTCAACAACTGATTAATAACAACAGCCTAATTAAACTCAATGAAAAGAAAATTACTATTACTGAATTTTTTTTTATTAGCAGCTCTTTCTGGTTTGATCTCACTACTCTCTTAATCTTTAAGTGTTACAATCTAAAGCTTAAAATGCTGTTGCCTTGCATTACTCAAGCTCAAAAGCTGATTTTAAAACATATTCAACAAAGATTTCAGAATACAGAGATTAAATTAACTCACTGCAAATAATGTGTTTCATTAATTTAGAAATTCAGATTAACACAAAATTTTGAAACTTCAAACCTGAGGATCTCTTCAGCTTCTGTTGCCACCCATCCTTCTGTGGATCCACATCGAATTTTAGTGTCTGTTTGTTGATAGCTGACTGTATCTGGTCAATTTGTGTTTTGATGTCAATGGGTGTTGTGGCCTTTAGTAACTGAGTGATCATTTCTGTTGAGGTTTGTGGCTTTAGTCTCTCTGTAAACACCTGTGATGTTTGCTTGCTAGTCTCAGGGGATATTAGTGTCTGCACTTCTTGCTCCTTAATTGTGGATTTTTGCAACTGTGATAATTGATCTTTTAATTTGATGGGTGACTGCATCTTTAGACGGTGTTTACGTTTATTAGTGTCTTTTTCACAGTGCAACATCAGTTTACTGTTCCCTCTTTCTTTTTGTTGTCTATCTTCGTTTTCATTTATGGGTGTTTGTGTCATGGGCATGAGTTGATGTTGTGTCTGTACATGTGTTGTCAAAATTTCATTATAATTTTCTATTGGTTCTTGTGGTTGAGCATTTTCTATGGCTATACGAGTCCATTGTATTTGCTTATTACGATTTGTGCTTGGTTGAGAATTTGAAATTTGTTTGTCAGTTTCTTTATTTATTTGCACTTGTGCCTGGTTTCTGTTAGTGTATGGCCATAATAAAGGCTGTGTGTGCTTAAAGTGGACTTGTATTGAATCTTTCATATACTTGGCTTGAGGTCTACCTGATGGTAAAGGTGGTAGAGTTGGTTTCATAATGCTTGAATGAATGCACATCCACAAGTGTGACTGCCAAATCTGATTCCACAAACTTGTATAAGTGTGTGCTGTGTTATCTTGGTTTGTCTGTAATAATGACAAGAATAATAAGACGTTGTCCTTGGACTGTAGAGGTGTTGGGTGGTAATTATCAGAGTGTCGACATTGCAATATAGCATGAGCTATGTTAGGGAAACGAATAATAGAAGGCAAAGGTGATGTTGGAGAGGTAACAGGTGTGGTTTGTATGGTAGAGGTGGATATGGAGACAGAATGAGGTGCTAGTGTGTGACCAAGAGCTGAGGGTGCAGCTGGCAGCAAGGGTGGCGAGGGTACAGTAGAGTGCACTGCCGGCGTGGCGTCAAAGGGCGTGAGCACTACAGCAGATAAAACCACAACCAGGTGTATCATGGTGATGCCTCATGTCTCCCACAGCTCTGGCAAATAGATGAAAATTATTGTTAGACATTATCTAGATCTAGACTGAGAAACATAACTCATATTTGCTCAGAACTCTGTGCATTTATTACTGTATTATATAATATCACTGGAAGTGCTAACCTATAATAACCTGTAACAATCTCTTAGCATATGGGCAATAACAAGAATATTAAAAAGTAAGCTGGAGAATGTTAATGAAGTATAGTACTGAGAAGGAACCTGTCTCAACACCAACTGCCGTTAAATAAATAAATTTTTATCTGGTTTATTCAAGTAAATGTGCAATAAACTCAATATATTGGACCTCGGACATAAACAAAATCCACTGGGGAAATTGTACACTAAAGCTTCTTTATTTCCACTGTTCAACTGCAGTACATCTATAAACTGTGTACATTATCAATGTACATTATATATACAGTAGAGTAGGGGTGTGCCAAGGCCTTGGTATAGGTTAATTTTGATAGTATTGGTATCAGCCTAAAATTGAGTGTTGGTATTAACAAAAATTTTGGTATCATCCCATCTCTACAGTAGAGTATTTAAGTGCTTTTTCTGTGATTTTTTTTTTAACATGATTCTGCTTTAACTGACACTAAGAATCTTCCCCTATGAGGCCTTCATATTGAAAATTTACTTTACATTTATTTTTGTACTTTATTGTAATAATTAATAGTACAAATAAGGGAAATTTTCCTAATATTTTCATATATATTATATAACTAATTTTCATGTATCTGATATACTGTGTTCATTTTATATTTTTTGTTAATAATTATAATTAATATATTTGTATAACACATTTTTATATGGCTTTTGATCAATATTTTTTATTTTCTGGGAATGAGATCTGGTAACCTTTTATAATATAAATAATGACCATGGTATCCACTCCATGGGAAAATAGTTATCTGTTGTGGGAATTGTTTATTTCGGTTATAATCATTATGTTCATTATGTAAATTCTTTTGTTAAATAGATTTTGCAATGGAAACAATGATATTTTGGACAAATTGGAAACAGGCTAAAATCTAACAAGTAAATAATGTAACCTAATGTAGACTAGTTGGAAAATTGTCGGTTAGGTTAAGTCAGGTACCTAAATTAACTTACTTCGCATTATGTTAGGTTATGTAGCTCGATTGCTAGTGCACTCAGCTCACACACTGAGGTCCGGGGTTCGAATCTCTTCTGGTACGGCTGGAAAACATTAGGACGTGTTTCCATAAGACACCTGCTGTCCCTGTTCACCCATCAGTTTAAAATGGGTACCTGGGTGTTAGTCGACTGGTGTGGGTCGCATCCTGGGACAAAACTGACCTAATTTGCGGGAAATGCTCAGCATAACAAGGGGCTTTCTATATAGTAGTATGTCATTGATGTCAGCTATGGTCTGTATACCTTGTACATGTACTTGTATTAAATAAAGATATGTATTATATTATATTTATTATTATGTTAATCAAAAAGATATTTTTCCATAGGCCTAGAAAAGTAAGTTTATTTAGGCACTGGTACACATAAGTACAATTATCATACATAGCGTAAATTCCTTAGGATAACCCAAAAAGTCAGTCAGAATGACTTTTTAGGTTATCTTAGGTTAATTTACACACAAGATAGTATAATTCACAAGACACGTGTGAAATATTAAACTAGTGTACTCAACCATGTTCGTGGGGGAAGTGTTAAACCCGTAGGGGGTTAGCAAGTTTATTTAGGCACAGGTACACATAAGTACAATTATGATACATAGTGTAATTTACCCAGGATAACCCAAAAAAGTCAAAGTGACTTTTTTCCACTGGGTCAAAGAGCACTTGGATAACGAGGTGATAAAGTTGGCACTGAAAGGGCGCTGCTCTAATCCCTCGGATCCAGAGCCCTTCACCGGCATCAAAGCCCCTCCCCCCACTTTCGCCCCTGTTGAAGGTGCAAATGCAAGTGCCTCCTAAAAAAGGTAAATGCAGTTCAATATTCGCCCTTAAACCCACAACAGCTGCCTTAACACCAGTTATTTAGGAGGGGTCAAGGGTCATACTGACCTTCAAAACCAAGTGTGGTGGTCACCAGGGTCACTGAGAGTGCCACAGTGCCTCCACAGTGTCACAAGAGACAATATAACAACACCAGGTTAACACTTCTCCATTGTGGGTTCCCTGCTTCTGCTGGGCAGGCATGACGTCATTCTGACGTCACTCATCAGCATTCACTTCTAAATTTTTAATAATAATAATAATAATACCTTTATTTACTACAAGTACATGTACAAGGTATACAGACCATAGCTGACATCAATGATATACTACTGTATAGAAAGCCACTTGTTATGCAAAGCATTTCGGGCAAATTAGGTCAGTTTTGTCCCAGGATGAGACCCACACTAGTCCACTAACACCCAGATACCTACTTCCTAGGTGAACAGGACAAAAGGTGTAAGGAAACGCGTCGAATGTTTCCGCCCCTACCGGGATTGAACCTGGACCCTCAACGTGTGAAGCGTGAGTTTTGTCAGCCAGGCCACGGGAGGTCTATTATAATCTAAGACCGACTCATCCTGGAGTTTACCTGGAGAGAGTTTCAGGGGTCAACGCCCCTGCGGCCCGGTCTGTGACCAGGCCTCATGTTGGACCAGAGCCTGATCAACCAGGCTGTTACTGCTGGCCGCACCCAGTCCAACGTACGAACCACAGCCTGGCTGGTCAGGTACCGACTTTAGGTGCCTGTTTAGTGCCTGCTTGAAGACAGCCAGGGGTTTGTTGGTAATCCCCCTGATGTATGCTGGGAGGCAGTTGAACAGTCTTGGGCCCCTGACACTTATGTGTTGTCCCTCAACGTGCTAGTGGCACCCCTGCTTTTCATTGGGGGGATGTTACATCGCCTGCCGAGTCTTTTGCTTTCGTAGGGAGTGACTCTCGTGTGCAAGTTTGGTATTAATCCCTCGAGAATTTTCCACGTGTATATAATAATGTATCTCTCCCGCCTGCATTCTAGGAGTACAGGTTTAGGAACTTCAAGCGTTCCCAGTAATTGAGGTGGTTTATCGCAGTTATGCGTGCCGTGAAGGTTCTCTGCACTTTTTCTAGGTCAGCAATTTCACCCGCCTTGAAAGGTGCAGTTAGTGTGCAGCAATATTCCAGCCTAGATAGAACAAGCGACCTGAAAAGTGTCAACATGGGCTTGGTATCCCTGGTTTTGAAGGTTCTCATTATCCATCCTGTCATTTTTCTAGCATCTGAGTGAGTGCCTTCAAATTTTTAATGCTGTGTGTAGTATAACTAAGGTAAAATGTTTGAGCTACTGTCAGGGGTACGAGAGCATGTAGGCCAGGATGAATTACAACTGAATATGCTAAATGTTGAAGACAGAGTAAAACAACTAAAGTTAAATCACGTTTATAAATTAGCTCACAAACAGTGTCCAGAATATCTTGCTGCCAAGTTTGTCAAGACTGGGAACCATAGCAAGTATGGTACTAGGGGGAGGGAACACAACTGTAGTACCCACAGTAGCTGGTCAGGCTTCAAACGCCTTTTATTGTACAGCAGTAAAGGAGTGGCATTGACTGCCTGCACATGTAAAAGGTCATAGCATGAGCCAGTTCAAGAAGAGACAATAGGTACCTAATGAATGTAGCTACAGCAAAGACGTTTCCTGTGATCATATTTGCTTGGACCTCCTCTTTTCTGCAACATTGCAAGCTCCTGATGATGTGTTGATATCTTCCCAGCTTGTTTCATTTAGGACATAGTTGACTTGTTCCCATTGTATGTTTTTGTTATTGAAGTTGAATTTTGTGAAGACAGCCTCATGACTGATCACATTTTGCTGGTCAGGAGCCCTGTGCATACATGTCTGTGCCTCTATTATGTTGTGATCTGAGTATATTGTCTTGGATACGGTTATATTACGGTTTTGGGTTTCAATCTTTACTGCCAAAGCTTCAACTACATCATTTGAGGTGTTTAGTAGTTCTGAGCAAATGAGCGACTCTGTGACGCACAGGCCAACCCCCCCTTGTTGCCTGTTTAGTCTGTGGCATCTGAAGAGGCTATAACCTGGGATCCATATTTCGTTGTTAAAATGATCCTTTATGTGGGTCTCTGTGAATGCTGCAAACATTGCATTTGACTCCGTGAGCAGTCCCTTGATGTAAGGAATTCTGTTGTTTGTTGACGACTTTAGACCCTGTATGTTTGCAAAGATAAATGTTGGTGGACTTTAGGGGGGTTTTATTTGCTGGCTTTAATATCTGTTGTTCTAGAGTGGAGGCCAATGACTGCCTCTGCTCCAGAAGTGTTTTCAGTTGGTGTAAGATTGCTGTCATTTCTTGCCAGGATGCTTTTCCTTCCTGGCACTAAAAAACCTCTCAGCTATCAAAACTTGGGGCCCAGTCTCTGGACCCATTATATACCTCTGTAATATGTAAATACCTTTGTAACTGGTCATGATTGTGACCAGATCTACCTGAGTTCATTACCTTTGTAACTTGCTCAGCTATCAAAACTTTAGGCCCAGTCCCTGGACCCATTATGTACCTCTGTAATCTTTTGACTACCGCCCACAGGATGGGTATGGGGTGCATAATAAAGATATTAAACTAAAACTTTGGAGAGGTTATGGCTCCCCTCCTTTGTTTCCCATAGTCTGGCTGGTCTGTGTCTTCTTGTCCCCTTTAAAGGATGTGCCTGGCAGGATGTGGTGTAGCATTTTCTTTCATGGAGTGACGAGTGACAGATTTCGGGGTGAAATAAGTTACAGAAAGGGGAGTTGCACCCTCCTGTTGTCATGTGGGTGCGGCATTTTTTTGGGATGGTCAAAGGTGCATGTCCCACCTGTTTTTCCAGAAATACCAGATATACCTACTCCAAATACAAAGATGGACCATCAATGTCAGCGTTACACAAATGCAGTGTGCTTAGTCTTTGTAGTCCGCTGAAGAGAACCTCAAACCGAGGTCGAAAAAATAAAATAGATCAGCTTCTGTTTCACATTCCTACAGCCCTTCCCGGGCATCGAACCAAGGCTCCTTTGATTGTGAGCCATATGTTTGTGAGTGATAGAAGAACCAGACGCTATTGTATGATAGTGACTGACCGGAAATGTTGTCATAGATACATTTGGTCGTAAATTAGAACAGAAAAAACCCTGAGAATTCACTAGAACGTTTCAGTTTAAGATAATGAAATGTGTTTGGCATAGAACACAGTTTAAAAAACGATGTTTTTATTCTGACGACTTTTCGTTCTGTGTAGAGCTTTATCAAGTAGCATGATTTGATAAAGCTGTATATAGAGAGATGCTATTTTTTAAAGCTATAAACAGAGCGAAACATGATAAAATACACAAATAACCCTCACATAGAAGAAACTCGTGACGACGTTTCGGTCCGACTTGGACCACTAACTAGCTCTCTATAGAGCTTCATCAAGTCATGTGCGAGTTATTTGTGTATTGTTTCAGTCGCGGTATTACGCCTCTTTATTCTTTATAATGAAAAAGTTCTACACAGTATGAAAAGCGACTCCTTGAAGCTCTTAACACAACACAAAATGACCTTTACCACAGCAGCTGCTCTACAAACTCTTTACCACAAACCATACCAAGGGTGGGGTTCGAACCCGCGGTCAGAGAGTCTCAAAACTCCACACTTTTCAGCACCATTTTCCAGTCATATTGAACAGAATGTTACAAAGAACACAAGTTACACTACCGTGGTGGCCTGCTGGCAAAATTTTCCAGTGGCCTATGGCCCGTGTGGGTTTGCAGCTTAGTTTTGATTGTAATAATAACACTATGTTCTAACTATAATCAACTAGCAAAGGTCTACTAGTGTATTTTATATTGTGGAATGTGTTGGAGGAAGGTTTTGTGTTGTATATATACATATATATATATATATATATATATATATATATATATATATATATATATATATATATATATATATATATATATATATGTAGGTAGTAGGTTGGTAGACAGCAACCACCCAGGGAGGTACTACCATCTTGCCAGGTGACTGTGAAACAGAAACCTGAAACTGTTTTACATGATGGTAGGATTGCTGGTGTCTTTTTCTGTCTCATAAACATGCAAGATTTCAGGTACGTCTTGCTACTTCTACTTACACTTAGGTCACACTACGCAAACATGTACACGTTTATGTATACACACTCATCTGAGTTTTCTTTGATTTTATCTTAATAGTTCTTGTTCTTATTGCTTTTCCCTTTCATATCCATGGGGAAGTGGAATAAGAATCTTTCCTCCGTAAGCCATGCGTGTTGTAAAAGTCAACTAAAATGCAGGGAACAATGGGCTAGTAACCCCTTTTCCTGTATAGCTTACTAAAGAAGAAGAAGAAAATCGTCAAAGTGGGATGTTTGAATGTGCGTGGATGTTGTGCGAATGATAAGAAAGAGATGATTGTAGATGTTATGAATGAAAAGAAGCTGGATGTCCTGGCTTTAAGTGAGACAAAGCTGAAGGGGTAGGAGAGTTTCAGTGGGGAGAAATAAATGGGATTAGATCAGGGTTTCAAATAGAGTTAGAGCTAAAGAAGGAGTGGCAATAATGTTGAATAATCAGTTATGGCAGGTAAAGAAGGAATATAAATGTATAAATTCAAGGATTATGTGGAGTAAAATAAAGGTTGGATGTGAAAAGTGGGTTATAGTAAGTGTTTATGCACCTGGAGAAGAGAGAAGTGTAGAGGAGAGAGAGAGATTTTGGGAAATGTTGAGTGAGTGTGTGGGAGTTTTGAACCAAGTGAGAGAGTAATTGTGGTTGGGGATCTTAATGCTAAAGTGGGTAAAAATGTTGTGGATGGAGTAGTAGGTAAATTTGGGGTGCCAGGGGTAAATGTAAATGGGGAGCCATTAATTGAGCTATGTGTAGAAAGAGGTTTGGTAATAAGTAATACATATTTTATGAAAAAGAGGATAAATAAATATACAAGGTATGATATAGCACGTAAGGAAAGTAGTTTGTTGGATTATGTATTGGTGGATAAAAGGTTGATGAGTAGGCTTCAGGATGTACATGTTTATAGAGGGGCAACGGATATATCAGATCATTATTTGGTTGTAGCTACAGTTAGAGTAAAGGTAGATGGGACAAAAGAAAATGGCAACAGCAAGTAAGAGAGAGGTAAAAGTGTATAAACTAAGGAAGGAGGAAGTTAGGGTGAGATATAAGCAACTATTGGCAGAAAGGTGGGCTAGTGCAAGTAGGAGTAGTGGGGGTTGAAGAGAGTTGGGATAGTTTTAAAAATGCAGTATTAGAATGTGGGGCAGAAGTTTGTGGTTATAGGAGGGTGGGTGCAGGAGGAAAGAGGAGTGAGTGGTGGAATGAAGAAGTAAAGGGTGTGATAAAAGAGAAAAAGGTAGCTTATGAGAGGTTTTTACAAAACAGAAGTGTTAGTAGAAGAGCAGAGTATATGGAGAGTAAAAGAAAGGTGAAGAGAGTGGCGAGAGAGTGCAAAAGAAGAGCGGATGAAAGAATGGGAGAGGCTCTGTCAAGAAATTTTGCTGAAAACAAGAAAAATTTTGGAGTGAGATAAACAAGGTAAGAAAGCCTAGGGAACGAATGGATTTGTCAGTTAAAAACAGAGTAGGGGAGTTAGTAGATGGGAGCTGGAGGTATTGGGTAGATGGCGGGAATATTTTGAGGAACTTTTAAATGTTGATGAAAAGAGGGAGGCGATAATTTCATGTACTGGCCAGGAGGTACAACATCGTTTAGGAGTGAAGAAGAGCAGGATGTGAGTGTGGGGGAGGTGCGGAGGCATTACGTAGAATGAAAGGGGGTAAAGCAGCTGGAATTGACGGAATCATGACAGAAATGTTAAAAGCAGGGGGATATAGTGCTGGAGTGGTTGGTATTTTTGTTTAATAAATGTATGAAAGAGGGAAGGTACCTAGGATTGGCAGGAGCATGTATAGTTCCTTTATATAAAGGGAAGGGGATAAAGAGAGTGTAAAAATTATAGGGGAATAAGTTTACTGAGTATACCAGGTAAAGTGTATGGCAGGGTTATTATTGAAAGAATTAGAGGTAAGACAGAAGTAGGATTGCAGATGAGCAAGGAGGCTTTAGAATGGGTAGGGGATGTGTAGATCAAGTGTTTACAGTGAAGCATATATGTGAACAGTATTTAGATAAAGGTAGAGAGGTTTTATTGTATTTATGGATTTAGAAAAGGCATATGATAGAGTGGATAGGGGAGCAATGTGGCAAATGTTGCAAGTGTATGGAATAGGTAGTAAGTTACTGAAGGCTGTAAAGAGTTTTTATGAGGATAGTGAGGCTCAGGTTAGGGTGTGTAGGAGAGAGGGAGATTACTTCCCGGTAAAAGTAGGTCTTAGACAGGATGTGTGATGTCACCCATGGTTGTTTAATATATTTATAGATGGGGTTGTAAAAGAAGTAAATGCTAGGGTGTTGGGGAGAGGGTGGGATTAAATTTTGGAGAATTAAATGCAAAATGGGAGTTGACACAGTTACTTTTTGCTGATGATACTGTGCTTATGGGAGATTCTAAAGAAAAGTTGCAAAGGTTAGTGGACGAGTTTGGGAGAGTGTGTAAAGGTAGAAAGTTGAAAGTGAACATAGATAAGAGTAAGGTGATGAGGGTATCAAACGATTTAAATAAAGAAAAATTGGATATCACATTGGAGAGAGGGATTATGGAAGAAGTAAATGTTTTCAGATATTTGGGAGTTGATGTGTCAGCGGATGGATTTATGAAGGATGAGGTTAACCATAGAATTGATGAAGGAAAAAGGTGAGTGGTGCATTGAGGTATCTGTGGAGACAAAAACGTTATCCATGGAGGCAAAGAAGGAATGTACGAAAGTATAGTGGTACCAACACTCTTATATGGGTGTGAAGCATGGGTTGCAAATGCTGCAGAGGAGGAGGCTGGAGGCAGTGGAGATGTCCTGTCTAAGGGCAATGTGTGTGTAAATATTATGCAGAAAATTCGGAATGTGGAAATTAGGAGGTGTGGAGTTACTAAAAGTATTTGTCAGAGGGCTGAAGAGGGTTGTTGAGGTGGTTTGGTCATTTAGAGAGAATGGATCAAAGTAGAATGACTTGGAGAGCGTATAAATCTGTAGGGAAGGAAGGCGGGGTAGGGGTCGTCCTAGAAAAGGTTGGAGGAAGGGGTAAAGGAGGTTTTGTGGGCGAGGGCTTGGACTTCCAGCAAGCATGTGTGAGCGTGTTAGATAGAGTGAATGGAGACGAATGGTTTTGGGACATGACGATCTGTTGGAGGTGAGCAGGGTAACATTGTGTGAAGGGATTCAGGGAAACCAGTTAATTGATTTAGTTGGACTTGAGTCCTGGAAATGGAAGTACAATGCCTGCACTTTAAAGGAGGGGTCTGAGATAGTGACAGCTGGAGGGACTTTTCTCAGCTGTCGTATCTGAGCTCCTCTGCAAAGACAGTGATTATGTATGAGTGTGGTGAAAGTGTTGAATGATGATGAAAGTTTTTTTTTTTTGGGGATTTTTTTTTTGGTCCCCTGCCTCGGTGGGAGACGGCCGACTTGTTGAAAAAAAAAAAAAAAAAATATATATATGTATGTATATTTTTCTAAAGGTGAGGCCAAGACAGTGATAGAGTGAATTATATTTTCTAAAGATGAGTTTATCTATCTTTCCTGATGATCAAACCTAAAGTGTGGACTACTTATTTAACATTTTGTGGAGAAGTTACAAGCGTGTGTCCCTCCCTAGGGTGGTTATTTTTACAGAAATTTTGTATTTATCCCTAGACAAATGCTTTATCCAGGCTCCACAAAAACTTCGTAACAGAGACAAAGAGTAAATGTTAGGGAAGTGACGTTAGAGTGAGGAAATGTAACAAGCGGGGTGCCGCAAGAATGTGTATTAGGACCAGTATTGTTTCTGATTCATGTCAAAGATATTACAGATGGGACTGAGTCAGATGTATCCCTGTTTACTGATGATGTAAAACTAATGAGAAGAATAAAACATGCAAGAACAAGGAAAGGCTGCAAATGGATCTGGACAGACTACATTTTTTTTTTTAAAAGTGGTTGCTTGAATTCAATCCCAGCAAATGCAAGGTCATGAAGATCGGGGCAGGGGTAACAAGATGGGGGACAGAGGTTACAGACGTCACTCAGAGAGAAAGATCCAGGGGTGAGCATAGTGCCTTAAGAAACGGAAGTTAAGTGCAGAAGTATGCAACAATCCTTGTTCCTGGATTAACATGCTTCCTGAAGTGTGGGTTCTATTGTGGTGCTGCATACTACAAGTTGGCTTTGACATACGTTGTGTACAGTGCCCGGAAGGGCTGTGTTGATATGCCTGAAGGTTACTCTTAGATTAGCCAGGCGAGCACTGGCTGCAAAGGTCATATTCAGTTGATGTGAGTCTTTTGTGAAGGGGCTAAGACGCTCAGGGATCAACTTTTTTATTTGTTGACCGATTGCGCTCATTCTTGGTGTACTATTTGAAGCTTATATCAAACATGTTGTGACGAAGCTTCAGTAAAATCGGCCAAAAGCAAATGAACCACGCAAGATTTACTGAAAATTACTAAAAAATATACTTATCAGTAACGTACTCCGAAGTGGTAGTTGGAAAAGTGGTTTTGACACTTTCTGCTGGTAGAACACTTCTAAGTCCATCGTTCACCATATACTAATAGCAAAATATCGGACTTTTATCCCACACAAATCTGAAAATATTTGGGATACTTCAAAAAGGTACATTACATCTGGTAAAGCAATCATTCTTCTATGTTTGTTGTGAAAATAAGGTCAACTCGTTCATTATTAATGATGGTGGTTGGCTAAATAGGTAAATAACTTCCGAGATAATGGCCGAAACCCGCAGCAGCCCAAGTACTCGGAGAATTTTTTTTTTCCGAATAGTACTTGTTTTTTCAAACGTTTTCATCATCTATGAGTGTCTACTACAGTTTACCATCGGCTAGATTTGTTTTCTCTCACAATAGCAATGTGAGAATGGGAAAATAACCCTTATGGGGGATGGCGACCCTTCCACTACTTGGCGATAGACCGTCATATTCTGCAACATAATATTTATTCGGTGTGTTTTCATGTTTCTATGCTATTAACATGTCGCCTTATGTCATAATAGATCAATTGTAGTAAGAATAACGTAAGAATGAACAATTTGTTGGCTGGTGTTCTTGGCCGGCACAACGAAATTTATTTATCAGCACTTCTTATCGGAGAAGGCTCCTGATTGGTTCTCAGACCATATTAGCCCCTCCACTCTCCTATGATTAATGCATTTTCCCCTGAAGATCATGTATTGTTCACTTTTTGTACATAGGGGGATTTATATAATAAAGTATGTTTTTCTGTGGGATTGCATATGTTTGGTAATCCCTGTGACGTTAGGACGTAGGGTTAGCACCTGAGAGAGGTGCCTACAAGCTGTGCCTTTTGTCTGTTTTGTATATAGTATTATTGATATGTAGGTATGTTGTATCTGAATTTGGTTTTATCCCAAATTTTGCTTTATGTTGCTTTGTTTATGCGACATGAGCCCTTTTTTTGATGCATTGTTTATACATTGGGTTTAGGAAAAGGTTCTTTTGAATACCAGTTTGTTATCATGCTGTAATTATAAGTACACAGCAGGTGGAGGGGGAATATGTTAGGTGGTTTTATATATTATGTGGGGGTTTTAAATTATGTTGCTGTACTTGTGAGTTCATTACCTTTGTAACTTGTGAGTTCATTACCTTTGTAACTTGTGGGTTCATTACCTTTTTAACTTGAGTTCATTACTTTGTAACTTGGAGTTCATTACCTTTGTAACTTGTGAGTTCATTACCTTTGTAACTTGTGAGTTCATTACCTTTTAACTTTGAGTTCTTACCTTTGTAACTTGTGAGTTCATTACCTTTGTAACTTGTGAGTTCATTACCTTTGTAACTTGTGAGTTCATTACCTTTTTAACTTGAGTTCATTACCTTTGTAACTTGTGAGTTATTACCTTTGTAACTTGTGAGTTCATTACATTTGTAACTTGTGAGTTCATTACCTTTGTAACTTGTGGGTTCATTACCTTTGTAACTTGTGAGTTCATTACCTTTGTAACTTGTGAGTTCATTACATTTGTAACTTGGAGTTCATTACCTTTGTAACTTGGGGTTCATTACCTTTGTAACTTGTGAGTTCATTACCTTTGTAACTTGTGAGTTCATTACCTTTGTAACTTGTGAGTTCATTACCTTTGTAACTTGGGGTTCATTACCTTTGTAACTTGTAGTTCATTACCTTTGTAACTTGTGAGTTCATTACCTTTAAAAATTTGAGTTCATTCCTTTTAATTGTGAGTTAACCAACTTGGGGGTTTATTACCTTTTAACTTGGTTCATTCCTTTGTAATTTGGTTTTTCCTGCTTGGGTTTTCATTTTTTTAAATTTGGCATTACATTGTAACTTGTGGTTATTCCTTTGTAACGGTTTATTACCTTTTAACTTGAATTCATTACATTTTTTTAAATTGTAATTATTTCATTTTAACTTTAAGTTCATTACCAATTGTAAGTTCATTTTTTTAACCTGTGATTATTATTTTAACTTGTAATTCTTATTTTAACTTGTGTTTCTTACCTTTGAACTTTAAGTTCATTACATTTGCTTTAATTCATTTTTGTAACTTGTAAGTTCATTCCTTTTCTTTGGGGTTATTACATTTTAACCTGTGGTTCATTACCTTTGCTTGTGAGTTCATTACCTTTGTAATTGGAGTTCATTCATTTGTAACCTGTGAGTTCATTACCTTTGTAACGAAGTTCATTACATTTGTAACTTGTGAGTTCATTCCTTTTTAACTTGTTCCCTATCAAAACTTTTAGTCCAGTCCCCGGACCCTTTTTCCTCTGTAATCTTTTTACTACCGCCCACACCATGGTTGGCCTGCATAAAAGGATATCAAACTGTTTTGGTTCTTAGATATGGTAATTTTTACATGTATATGTTTTTTCCTCTTGGCGTTGTGGCCTCTGTGGGGATTAAATTCTTGCAGACTTCCATATGTGTTCATGGAATTAATTTTGGGGGGTATATGGGTACGTTTTCTGGTTTAAATGATAGGGTGAATTTTTTTGTTTTTTATGTTCATTTTAATGTATTATTTTAAATTTTAAATAAAATATCTCTCCTATGATCTCAAATGGTGAATTTGTATTTAAAAAAAAAAATATAAGAAATTGATAAAAAAAAACGGTTTTTTTTGGGGCCCAGTCAGCGCCATGCAATGACAGGCGCCTCACCATATATTTAAAAATTTTCTATAATTCTTTGTAGAAACATCTTAATGATGAAATTTTAAGGGGGTTTGCCAGAAAGACCTATTTTTGGAAGAATAACTAAATTTTCGATTTTCATTTTTTTCTGAGCGCGCCCCCATTTTGGGGGCCCCCTGGCGCGCTCCATTTTCCGGGGCCCTAGCCCCCCATTTTCGGGGGCCCCCCTTTAAACCCCTCACCAAAACCCCCAGACTGATACATACTAAATTTTTTTGTTGACAAAGAGGAAAATGGGAAATGACAAATAAGAAATTATTTTATCTTTCACCAAAAACGTCATTTATTGTTCTTATTAATTTTCCCCTAACCCTTTTTTTAAAACCCAAATAACCCCGAAAAAAAATTTCGCGTTTTTTTGGGGAAACAAAGCCCACTAAAAAAAAGGAAGGGGGGACTATATACTGGCCCCAGCAGACGGGGGCGAAACAAGGGGGGGAGTGGTGGAGGGAAATGGGTAGGGAGTCAGTCTATACAAAAAAGGAGCACTGAAAAGGGGCGGGGGGGCCAAAAAAGGGAGCTGGGGGCCCCCGGGTGGGGGGACAAATCAAGGCAAAAAAAGAAAAAAAGGAAAAAAAAAAAAAGGGGGGGAAAAAGGGGAAAAAAAAAATCAAATGTTCAAATTTGGAGCATTTAACAATGTAAGGGGAAAAAAGGGGAAAAAAGGGGGGGTAAGTTCAAAAAAAGGAAGGTTGTGTAAAAGGGTTAACCAGAGGGGCAGTGAAAGTTAGACGTAGGGTAGACAGTTTTGAGAAAACCAATCAATTGGGTGACTGTGATCTCTGACAGAAGAAAAAAACATTGTTAAGTAAAAAGGGGGCCCAAAACAACTAATTCGGGTAAAGCTCCCCCCCAAACTTGCCCCAATAAAAAGTCACATTAGTTATTTTTGTCCTTTTTTTTAAAATATTGTGTTTCTCCAAATTTTAAAAAAGAAAAAAGCATTATTGGTTTGGCCCCCTACTTTTTTTCCCCCAAGTCTGTCGAAAAAGTCGGGGCCCTTTCTAAAAAATACTGAAGGGCGGGGGAAAAAATAGAGTAAACACCAGGGAATCTTAAGGGGGAAGGTATGCAGTTAGTGGAAAGGTTGTCTGGGGAAAGTAAGTTTGATGTCAAAGGGAAAGGGAGAGTTGTTGGATTAAAAGACCAAAAAAAGGGGGGAAAGGGGAGGACAGGCGAGTTCCCAGGGGGGGTCGGGGGGGAGAAGAAAGTCCGTTTGCCAGAGAAAACAGTCTATAAAGGGGGAAAGGGACCAAAAACGGGGAAAAAGGGAAAAATGAAAGAAAATTTCCCCAATTAAAAAGGGAAATGAGGACCCAAATGTGGAGAAAGAGGAGAAAAAAACCTTTTGACAGATAAATATGATAAAAAAAAAGGTAAGAATCACTGTGCATAGGCTTGCGGGACACAGAAAAAACAAAAAACCCCCAACTGGCGGTGGACGAACATCAAGGAAAGGAAGCAAGGAATTAGATTCCTATTCAGCTTTCAATGGAAGGGCAAAATTATTAAGAAAAAGAAATGGTTTTTGGGAAAAAAATAGAGTCGTGAGGCTGGTTGAGCTCTGCTTCCCCACGGAGGGGGCCCCCGGGTTTGATTCCCCCGGGGGGAAACATTTCCGCCTTCACCTGTTTTCATGTTCACCCACGAAAAAAAGGACCTGGGTTGGTAGACTGGTGTGGGGCCATCCTGGGGGAAAAATTGGACCCCAAGGAAAAAAAAAGACAGTCCCCGTGACCATGACTTTCTTGGGGATCCGGGGGGCCCCTCCCGGGGGGTTTAAAAAAAAAGGGAAAACTTATCTTATCTTTTTTTCATAGCGGGGCCGGAAAAAACGGGGGCCCCATCAGATTAGGAAAAAAGGGTGGGGGAGAGCCCATGGGGCACCGAAGGTTTTTTTAAAAAAAATTTACCTTGGAAGGAAAAAAGGTTTAAAATCCCCACAAAAGGTTTTAAAATCAAAAAACCAGTAGGTATGGAGTAAATAACCCTTCTTTTGGGCCTTTCTCTGAGAAAATTAAGGAACATCAAGGGGGGCTTGTGAAGAGGGGCTAAAATCAAACGCATCTTGGTCGGGAGAGCGCCCTTCCGAAGTCGGAAAATGACGAAGGTGGGCGGAAAAAAAATCCCAAAAAAAGGGGGGGGGTTTTTGATGGTTTCTGAAGAATATTAAAATAATATTGATTTACGACACTTTAAAACTTTTTCTGTACCAAAAATTTAAAAACCCCCAAAAATTTTTTTTTATTACCCCGCTGTCCCTTTGTTATCTTTGTTCATGTGCAGAGTGTTGGCGGGGGATGTTGTATGTTGTTTGTATTTGTTTCCATGTTGGTGGGGTCAGATTGTATTGTACCAAAAACTTATCTCTTTTTTTCCCCTTTTAGATTGCAATATTTTTTTTCCCCCCGGGGACTATGGTGACCCTAGGGGACCCTTTAAAACTTAAAAACAGTAAAAACAGTTTTTAGGGACAGGCTCTTAATACAAGTCATTTATAGTTAAAAAATTCCCCGGGTGACCCAAAAAAAAAAATACAATTTTTCCCCCGGGGCGGGTTCTACCTCAAAAAAAAAAAAAAAAAGTTTTTTATTTTGGGGGTTTTCCTCCCCCAAAAACTAAACAACATATATTTTAAATTGAAAAATGACAAATTTTGGGGGAAAAATTTTCGGGAAAAATTCGCCGGGGGCTTCCCAGTCCAAACAGGAAAATGGGGTTTATGATCAGGGTTTGGGGGAAACAGTCCATCAATCTCATCAGAATTGAAAATCACCCTTTTTTTTTTTTCGCTCTGTATTCCTAGGGGGGAAAAGGGGGAAATGGGGAAAAATAACCTTCTGGTGTCTGATAAGCAGTGGTTTTTTTTAATAAAAAAATAAAAAAAAAAAAACAAATTTTTTTGGAAAGAAAAGAGGAAAGTAATATTGGGATCAGAGGGGGGTTTTTTGCCCTAATATATTTATCAAGTATTTCTTTAAAAAGGGGGAAAAAAAATCATGGGGGGTTTGGAAAAAATTTTTTGAGGTGATAGCTCCCCGGAAAGTGAAACCCAACGTGGGGCCCCCCCTACCAGAAACCTAAGTGCCACTATCACCGCAAAAGGGTTTTGGGGGCCCCCTCTCCCCAAAAAAAAAAAATTTACACATAGTGGCCTATTGGGCGATATTCATCTAATGGCCTAATCTATGGTTGGTGAAAAACAGACAGATAAATCATGGTGATAATGACGGTCTAGTTCTAGTAAAATAATCTTCTTATATTTAAAACGACAATAGAAACCCCCATTATCTCAGACACCAC